>BSBK01009262.1:0-342573 GCA_027943335.1 Chamaecyparis obtusa
AAATTTTATTTTTTGAAAATTTTAAATCAAATAATTTCATTTTTTTATCGGTATGAATCATTTTGTTTCCAATAATTTCATTTAAATTAGAAAGGAAAAATGTAGATTTTACAATAATGGAACATTAATGTAAATAATGTAATTTTAACTATTGTTTTTTTGCCAATTAATTCAAAACAACAATGTAAAGAACTTTTTTTTTTTTTGCTTTCTTTAAAATAAGAGAACTGAATAACATTAAAGTAGAAAAAACAAGTATAACAAGTAGAAATGCTTATTAAAATTTGGTTTTTTTAAGAAAATAACAACTTATTATATACTTTTTAAAAAGAATAATTAATAAGATATAACATAAAAATAACATATATACAATTTGTAAACCAAACCATTATACCCATTTTATAGAATATAAATCTACTCAATTAAGCAACATAAATTTCTTTTTGAAATACAATGCTTCCATAAAAAAAATTTAAATACAATTCTTGACAAGGAAAAAAACAAGAAGTTACAATATATAATCATCAAGCTTACCCTATTGAAATATAATCAAATTTATATCAAATCTTTACAATAAGCATGTAGCAATGCAACCCTTTTTTTGTAAAATCTTACAATGGAAATTTACAACACTAGCTATTTTATTTTACAATGAACTTTACAAATAGAAGTATACACAAAAAATTTCTCTCCTTTCAAATGAAATCATAGATCTTCTATGAACCCACATTAACTTTGAAATCTTGAAAATGTATTCAACTTTATATCCAAGCAAATCTGCAATTTAAAGAAGAAACAAAAATCTTGACCATGAAGGCTCACCTCCCAACATAGGCCTTTACAAGGCCACCCCCAAGCTTGGGGAACCAAGAATGGATGGGTGACAAATATTTTTCAAAGATATACATATAAAAAACAACCACAATAAACTCCCAAACCCTTGGTTTACACAAAGGATCACCTTGGACCCATGAAAAGGGGTGAAGGTGGAAATGAATCCAAATAGGAGAAGCCATAAACAAAAATTTTACATAACATAGCAATGCTTTCACAAGGCTCAATTTCACATCCAAACTTCTCACTTCACATTCACAAAATTTCTCCCCTTATGGCCCCCAAAAGTGTAAAATAATATGATGGCAACATGGATCCCATTGTACATGCCATATCCCTTTCCTCCAAGAGAAAAGACTCTACACTATTTGGACATTCCCAAAATCCCTTCACCCTCAAGGATCTCTTCATTCCCAAGGGTGAGTATAGTCTTGCACAACCAAAATATACATGAAAAACAACAAGAAGAAACAAGAAAATCCAAGAACAAAATTGAAGGCATCACAAACTAAAATACTACATGAATTTACAAATTTCACCCATAACATAGAAACATAGTCTTCCATGATAGATGCACCAACCTAGCTCCAAGAAATGACAAGAATGAATTTTCTCTTCCTTAGCTTTTCTCCCTTATCCAATCTATAAACTCTCACCAACTCAAAACTAGGAAGTCTCCATGTATGGAGAGTGGGAAATCAACCTACAAACTCCTCCAAAATTCTACACAAAGGAAAAAACTCTACCACTTCCTACCTACCAACATAATGAGATAGAACTTTTGAATCATTATCTTCCATTTTGTCCCCCTTCCCAAAATGAGAGGAAAAACTAAGAAATGGGGATAAGGGATGGATTTGACTCCTTTTCTAACCACTAACTAGGGCTCCATTTAACCCCTCAAAGCCCACTAAGAGTTAACCTATGAATTTACATGATTGGACTCCTCTCTTGGTTTCCTAAACAAGTAAACCTATATCGAACACTACATGGTGACTCTAGGGTAGTGTCTAATCCCACTAACTCACTTGGGCATGCCAAATAACATGTACAAGTGTCAATTAGCACAACATAAAACACATAATTTTACATTATATGATACATGGCATGAAAATGGATAAATCATATTTACAATTTAAAAAAATACATTACATCTATATATACATATTTATAATTTACAAAATTATATCACATCCATACATCACTTTCCTAAATAACACACATAACAATGAGGTTATTTCTCTTCGTAGAGTTAGCCTTAGTTTTTAAATTTTTCACATAGATCCATCCTTGATTTCCCGTATTTAAAACCATGGTCAATTTCCTACACAATCGATCAAAATATTAGTAGCTCAAGAATAAACCATATATATATATATATATATATATATATATATATATATATATATATATATATATATATATATATATATATATATATATGCAAAATACATGACAACTTTTTAACACGTGCATTAGTAAGTTGCATTTCACAACTTCAACAAAATTTGAAACAACATCTGTAATTCCATTTCCACATGCAATATATATGAAATTCTAAATTACAATTTCTTAGGTAACCCTAAATAATTTTAAAAATCAAGTTAGTACAAATATGAAACAAATTTAGATCCCATTCATTTCAAATCCTATTTTGTAATTCAATGTAAATCAAAACATAAGATTAAGAATTTAGTTTTCCATTTATATCATATAATCAGAATCTGTCAAGCATAAGCATATAAAAGTATATCTAACATCATCATCCACATAATATAAAAATTATCACATAATGTCTAAGGATATCAAAATAATTCTAATGTATCAAAGTAGTGTATTATCGTGATAGTAAAAGTATGAAAATATTTGCTAAGATAAGATGGGTCAGAGTAGGACCTCATATCCTCTCCTCTAGGCATGAAATTCCTCTTGGAGCTCATCAAAAAGGTGGGGATACTAACATCTCATCTATGTTTCATCTTTCCATGATGTTGTGACTCATCATAACATTCCCACTATACCCTAATCTGGTTCAGCTCTCGGTCTCGAATGACCAGTGTCTAGTGTGCTAATATACGAATGGGTTCTAGAGCTAGTTCCCTGTTTGACTCAACCTATAAGGAATTCTAATAAATAATATGAGACTCATCATAAATATAGCTCCTCAATACAAAAAAATGAAAAACATCATGGATTCATGACATGCTAGGTGGCAAGGCTAGATGGTATGAAACTTGGCCTATCCTCTCTAAGATCTTAAAAGGTCCAAAAAAGGAAGCTACAATCTTAGAACCCTTTCCCAAATAGATTGAACTCTCTTGTGGCCACACTATCAAGAAAAATTTTTCCCCAACCATATACTCATGATCAGTCCTCCCAGCATCTACATACTTATTCTATCTATCCTAGGCCTCTCTAAGATGTTGCATGATTAGTTCTACTTGTTTCTCCATCTCTCTAACTCACTCTAGCCCAATGGAAACTCTATCCTCAATCTTGTCCCAACTCAAAGGCATCCTACATGGACTACCATAAAAATCCTAATAAGGAGGCATACCCTATGATGTGCGATGCCCATTATTGTAGGAAAACTCAAATAGATGTAGGTACTCCTCCCACTTGACCTAATGGTCCATCACATACATGCATATCATTTCCTCTAACACCTGATTGAATCTCTTTGTCTTTCCATCTATCTCAGGATGATAGGTTGTACTAAAATTGAGCTTGGTGCCCAATGCTTCCTGTAACTCTCTAAAAAATGAGGAATTAAAGAGAGAATCTCTATTAAATATGATCTTATGAGGAATTCCATGGATTTTGACAACATCTCGCAAGAATACTTATACCACTTTTGGTGCTGTGAAATTCATATGAATAGGTGAAAAGTGAGCTACTTTGGTCAACCCATCAACTATCAGCATGAGAGCATCGTGGTGGTGAGATTAAATAGGAAGGCCAATGATAAAATCCATAGATATTATTTCCCACATCCACTCAAATACTCCACGAGGCTAAATAAGCCCACCAAGATGGCAGTTCTCTGCCTTAACCCTTTGAAACTCTAGGCATCTAGCCACAATCCTAGAAATATGCACCCTCATACCTAGCCAATAATAAAGTTTCCTCAAATCATCATGCAACTTCTTAACCCTAGGATGCACTTCATAGGGTTCTCTGTGATCCTCATGTTAAGATTGGGTAATACTGAGAGGGGGGTAAATCAGTATTAAAACACTTCAATCTAAACTTTAACCAATTATAAATAAACCACAACAATGCTGAAATGAAAAGAACATAAATGCACAACACATTACTCATGACACCATAATTTGTTTTCGAGGAAAACCTAGCCAAGGGAAAACCCCGATGGGGATGGTACCCACTACTATGCATTAAAATATTATATCTCTGTTAGGAGATCTAGCCTTGTTAGGAGTTGATTATTACATAGTACATTTCCTTGTTAGAGGAATACAAAACCCTATTAGGGGTATACAAACACCCTTTTAAAGGTGGTGAGCATACAACTCTTACAATAAAAATATTGTCTTAAAAGAGTTCTCCAAAAATGAACAATACAAGAAATTTCTATGCTTAGATAGTTCCAGTTGTAGCTTTGTCTGATACTGATCTCACATCTACTCTTTGCTCTTAGATTTGCATCATCACATCGTCATACATATCACTTTCATAAAACACTCTATACTTATACAAATTATGCCATCCATTCAACTCTCAAAATACTTCACAAAACATAATAAAAACTTACGTAACTGCTAAAAATAGAGTCGATGATCATATATTACCAAAGTGTCAGAAATATACAACATCTATCTGACTTAACATGTTTCCATACCAACTAAACTTGCCTTAATCTTCACAACTACTCATATCCCCTGTTACACTAATTTTTTGTCTTCGCATACCTTCACAATATTGTATCTCATTGATCTGATCACCAAAACACATGTGACCTTAATTGAAGATCTTCCATATCCCAAAATACATTTTACTAACTTCATAATCCATAATACATCATACATTGTCATTGCTAACCAAAATTGTAACACAATATGCTGTTATCTTGATTCTATACTTAGTCATTTTCATGGCTGTGACTCCAGTACCAAAACTCTCTTCATGAAATCACTCCAACATAAGTGTTTCCATAAATAACAACCCTTAAGTGACTCCTAGAGCTCCAAAACATTACTTGCTAACAATCTCTCCATTTGGCATTGATGGCAACACTTAGTAAAAAATGACTAAGTGTCAAAAGAACTTCCTTCTACTATATACATAGAACTTTTCTTTTCTTTTCTCTTTTCTTCTTTTATATATATATATATATATATATATATATATATATATATATTTAATTTCCTTTTCTTCTTCTTACTTTTTATCTTTTCATTTTTCTCTTATATTCTCTTCCTCTCCCTTTGACATCAATGGAAAAGGTATTTGAAAAATTTCAAAACTTCTAAGCACAAAAATACTTAGTGTTTACTCACCAGATTTAGGATATCTTGGAAAGAGTCTTCCAAGGTCTTCACTTCCTCAGCCCATGATTTTGTCAAAAGTTCACTGACATGGATCAGTCCATTCAATGCATAGGATTTTGTTTCTTCTACCTTCAGATCTGAGGGTATAGACATAGATCCTTCTATCTTCTCCATCTCTAAGAGAAGAGCTTCAAGCATAGATAGATTAGGAGTTATTAAAACCTTTAGCAAACCAAATTTGTCTACCACTCTCTCTTTCTCCACATTCAATACACTTATTTTATCCAAAGCTTGGATGTCTATTTATCTATTTCTCCCAGAGTTTGTGAAGATGTTTCACAACTATCCATCAAATTGTCAAGGGTAGCCCTATCTTTGGCTATGATATCTTCAATGTTCTTCACATGTCTGGAAGAATTTATGTAGTAACTATATATTTTCCTTCATTGTGCTACACAATTCTTAGCCTTGAGTGTAGTTTCTTTGAGAATGTTCAAGTCCCATGAAATGGACTGACAAACTTCTTTCAATTTCTTGTCCAAAAGCTCTTTTCTGCCTTATCCTCTACATTCTTCAAAAGTGACACAGAGTGACTATCAAAGTTGTCCAATGCCATGCCTAGGTTCTCTACCTCATCTTTACCTTAAAAAGAAATAGGTGGAGCAAGTAATTTATTTACTATCTCTACTACCCTAGCTATTACCTTTACTATTTTTTCTCCTTTTTATACTGATCTCTCCTTAGCCTTAGTGAAAGCCATGAATGATAGCCTCATGAGCTCACCCTCATCCATGCTCTCCACATCTATTCTCACTAGTTTGGCCATACTTTCCAATAAGAGAGTAGAAGAGGTGTTAGATTCTTTCTTTTGTTCCACTTTTACCTTAACTAATTTTTTTGTACCATTCTCTTCTACCTTCCTTTCTTCTTGTTTTTTTACTTCTCCTGTACCTTTTCTTTCTATTTATCCTCTATTTTCTCTTCCTCTATCTTCCCTTCTTCTTCAACTATCATCGTACTATCTAAGCTGTCCAAAAATGGATCATTAGCATCATGCGATGTGTCAAGGGTCATAGGCACACCAGAGACAAAGAAGTCTAGTTTCATGTTAGCTTGTTCACTTACATCTACTATATTGGAACTTTCTCCCAATCCCAAAGGTGTAGGCTTGGTAACCTTGGGAAGTGAGGTATTCTTTGGCATATCACTCATAAGGATTTGATCCGGTTCCTTTTGAGTGTCCTCTATTACTTCATATTTTCTTACCATGATTTTCACTAGTCTAGCCTTGGTCCTCAATAAAGGTTTCAACTCTTTTATTATCCTCTCCCTTTATTGAATAGAAACAATAGGTAACATGTCTTCTATGGCCTTGTTCCTTATGTTTTCATCTTTGGACTGTGCCAACTACTTTCTAATTTATAGCTTACTATAAAACTCCTTAGGGATGCTCCCTTCTATCTCTAACAATTTTTTCTTGAAAACTAACAAGTGTTCAATTATAGTGTCCTCAATAATTGTCTGATTCTCAGGGTCATACCTTTCATAGTATTTGTCCACTATTCTCAGATTTCACTCTGTTATGACTCTCTTCTGCAACTTTTGAATGTCTGGCTTCCATAGATCTTGTGGCCTCTTCTATACCTTTTCTTCTTCCTTCTCAATTACTTTGTCTTCTTTCTTCTTCATTTCCACTTCTACCTCTTTTTCCTTAGGGCTTCTTTTCTTGGTAGATTTTGTAGATCTCCTAGGATTGTTCATAGGTATAATTTCTTGTGTTCTCTTCTCTTGTGAAGGTGATAATTCAATTATGTCTAGTGTAGGGCTTACTGTCTTCTCAACTTTAGAAGGAGTAGGTGCATCAATAGCCATGCTAGAAGATGCTTCTATCTTGTTCTTATGTTCTTCAGCTACTCCTTAGTAATTCCTACCTTCATAGTGATATATTCAACTATCTTATTAATTTTCCTTTTCCTTGTCACTCTTTCTTGTTCTTCTCTAAATTTTTTAGAATTCTCCCTATATGCTCCCCATCTTTCTTTAGAAGGGTCTATTGTTGCTGCTAGTACATTCTCTACTTGCATGGTTAGAATCTCATAACTAACTTCATACCCCATAAGGTAACACCATTTCTTCCTAGGATCCACTACCTCAAAGTACACACAATTAGTTTCAACCATGAAACAAATAGTGTCCTTATAGCTCTCAAATAAATCTTCAAATATCCTATACCTTTCCTTTATCTTCATTTGTAGAATTTTAGTCATAGAAAATAATTCTCCATCTACCCAATTCTTGCTCTTTTTTTGGTAGCTCTCAGAGATCTGAATTCAAATAGGTACATCATCTTTCCATGCCCTAGGGTGCATGCCATGGAACTTGCACTCAATGTAGATGTACATATTAACCAACAATTATCCAAACCTAAATGCCTTAGTCCTATCTTTCTTTATAACTTTTAGAGTCTCCAAAATGTGTTGTGCAAGAACTTCGCAAAGGTTGTACTTCTTATTTTATTTGACCATTCTATAAGCCATCATAATGACTCCAACTAATATAGAGTTAGGAATACTTCTATAAAACAATTTGTAACCCAATATTATTGCCACCAATCTTACATCTTGCTGATAGATATCATTGACTATCATTTCTCTCTTATCCCACTTGGAGTGGGTTAGGTTTTCCACCTATTTTCTTATATTCTTCTCTACTACATGAAGGGCTCCATCATTATCCAAACCTGTTATTTCATGAATCATATGTGCACATATCTTTCCTAGTTGTTCTCCAATCCATATGAACTGGTCATGGATTCTACTAAGGATTATTTTAAACCATTTAGTTTCAGTGAATTCTGCTAGTAGGGTTAGCTTGAAGATAGATTGATCCTCTAGGTGCTTAAACTCTTCTACCATTTTACTATCTTCTTCTATAATTGCATCCAATTCACTATAAATTTTTACATCTCCTATGATCTCATACTTTCAATGTATATATGCCCTAATTTCCTTGACATGCAAAATGTTGTAAGGGGTTTGTGAAAACACTCCTTCTAGATCATCCTCACAAGACTTGAACAGGTGTTTCTTAAACTTATACCAAGGTCTATCCACAACATCAAATATTACTAGTGCATCCATAATTTCTCAGAGAGTATAAAGTCTAAATACCTTTAACACGCTAAATCTGGAACTTTTCTTCACGTGATCACACAATATGTCTGCTAGATGATTGAAATGCTTCACAACTCTTCTCTCCTTAGTTGCTAATCAAAAAATGGTGTAGAAAAGATATACTCCAAGATCTTTTAACCTTCACAAGTTGATTAAGTGCATTGAACACAAGTATCTCAACTTTTCATGTTGTCCAATCAACACAAATCTCATGAACATGGAAAATGAATATCCAAGTGCTATGCTCTCAAACATAAACTCCACAATGTCTGTACACTCGAAATCTAATCTCACATGAGCTTCCTCCACATAATCAAGGGATGGATATAATTTGTTATCTACATCTAATGCTCCCCTAAGGCCATGCGGCCTTCTAGGTCGATGTCTTAAAGAATTCATCATGCGAAGACAATGTATCATCTATTGTCTCTCCCTCAACCAATGCCCTATTGAAATATTTCACCTTCCATATTTTATCATCCTCCTTATTCTTTGATTTCTTGAAATGATTCTCAAAATCATTCATATACTCATTAATACTTTTACCACTCTCACCAACATTATTCTTTATAACCACAAGAGGTGGTCCTCTTGGTTCACTTGGTCCTCTTGGTCCTCTTCTATTGTCCTCTCCATTGTATCTGCAAAACATTTCTATGTGTCCAAGGTTGTTGCATTTGTAACATGTAGGTGGTCTCCTTCTATCTTGATTTACTTTCATCTTACAATACCTCATAGTATGCCCATAGCTATTGCATTTTTGGCATGTGATATTGGTTGCTGACTCTTCTTTGACATAATATTGTTTATACGTAGACTGCTCTAGTTTTCTACATTCTTCCTTCTTGTGTCCATAATCATAACAATTATAGCAATAACTAGAAAAGGGTTTGAAAGGGCCTTTACCCCTACAATCTCTTTTCATGTGTCCAACTTTGTTGCATCCAAAGAATCTTCCTTTGAAAGGTTTGATCTATTCTTTAGGTTCTTCATGAGTAGGTATTTCTTTATTTTTTGCTTCATTTTCTTCTTCATTGGTCTTAGAACATTCTGCTTCATTGAATCCAACTCCAGTCATTTCTCCTGTAGGTTCTATCTTTCTCTTTGTTCATCAATCTTATCACTGCCCATGTGCAACTTCTCAATGTGTAATCTAGCTTGAGTGAGTTCACCTTTAATGATCTGATTGTACTTCTCCAATACCTAACATTTATCCTTGTAGTGATCAAGTTCAGTCTTCATTTGTCCTATTTTCTCATCTGCATCATTTAGTGACTCTTCAACTTTGTTTCTTTCATCTTTTTCATGTTGAATCTCTTTAATCATCAGGAGATTGATTTGCTCTTTTTCTTGCTCCAACTTCTTTACTTGGTCTAATGTGTCATTGTCTGAATTTTCTTTGATCTTGTCCATAAGGTCTTGTTTCTAACATCTTGAAGTCTCAAGTTGTTCCTTTAGTTTCCTGATGAAACCTTCTTCTCTTCTAAATTTTAATTTCAATACGCCATTCTTAGCCTTCTCTTTATCCAAGTCATCAAGTGTTGCTTCAAATTTCTCTGCAAACTTTTCAAATCCATTTTGATCTCCCTTAAGGTGTTAGGTTTTCTCTCCAAGGGCCAATAGCTCTAATACCAATTTTTAGGATTAGGTAATACTGAGAGGGGGGGTGAACCAATATTACAGTACTTCAATTTAAACTTTAACAAATTGAAAATAAACCATAACAATACTAAAATTAAAAGAACATAAATGCACAACACATTACTCATGACACCATCATTTGTTTTCGAGGAAACCCTGGCCAAGGAAAAACCCCAGTGGGGATAGTACCCACAAATATGCACTAAAATATTATATCTATGTTAGGAGATCTAGCCCTATTAGGAGTTGATTATTACATAGTACATTTCCTTGTTAGAGGAATAAAAAACCCTGTTAGGGGTATACAAACACCTTGTTAAAGGTGGCGAGCATACAAATCTTACAATCAAAATATTATCTTAAAAGAGTTCTCCAAAAATGACCAATACAAGAACTTTATATGCTTAGATAGTTCCAGTTGTATCTTTGTCCAATAATGATCTCACATCTACTCCCTTCTCTTAGATTTTCATCATCACATCATCATACATATTACTTTCATAAAGAACTCTATACTTATACAAATTCTACCATCTAGTCAGCTCTCAAAATACTTCACAAAACATAATAAAAACTTATGTAAATGCTAAACATAGAATCGGTGATCATATATTACCAAATTTTTGGCAATATACAACATTTATCTAACTTATCATGTTTCCATACCAACCAACCTTGTCTTAATCTTTGAAACTACTCATATGCCATGTTACATTGATTTTCTATCTTTTCATACCTTCACAATACTATATCTCACTAATCTAATCACCGAAACACATGAAACCTTAACTGAAGGTCCTACATATCCAAAAATACCTTATACTAATTTTGCAAGCCATAATACATTGTACATTGTCATTGCTAACCAATACTGTAAGATGATATGTTGTTATCCTAATTCTGTACTTAGTCATTTTCATGACTGTGACTCCAATACCAAAAATATCTTCATACCATCACTCCAACATAATTGTTTCCATAAATGAAAACCCTTAAGTGATTTGTAGTGCTCCAAAACATCACTTTCCAACACCTCAAGTACAATGAAATTCTGTGATCCACCAGAAGAAGGTACATAAATTCATCTTCTATGATATAAAAGTCCATCAGGCTCTAGAGAAAAATCTACAAACGTCCCTTCAAGGGGTCTCTAGGATTGGAAAAACTAACATATCTCTGTATAAAACTCATCCTCATATAAATTTTGCAATATATGCCCTCTAAAATATGTGCTAGTGTTCATAATTGATAGCTCATATCATCTCTGACTTAGTGCATCTGCAACAACATTTTCTTTCCCCTTGATGTAATGAACATCAAAATCATACCCCCGTAGAAAATCCATCCACCTCCTCTATCGAGCATTAAGTTTCAACTAAGTAAATATGTTTTTTAGGCTCTGATGATCTGAATGAAGCTCAAAATGGATACCCAAGAGGAAGTTTCACCATCTACCCAAAGTGTACACCACTACTTCTAGCTCAAGGTCATGGGTAGGGTAGTTAAGCTTGTGGATATTAAGTTTCCTAGAGTCATAATAAATGGCTCAACCACCCTCCATAAGTACTTCTCCTAGTCTATCTAAAGATGCATTAGTGCATACCAAAAAGTATGTTGAAGGATCTGGCACTACAAGGATAGGTGCACTAGTGAGTTATCTCTTGAGCTCCTAAAAAGGCTCTCTTGCACTTCTCTATCTACTCAAACTTATTTCCCTTTCTCTGAAGAGATGTGATAGGGTGTGCCACCCTAGAAAAAGCCTCAACAAACTATCTATAATAGCTTCTAAGCCCATGAATCTCCTAACCTCAATCATAGTGGTAGGTGTCAACCATTTCATAATGTCTCTAATCTTTGATGGGTCAACTACTATCCCATCTCTTGATATCAAATGCCTAAGATAGTGGACCTTTGATCTAAAGAATGCACAACTTTACAAGCTTCCATATAACTTATTATCCCTCAAACACTACAAAACCTAACTTAGGTTCTCTTCATGCTCCTTCTCATCTCATGAATAAATCAATATATCATCCAAGAACACTACTACAAATATATACAAAAACATATGGAATACTCCATTCATGAGACTCATGAATATAGTTGGAGCATTTGTTAGGCCAAATGGAACAACAATAAACTCATAGTGGCCATACCTCTTATGAAAAGTAGTGTTGTAGATATCACTATCCACAATCCTCAACTGATGGTACCATGACTTTAGATATATCTTCAAAAATACTTGGGCATCATGTAGCTGATCAAACAAATCATCAATACTAGGAAGTGGATATTGATTCTTAATGGTTATTTTATTCAATTGGTAGCAATCCATGCACAACCTAAAAGATCCATCCTTCTTCTTAATGAAGATGACAGGTGCATCCCAAGGTAAAACACTAGGGTGAATATGCCCTTTCTCCAAGAGCTTCTCCAATTGAATCTTGATCATATTGAGCTCATGGGTAGTCATCCTGTAAGTTTCTCTAGATACTATCTTAACTCTTAGCATAAGGTCCTTATGAAAATCAACTACCCTAAGTAGCGGTATACTAGGTAGCTCTAAAGGGAATACATCTACAAACTCCTAAAATATACAATGGTCATTGAGGGAAGTTTCCTTCTCCTCCTCCTCCTCTTTTTCATTGATGGTGATGGTGACTAACTGACATTCTTGACGCATGTACCACTTAAGCCACATAGAAGAGATCATACAAAGAGATATGGGCCTTTGAATCCCTGAAATGACTGTGGGAGTACCAAAATCATTCAAACACTCTACCCTCTTCTTTCTACAATCCATCTTGGTGTTGTGGGAATAAATGCAATCCATGCCAAGAACTACATCATATGAACCTAGAGGTGTAATGTGGAGGTCAGTCATAGCGGTCATGTCTCCTATCTTCATGTGGAAAACTCTGACTAGGGATCTAACAATGCTCCACTACCAATGGAAAAATAAAAGAATCAGTAGATCCTCAATCAAATAAAATAGTAGTGCTACTACCTTTGATCCTAGCTGCATCCTCAATAATAGTGGTTTGGTGCTATTTCTAACGATTATCAATTGTTGCAAAAACTCTGTGTGATCTATCGATGTCTCCCACTCTGGGCTCTGAAGTGGCCACTCTTTGACTACTAGCTAGCTACCCCATTAGACAATCCCTAGATATATGTCCTGTGGAACCACATGTGTAACAAGGTCCTCATGCTTAGATTTGTATCCTATTGGAGTAATTTTTAGGGTTTTTGGGAGAAATTTCACTTTTAGTCTTCCTAACATCCCAATCCTTCCTGTGTATCAATTATTTTATGACTTTGCAAGAAATTGTCCATTTGAAAATTTGAGTGTCAAGTTCACTAGATGCAAAATTTCTACATATCCTTGCCCTAGGTCTTTTGTCTTTGATAATTTTTTTGTCTTTAAATATGCCCTAAGTGTGCCCCAAATATTTATGTTTTCATATTGCTTTTTGAGGCTCTTAAGATTTCCACATATGCACATGGTCATTTATCTTCCCCAATGTTCGCTGAATCTTGTAATAAAATGGTTAAGTCCTTAGGCATTCAACGAACAGGTGACACAATTTGGATCTCACTCTTATTTTCTTCAGTCACATGATCTCTAATTAATTTAATGGTTAGTAAATCCATCTAGTGATCCTGCGATAGTACTATCTCAAAATCTCATGATTCCTAGTGGTTTTCTTTAAACATCTAGAGACCTAGCGCAATAATTTTCTCCCATTCTCTTAATTTGATGGTGAAATTCTAAGGTATTCAATGATCAAGTGTAGGTCATCGATACAATTATTTATCAATGGTTTTCATTGTATCTTGAACATGAATTTTCAGTTAGTAATAAATCTAGAGATTCAGTAGGGCCGTTATCTTGTAATCTCTAAGTCTTGGCGGTTAGTAAGAAAGAATTCACTAATCAAGCAAATGAAGTGTTCATTTGATCTCCAAGATGAAATGGTTAAGTGCAAAACATCTGGTGACTTGGTGAAAGGCTTATGAAAGGATAGAGAAACCTTTAGTCGTGTATTCTCCAAATATTGGTTGATGGTCAAGACAAGGCATTCAGTGACTTAGCGAACACAGTGTTCATTCAATCTCATGAAGTTGATAGTCAATGACTTTGTATCTAGCGATCTAGTGACAAAGTGAAAGATGTTAAGTCAAAGTCTCTTTCCTATTAGTGATCAAGTGACTAAAGTTTTTCACTTGATCTCATGATAAAATAGTCAAGTCTTGAAACATTTAGAGATTTAGCGAGAGCCATGGATGGTACTAAAGATCAATGATCGGCATTTAATCTCAAATTTAGACCAAGGGTCAGGACTTTATGTAGAGATTTAGAGATAATAGTATTTGTTGATTTTCATAATATAACCAAGGTTAGTAAAGATATTCAAAGATCACAAGAACATAGTTGTCACTGGATCTCAAGATTAAACTTGAGTTAAGATAATCATTTAAAGATCATGAGAATGCTTTCAGTCACCTGATCTTTTGATATAAGTAAAGTTAAAGAAATGATTTGGAGACTTAGCGAACACATTGAGTCATTGAATCTCAAAAAGGAGCTATGGTTAAGTTAAAGTTTATAAGATTTGGAGAAATCTTTTAGTCACTAAATTATGAGATCATATATGAGTTAAGGAAAAGGTTTGAAAGTTATATAAGGATCATTGATATAGATAAGATCAGACGATAGTCTCTTGAGCTCCGAATAAAACCATGAGTTAAGAAAATATTTCAAGATCAAGAGAAACCTTCAGTCGCTTGATCTCAGATTTAAATCACAGTTAAGTAAATCATTTCAAGATGAAGTGATACCTTCAGTCTCTTGATCTCTAAATAGCTCCTGGTTAAGTTCGCATTAATGAAAAAAAGAAAAGAGTTGTTATTACATGGAAAGTTACTCTGGCAGGATGGAAAAGGTAAAAATGTGAGCCAATCAGATCATACTTTAGGGTTTTGTCAATACTCAAGAGTTTTAAAAGAGATGACATAGTAATAATTTCTTTTACGCTTCTTTGCAATTTTTAAATGCAAACTGTCAACATCTCACATTAGGGATAGCTCTATTTCAAATTTGGTGTTACATAGAGTTGAATGTTGAGATGACTCAGGAAATATTTGTGGAAATCTTGATAATTCCTATGCATTAAATGATCAACAGTATATAGACAAGACACTCCTATATTTACACTTAATAGTTTTTAAAGAGAAATTGAGATTTTTGACCAATTGCAATGAGTAATTTGTAGATAAGATTTGCAGAGCTGAGTGTTCATCATAAATTACAAGATGAGTCAACCTGAGTCAAGCCGAACCTCATCTAGTGAAGGAGCAAAATAAGAGGGAGATGACCAGAAGGGTAAGCTCAATTTTTCTAAGGAATTCATCGAATTATTGCTAGTATCAAACTAGAACAAGAAGGAAAATGATGAAGTCTTCATTGATGATATGGAAAACTGTAGGGATCCTGATACCCCTTCTTTCTCTAGTTTTATGCTTTATAATTATTTCTATAATAATCATGATAGGCCTATCCCGATCTGTAATGCATGGGTTTTAGGCATGGCCAAGTTGATAGTCCAAAATGTATTTGTAGATATTGACCTCCTATTTGAATTAGCCATAAGTTATGATCCTATATCCAAAACCATTAGAAAAGGTGATCAATCTCCCCTAGTTACTCTTGATAGGGGATCCTTTATGAAAGCTTTTAATTTTTACTCCTCTTCATCTACAGAGATAGACCTAAAGAAAGATAAAGAGAAGTTTGCAAGCCAATTAGGGCTTGTGAGAACCCAGATAGCTAAACATATACCTAGAACTGGTAAATATGTAGCCCCTCTCCCACCACATATGAATTCTTCTTATGAGTATAAATCCCTCCAGTTCTATATGAAGTATCTGGCATATGGGTTGTGTCGAGTCTTGGGAATAGATGGATATGCTGAAAGGTTGCTAGCTGATCTACTAATGATAATCTTGGATATTCAAAATTTACATGCCAACATAGACTATGATTACATTCAATATGTAATTGACAGGATACATGAGGGTCTACTATGCATCAAGGCAAAAAAGAAGCCCATTAAATTCTTGCACTATTCTTTGTTAATGCATTTAATTTTGTATTTCAATGTTGATAACTTAAATGTGCAAATGCTGAGACCAAAAATAATTAAAAACATCAGATTTCCACAATCCATTATGATGCAATTAGTTTTTGGATTCGATTGTATAATTTTTTTTAGCATCGATGTTTTGGATCACACTCCATGATCCATCATTAGGAATAGAGAGTGAAGAATGAAAAGTAAAATGATGGATCATTCTTCACTCTCTATTCTTGATGATGGATCACGGAGTGTGATCCAAAACGTCGATGCTAAAAAAACTTACACAATCGAATCCAGAAACTAATTGCACCAAAAATAATGTTTGAGGGACAACCAAACCTAGTGTAGTTTTGGTTGAGAGTATGGAATTATACCTCCAATGAAAACAATTTTTGTGGTTTTAAGAATTGGATAGTTCATCCAATTTTAGACCTAATGGGAACAAGCATTGTGAGACTCCTAGTTTTGGTACTCAAACTTCTTAAGCCTAAACAATTTATTAGCAAGTGGGATAAGGGCCATAATTGGGGAGATTTTTGTTTGGGTTAAACTTTTACAATGATCAGGTTCTATGGTTTCCCACAACCCTGTCATTTGTTCCCAAAGTATGTACCACCAAGGGTAGCCCAGTTGGAGTTTTTGTGGAAATTGATGTGGACTAATAAGCACTTGGCACCACATAGAAAAGGAACTTTTACTCCTCATTAGTTTAAACTGGGAAGTATTTTTTATTGGGAAAAGAGAACTTCCACATGTTAGCTTGTGGTTGAATCATTACAAGATGGCTTCTACTGCATACAAATATATAGAGTTAGAGGATTTCATCACAAATACCAGGATGTTTCTTATCCCCAATATTGGTACTATAAGAAGCCATGAGAGATGAGATGAAGAGGATGTGATCAAAAACATGTTAGATGAAGATGAGATAGGAAGGAGACTTACCAGATTCTATGACCTATTGAATTTGGAAGCTCAGCTCAAAAAGGCTTGGATGGCCTTTGGAGGATTTTTCCCAAACCTCCCCTACCTAGCTAGAATTAACAAAATGGTAGAGATGCATGAAACCCTATCCCACCAGTTAGAGGCCCAAATTGATGAGAAACCTAAGGTGAAAAAGGACTACTCCTCTTTTGAGTATGAATCTTATAGCTCCTATGAAGAAGATAGCCCTCCTCAAGTAAATGAACCTCTTGTTATTGACTTTAGATCAAGATGTCCTAGAGGTAGGGGGTTTATCTGAACCACCTAAGAAGAGGCAAAGGATTGAGGAGGGAGAGTCCCCTAAAAGAAAGAAATAGATGAAACAAGTCGACAGGATTGCAGCCTTAGTGCCTAGTGATAGATCATATTATCATCATATGAGGAAGACTATTAGAGAGGGGAAGAAGGTGGCAACACAAGAAGAAGTGGAGTTACCCCTGTTGCTTGGTAAAGATGAAAGGGAAATATACTAGGAAGAATTTCTCAGTGATGATCAATTCATCAAGAGTGAGGAGTTTAAGTATTTCCTCATATGGAAGAAGCAATAGGAGATGGAAAGAACATTACCTAAGGGCACTAATCTAGATGATGAGGCACTAAAAGCCTTGGCAACATATGATCCAAAATCAGAGACCATTACTTTAGAGGAAGCTGGGAAACTGGTTAATTTGAGTGGAATGCTCTTAGTGCTAGGGTGGGATCTAACATTAGCTTTCATCATAAATAAAATTAGAAAGCAACCAAAGAGAAATCTATCTTTTGAGGTCCAAATTAGAGATATGATTAGAGGAAGTGGGTATGACCCCAAATCTCAAGCTTTAACAATGTGGTCCCTTGCACCAAGAACTCAAAAGCCATCCTTAGTCAGCATAGAGGATAAAATCAAGGGGGCCAAGATCATCTGGACTATTCAAAACACTAGTGATCTTGAAGTGTCTAAGGAAGTGACACATTTTTCCCACCTGGATGAAGCCAAGACTGCCCAACTATCAAATAGGTATGGTAAATTATTTAGTGATTCTCTTGATCTAGGCAAGGACAAAGAAAAAACACTAATGAAGATAAAATAATTAGATGATAAGCTTGAAGAAGAAAAATCTAAGCTTGAAGAGGCTTTTAAGGAAGCTCCTCCTCCAGCCCTAAAAATTGAGGTTGTAGTGCAATCAATGGCAGAAGTTCCTTCCAAGGTAGTAGAAGACTCAAAAAAGAACAAGTTATATGTAGGCCTCAAGGTACTCTCTAATATCATACAACATAGGTATGAGGTGATTAAAGGGATAATGGACTCAGTCCATAATTCATATTCTATGTTGTAGAAAACAAATGACAGTATCAAAGATGCTATGGCTACTTTAGAGCCACTTTTCAGTATTTGGTCTACTAGAGGGGCCTTGTTTGAGAAACTTGAGTTATTCCAACTTGATAGGATAGATATTCCAGAATCAGTTACTGAGCTAGGAGAGAAGATAGATAAAATTGGTACAATTGGGGATTCTTCAAAGGAAAAGAAAATCAAGTAAGAGCCAAAATTAATATGTTTGGCTAGGACATTAGCAAGTTCCTCCCTCCAATTTGCAAAGATGATTGTAACATCATAGAAGTTGAGGAATGGAAGTTAAGTATGATTTAGTTGGTGATTAGGCAGGAGGCCTTTTTGAATAATGATGGCTCCTTAGACATTGATAGGTTCAACAACACTCTGGATGATATGTTTCAAAATGAAAATGAGTGCACCAAATTTGTTGTTGACACAAAATCAATCATAGACTCAAGGTGGGACAAACAAGTCAAATTGCTACAAAGCCTGAAAGAGTACACATGGCCTTCAGAGGAAGTGTTTATTGCATGGGACAACACCACCAAACCTAAGAAGAAGAAGCCTATAGAAATTGATGTAGAAGATATCAAAGAAGAGTGAATTCCAACATGGCACCTGATCTATGAGCATAGGGAGAGTAATTATTATAAAAAGGATGATGTAGGTTAGCTAGATGGTAGTCATCATTCACACAACAACTTTCTGCAATTACTCTGAATACCAATAGACAAAGGTGCCACTTAAAGGGGATTCAATATGAGAAGAAATAGTTTTCTAGCATCATTTCCCCCTTTTCTATTCAGTTTAAAATATAGTTTGTATTCTAGTGCAAGTCACTATCACTAGCCATCTAAAGCTTGTTGCATCCTTCTTTTGAGGATTCCAAGATGGCTAGTATATATAGGAAGTCCCCTGTTTTGACAAGGATGGTGAAATACTAATTTTAATAAGAGTTTATGAATTAGTGTTTTGATTCTAAAGAATCTCAATCTTTGAATGTAATGATATAGGAGATTTATCAATAAAAATATATTGAAATTCCTTGATATGTTTTGTTGTCTTCATGTATGAATTTGATCTCTTTATGTGTCAAATCTATAAGGCATTTTTAATACATCATCCATAAGGTAGATAGTGTGGTTGAATCTTAAGTTTCTTTCAAGGTAAGGGTAAATCTTAAGTAAGGTCTCAAGGATTTCAATATCTATGCAGGAATTTGATGATAGAATATATAAATGAGAGGGTAATTTGCAAGGCATCTTATATGGATTTTAGGGTTATTTAATTTGATAGTTTTTTGTAGATGTGTTATCTTTGACTCTGATACCTAGGATTAGGCATTGATCATTTCTTAAGTTACAATTTTCACCATCAATCCAATGAATAACTATTTATTTTAAAGTTTGTATTGAAAATATTATATGTTCATGTCTGTGTCACATACATAGATAACTATTGTGATTCTTTAAAGAATTGAATCTAAGAGGTATACCCTCCTGAGCCAGGAGCTCAAAGTGAAGAAGGATCCAGATCCTTAATACCTTAGTTTTTTGGTTGTTAGATGCATCTATTGGGACTATAAGAGCTAAATATCAGAAGTTTTCTAATTAGTTTTGATCATCTGCAGTTTTCAACACTAACAAAATTGGTGACTCTACTGGGGAATTAAATATTTCTGCAATAATCTTGTTACACTTTTCCACTAACCATTTATTGTTGTACTTAAAGACCAGTTTACAATCTATCCCCACAAATTTGTTGGTGGCGACTCTAAAATCTATGTTTACCAGTTGCTGGTTTAAGAATAAATAAATTTGTTTAGGTATCTTGTCAAAATTACTACAAGTCGACAAAGATACACTAGGTCATACTATAGGGATCATCTGAAAAGCAATATGGGTGATGAACTACATAGACCTAGTAGAAGGAAATGGTCTAAAAGAGGTATGTTCAGCCATAACTCTCCTAGGCTAGCTAAAGAGCATGTTCCAACACCTATCACAAAGGAAGTCCCATCTTTTTCTGAAAATCTTGAGCTCCTTAGAAGAATGAACCCTAATTCAGTTAGTCCTCCTCAAGAAGATGAATTCATAGATATAGGATATTTCATGCAAGTGAAAATCTAGACTAGATAGGAGAGACTTTTGTTGCTAAAAATACTTCATGTGATTCTAAGAAGTTATAGGAAGAAGTTATAGATTTAAGAAAAAAAGAGCGGGAACAATTGATAGAAATTGTTAAAAGGAGAAAGGAGTGGGAACAATAAAATTATGAGTTACTCATGGAAAGACAAGAGCTCATAAGAAAGACAAAGAAAAATGAACTTGAAGTTGAAAGTCTAAATCAAGGATTTAAGGGTTTAGATAGTGAATTATTTGGTGATATGGAAGCTTTGAGACAAAAGGCTAATAGAAATGGACCTAATCCTAATAAGGATGAGTTTGAGGGTGAAGGCCCAATTCTAAGGTAGTTGCATCCATTAGAGATTAAAAGAAATGAGGATCTCAAATATAATGTAAAGGATGCATCTGACAAGGGAAAGAAAAAAATGATTTCAATCAGCATAAATGAATCTAAGAAGAATAGTGCAATCCTTATACTATGCCTCAAGCAAACATAGAATTAGAAAATGCTAGAAAGGCCAAGGAAGACTTGGTTATCCAACTAGAAAAATTAGAGTTAGAAGCTGCTACAGATGAAATGAAAAGGAAGATTGATTTCTTGCATGCTAATATGAATACAACTGCTAGTAGCTCAATCCATATTACTGGTGGGACAGTACCATGGAGCTAGCAATATGGTGCAAAGCCAAGTGTCCAATTTCCAGTCCCCAATCAAATGGTCCAAGGACTAGCTCAAAATTTTCATGCCCAAAATTAGGGAAAAACACACACAATAATTTTTTTTTTTAAAGGACACAAACTACAAGGTTTCAACATAACCTGAGAACAAAACATCAAACAATGCACTCATCTCACAAGGGGATTCCAAACATGCACTGGCCTACTGACATCCCCCTCACATCAGGTGCACTAGGTGAATAAAAGATTTAATTTCATAAAAGAGTTAAACCCAACACGGAGTTATAGAACAATAAATAATGTCACAATTATTAATTTAATATTAATTCTTAGGGGTTGATAATATACTTAGGTCCACCTACGGATACTAGGTTAATTAACCCCCCCCTAAAGGAATTAATGACCATGAGAATAAATTAATATGATAAATTAAAATGGCCCAATAATTTAATAATAAAATTGTCAAGGAGAAGATACATTAACAAAAGTTCATTAGCACTAGCTAAAATAATTAATTAATTAAATTGATTAGAAAGATCTAATATCTACACACTAAAATAATAATCTAGAATTAAAATATCTAGATAGCACCTTAACCAAAACTCATTTCCAATCCCGAAGTTATAGGGAGGCTTTAAAGAAAATCAAAAGGCAATTTATTACTTAAAGAAATTACTTAATTTAATGAATTAAAAGAGAAGATTAAAATCCACATGAATATATAATCCACTACTTCATTAGTGCAATTATATTCAATGAATTAAATTAAAAAAAAAGAATAGCCATGCAACAAAAAGGTCAACCAAACTCTAAACAAGATTAGGGTTTGGGCCAAAATAAAACATGGCCCAATACCCAAATCTCTAACTTTCTTCCTTCACATTCTCTGTGATAACTCGGGTTTTACAGGTTGGGCCCCCAAAAAAAGTCAAGAAGATGCAGAAGCTCAAAAGGTGAGTATACACCCAAGCATATGCAGGTGCATATACATACAAGTGTGTCTACACCCTTGTGTATTCTTGAGTATATACAAGGGCTACAAGCTAAGGAAGGATTTAGATCTACCATTCTGCAAGGAGAAATCCAGGCTAGAAGGTAATACCATTGCTTCCATTACATGTGTCCCTGGATTAGCATTAGGGTTATGTTTTCCAGAAGTTTAAAATCTAGATGATGTATACAAGAGTATACAGATATGGTTAAAGTTACGAATCTAGGAAAATTACTTTTTGCCCTCAAGTTTGGCATCAATTTTATTTTTATCTCTGTTAAGATTACAGTTTAAAGTCTGTACTAAGTTGCACTTAATAGCATGAATTTTATTTTAATAGGTTAATGTAAATAAAGAAAGATGCTTAAAATTTTGCATCTAAGCTAAAAGAAATATATAGTAACTATCATATTCAACTTTAGAACAAATCTAATATTGAAACAATCGTAAGGCCAAAGAAATAAATCTTCTTTTAAAAACTTTAGTGTAATTGTTTTTTTTATTTAAATGAAACATGGGTTTAAAAAAAGAATATACATAAAAAGGAAAGCACCAAATGCTCGGGGTCTGCAGACCCAGCCACTATGGCAGTGGTCTTGCCACTGCTCGACAGCATCACCATCAGCGATAGTGGCACGGCCACTGCAGTAGTGGCTAGCTGCTAGTGGCAGTGGCTTGACCACTAACCGTCACGGTTAGGCCGCTGCGGTAGTACCACCACAGAATTTGTCGGCCCAGCACTATGTTGGTGTCCAAAATGATGCTTATGCTCCTAAGGCTGCCAGTATACCCTTAGATAGATTTTAGGGGTCGTTAGCTCCAAAATGTAATGAGGTCTTAGGGTAACTAGACCAATTATAGGGACAAGACTACCCTCTTCTACTTCTAGCTCTGCAAAACCAAGGCAGGTGCACCTAACCCAGTATAAACTATACTTCACACACCAAAGATTGGGTTTGAATAATAGATAAAAGGATAGTAAGAAAGTACTAAATGATAACCACACATTCATTGACTCTCCATTACTATGGTGTGGAACCTTACACAACCAAATACTGAAAACTTAAGGAATGGTTCTTAATTTCATGTGTTTGAATCATAACAACCTCAATCAGGACATATCAACAAGGAAATACTTATCTAGGCCAGTGCCTCATCCATTGGGCAAGGTTTCTTAGACAGACTACACACACACACTAGAATATATCTGAGATTCAAAGCCATAAACACATTTACAATCTCCTTTACTACTTACAGAGTATCCTTACATAGACAAAAGATAAATCTATGTCTCACCTAGAGCATCATTTCATCTAATCCTGGATTAGAATTCAAGAATGAAAGCATATACATAAAAAGGTTATGCAATGAACTAGAAAGTTCAAAATTTATCTATGTTGACACAAAGGAGAGATAAGAATCAAGTGCCTACATTAAGTATGAAGAATCCTCAAGTGTATACGGTCAATCTAAAAGAACCATGCTTGCAAACTAAAGCTTAGACCTACAAGTTTCTTTCTATTGTCAAAATACACCTAAACAGATCATTACAATTCAGACTAGGCAGAAGACTCACAACCAGAAAAGTTTGAAAATATAACTCCCAATGACCTCGAATGATCATAAAAAAATCCCTTTATAGTAGGGTTACAATGCAAGCACAATGATCATTTCAAACTCAAAAATTCAAAAATACCTAACCCCACCGAGGAGTTAACACAGACAAGATAGGGATCAAGCCAAAGCATGCAAGCACCACCAAACTAGTCAAATCTGGCCACTAAAGCATTCAATTTTGGTACCTCCACATCACAAGAAATCCTCTGCAAAAAAACCCTGCAATCATATGTGAAATCAGGTGTCAACAGCTAGCTGGCAAAATTTAAAACACCACCATAGATCCTTCCTCCTCCCAAAAAATCAAATGGCCTACATTTAATCCACAACTGTCATGAGCCCCTTTGAAAAGTCTTCGGCCACCTTTAACTCCGCACCCGCAATGTCCAATGGTTAGTCACATGATCGCAAGCCATGGAAATGGCCCTTGCGATCATGCGACAAGGCCATTACACCACCACATCTCTACACCGCATCCAAAAGAACACTACCACCTCAGCATTCGGAAGATGCCCCATCACCACCTGCCATTGGGCCCCAGGACACATGTCAACCGGTTGCATGATCGCATAGCACAGAGATGGGCTATGCAAACATGTGACAACCCATGATCCTTAACCGTTAGCATAACCACCACTGCTACCTACCATTAAGTAACGGTCCCACCAAGCACATCCACCTTAGCACTCACTGGCCAATAAAAAATCAACACATCATCACACCTGGAAAGTGGATCCATCACCTGTCAACCCTTTCAAACTCTGCAAGATCGGATGGTTGTCACAATTTTGCATAGCCCTAACAAATCCTTCACGCTATAGCAACAACCGTTGATGCTCTAACATGTCAGGAAACTAGGTCCCACCATTACACGACTACATGACTAAGGCAAAGAAAACCGTCAGCCAAGTCAGTAGATGTTAAGCACTTAACCGCCAGGAATCAGTGACCAAGAGATAACCACAAGTCACCAGGTTGCGGAATGAAGACTTAACCACTAGGCATCTAAACACCGCTAAGAGCTGGGACCCACACAGATAGGTGGAAAGCGGTCACATGATCACATGTTAGAAAACTCTAACATGTGGCCATGCGACAACCAATCATTTTGAAACCTTTGAAGACCTGGGCCCACCATCCATCACACTTGCGCATTTAGGGAACGCTAGCAAACAGAAAACTGTGAGGTTGAAAACACATAGGGTTTTTGATGGAAAATATTGAAAACACACAAGGTTTTTGACACCAAAAGATAAGCGCAAAAAAGTTGGAAGGCACAAGGTCGAAAACAATGAAGGTTTTCACATAGACCAAAAACATCATGGATTTTCAAAAACACTGTGGGTTTTCGACACTGTGGTAGATTTTAAAATTTGTTTCCTGTAGACCTTAGAACTCAAATAACTCCCTAGGTTTTACAATTCAGCACGTGCAATCTGGACTAGAGCAAGATGACAACATAAAGAGCACAAGGCAGGACACTTTTACAAAAACATTTGTAGGGAGGAGGCCAGTTTCAAAGGATTTTTGCTATGACAGAAAATGGCCTAACAGTGGCTCTAGTTGGGGATGCATGTCTCTTGCAGGCATGGCAAGGATTCAGAATCACTGGGAGAGCAAACCAACTCAAAAAAAAAATTTACTCAAAAACACAGAGCAGACAAAAACAAGGGAACCTAAACTACTGTTCAATGAAGAGATACTTCAAGAGAAGTAAAACTTTAAGAATTGTCCATGAACAGGCAATTCCAAAGTACCCCCAATTAAATCCTTCAAGATATATGAATCTATTCCCCACTTGCCCTCAATAAGATAAGGGCCCAACCAAATAGGATCAAACTTTCCATGCCTTCCCTTATCTTCCAACCTTGCATTCCACATCAGGACCAGATCATCAATTTCAAAACTTCTTTGAGTTGTCTTCTTATCAAACAAATTTTTACACTGCCTCTGCAATGTCTCATTTATCTCATCTGCATCCCTCCTTACTTCCTCTAATTGGATCAATTCATCCATTCTCATTCTCATTCTCATCTCATCATTCAAATCTTCATCATATGCTTGGATGAACCTGTACATTTGCAACAAATTGTTCTGAGGTAATCTAGCACTTATTCCATAAACTAGGTCAAAAGGGGCACAAACTATGGCTTTCTTTATAGTTACTCTGTTAGCCCACAATGCCCACCATAACTTTGAGTCCCAAGCTTTCTTATTTCTATCCAACACCCTCTTGATAATATTAATAAGGCTTTTATTACTGGATTCAGCCTGGCCATTTCCTTGTGGATGATATGGGGAAGAAAATGAAATGTGTATCCCATATTGCTGACAAAAATCACCAAACTCCTGTGATCTAAAGTACATTGCATTATCAACCATAATTGTCTCTGGGCAACCAAATCTAGTGAGGATGTTCTGCATTATAAAATCAGTTACCACTTTACTAGTAGCCCTCCTAGTAGGGATAGCTTCAACCCACTTGGTAAAATAGTCTGTTGCCACTAGTATGTATGAATTTCCACCACTAGACTTGTTTGGAAACTCACCAATGAAATCAATACCCCACTTCTGGAAAGGAGCCTGAACTGAAACAGGTCTGAGTGGCAAATTTCCATTGAATTTCATCCTTCCTGCAAATCTCTGGCATGCATCACACTTCCTCACAAACTGATGTGTATCTTTAAAAACTGTAGGCCACCAAAATCTAGATCTAAGGATCTTGTGGGCTGTGGTCTTTACCATATAGTGTCCTCCACATACACCTTGATGCATTTCCTCTAGCAAAGTCTTACATCTTTCATGATCAACATACTTTAGCAATACTCCTTCACTACTTCTCCACCACAACTCACCATGTCTAATGGCATATCTTGTTGACTGTAACTTGAAATTCCTCCTCTTACTCTCATTCATGTCAGGGGGAAGGACCAACTTCTACAAGTAATTGATGACATCTTTATACCAATCATAGTAATCCATATCACAAATATATGGCCTCTCTTCCTCCTCTAACATGTTCACATGATTTGCAACCAGATTACTTTGTGCCATCAACTTTGCAAGACCTAGGCCTCTCACCAATTTTATAATCTAGATATCAATATTAAATTCTTGGATCCAGTTGATCCATCTACATCTTTTTCTTGATACCTCTTGTTGCACAAAATATCCTTAATGGTAGCACTAGGAACATAAGCAACCACCTTGGCTCCCACAAGATAACACCTAAAAGCCTTGACTGCTTTGACTAGGGCATAAGCCTATTTCTCAGTGATATCATATTTCAATTCTGCTACATGTAAAGACTTGCTAAAAAATGATATGGGTTGCTCATATCCATCTAAGTTCTTTTGCAATAAAACTACTACAACTGTATGATAAGAAGTAAAAGAGAAAATCTGCATGGGCTTACCATAATCAGGGGTCCTCAAAATAGGGGCATCTTTAATGGCCTGTTTGATACTTCTGAAAGATTTATCTACTTCTTCATTCCACTCTATCTTTGCATCTTTTCTCAACATCCTAGAGATAGGAATACAATTTCTGCAAAATTTGTAACAAATCTTCTTAGAAAATTCATTTGCCCAAAGAAAGACTATACTCCTTTAACATTCCTTGGTGGTGAAAGCTTGTCTATTGCCATAACCCTTTCAGGATCAATTCTCACTCCATCCTTGGACACAATGTGTCCTAAGAGCTTGCCTTCCACAACACCAAAAGAACACTTCTTTGGATTTAAAGAGATTCCATACTCCAGAGCTCTGATAAAGATCTTTTCAAGATGTTCACAATGTTGATCCTCCTTATCTGAATATACCATGAGATCATCCTGATAGACCATTAAAAACTTATTTATGAAATCAGCAAAGGCCACATCCATAGCTCTCTAGAAAGTAGCTCCTACATTTGTCAGACCAAATGGCATTCTGACATAAACATATGTTCCCCAAGGGGTAGTGAATGCAGTCTTAAATTGTTCTGACTCATTGACCATGACCTAATTATATCTAGAGAAGCCATCCATCATGGACATTAACTCTGATCTAGTAAACCTTTGCAGCATATTTTCCATGTTAGGCAGACCATAATTATCCTTTAAAGAATTGACATTCAAATTCCTAAAATCAACACATAACCTAATGTCACCATTCTTTTTTCTGACTGGAACCAAATTTGACACCCAAGTAGAATGTCTGACAAGCTTGATAATGCCAACATCCATCATCTTTTTAAGTTCATCTTGCATTTTTTGTGCCAAAGTAGGGTTCATAGGCCTTAATTTCTACCTAAAAGGTTTAGTTCCTTCCTTTAATGGTATCTCATGTTGAAAGAGATCTTCTCTATATGCCTTCAAATCATCATAAGACCATGCAAAAACATGTCTAAATTTTTTGAGAAGATCAATCAAATTTCTTCTAGTTCTTTGAGATAAGCATTTACCTATGTAAATATTTCTTGGTTCTTGGCTTGTTCCTAGATTCACTTCCTCCAAATCATTTTTCTTGTCAACAATTCTGGCAACACAAGCCCTCTCCTTATCATCAAATGTCCTTTCAAGGGCAACCAACCCCCTAGGGATCCTATTTGACTTTAGTTGCAAAACTTCCTTCCCAAGAACACTTTCTTTTCCATATCTGATGTCAACATAGGTGCTAAAATCCATTTCCTGATGATCAAAATGAGATTCACACTACAAGAATCTCAAAATATCCTGATCATCAGAAAATACTTGCCAATTCTCAACATTATCTGGGATAGAAGGCCTAGACTTACACTCAATTCTAGATATCCCTACAAAGGTAACATCCCCTGGCCTGAAGGCTATGTTTGCTAGTAAATCTGCCATCCTGTTTTGGCTTCTATCCACCCAATCAATACCAAAGGCACTGAAACCCTCAATTTCATCCCATATAGCATTTCTATATTGTTTCAGCCTTTGATTCTTAGATGCATACTTTGATCTAATCTGTGAAACTATTAACTTAGAATCACCAATCACCCTAAGATGTTTGATCCCATGTTTTGATGCTTGTCTCAAACCAATCAATAGGGCCTCATATTCTGCAACATTATTTGTGCAAGGAAACAAGAGAGTGAAATAAGACTTAAAGGTTTTACCACTTGGGGACACCAATAACACTCCTGCTCCAGCACCTTCTCTAGAACTTTCTCCATCAAAATATAATGTCCACAAGACACTACCCTTTGCTATGTTACTCTCATCATCAACCAAAAGGATAGGCCGGACCTTCTCCTGCATCTCATTCCTCTAGGCTTGGAATGAGCCAATGTCAATGTCAACAAAACAATTCATGCTATCCTTTTCATTTTTCTCAATCATATGTGGGGTCCTGGCTTCCCTTGACACCTTCACACTCTCTCTTTCAATGTCAAAAGTGGCAAAGGACAAGTCACATTGAATACTTCCTCCCATGGAGGCACTCCACTTTCTAGATAGCAACATTCCATATTGAGGAGGAATGTCAACTACAAGAACACTCATAGTCAACTATTTGTTAGGAAATATAGCTAATTTATAAGGCAAAGCCTTGATGGTACCAATAACTGGCACTTCTCTTGATTCCATAGCTTTGCATCTCCTGTGAGGTGTATCAACCTTTAGTCCTAATGATTTCATGATCTCTGTAGGCATGACAGTGTTTAATGCTCCAGAATCGATCATGCAATTCTTCAATATTTTACCACCAATCACAAGGGACAAAAAGAAAGGATCAACTGTCCCTCATGCATTATTTACAATATTTGTATCCAAGAAGACTTGAGGAATCTTAGAAAAAATTTCTTCACTCTTACTATTAGGTGTGTCTTCCAAGGAAGCCACATGCTTGTAATTTCTATTCACCTCTTGGATTCCTGCAGAAGAAACACCATTTACCCAATTCAAGGCCTTGACCTTATGTTCTTCTATTCTCATCATTTCCAAAAGTGGAACCTTGACAGTGATCTGTGAAAGCAATTTTGACATATCAATTGGGACATACTTTTGGTTGTTCATGTCTTCTTCAAAGATAGTGACAACTTTATCCTTTTGAAACCAGATTTGTCTTTGAGAGGAGATTCCTCTCCCTTCTGAGGAATGGGAACAACTACCTCTTCTATTTTTGCTTAATTCTTAGGTGCTGCAATAGGTACAACTTTCCTTTTTACCTTCACTTGGTTAGTACCATCGGCACCCCTGCCCTTTTCTCCATGTAGTTGTGTACCATTTTCTGTCTCCTTGATAAACATACTACCTGGCTTACCAGTTGCATTTCCAACTATCCTATTTCTCAAGTTATAATTGCTTCTAGCTTGAGTAACCATGTCTATAGTGATCTGAGCAATTTCTTCATTTGATGGTCTTCTTAAAGAAACTTGCTCCTCACCCCTCACAATACCACATCCAACATCATCAAACTCTTCATCTTCTTCATCAAAATCGTTATCATCCTCTACATGTGCAGAAGTCATTCCACAACCACTCTTGTCAGATTGCTCCTCTTGTTCTTGATTCTCTTGTAAGTTTAAAGCAATGACACAATGCTCAAGGTCATGAGGAGAGTGACAAGAAGCACACCATGGGATATCTTCAGTCATATTTACTGAATTTCTATGCAAGGGATCAGGGATCCTTCCATTAGGCCTTTCTTGCTTGGTTGGGAAAATGGGCTTGCCATCTTTCCACTAAGTGTTGTAAGGGTAATTTTGCATTCTTGGTTGTCTGCTAAAATTGTTTGGAGCTGACCTCTCCATAGTCACTGTTCTATTGTTTCCCTTTTCACCAGGCTTTAAACCTTCCAAAGCCTTTAGAATTTGTTTTAGATTATCATCCTCTTTGGGTTTAGAATCAGCAGACCTTCCCATTTCTTTCTTACTCTGCATTTGAGGCCTACAATCATCTCTTCTTCCTATCTTTCCTGATATTCTTCTATTGCTCTCTATGTTGATGGCCAATTTGTAAGCTCCCCCAAGATTTCTAGGGTTCTTGTCCCTCAAGAGGTATCCCATTTTTGCATCAAAGGCATTCAAGTATGTCACAAGACATACCCTGTCATCTAGGCTGATAACCTTTAAGAGCCTATGCATAGCCTTTTGGAATCTTATATTAAATTCAAGGACCTCTTCATTCTGATTCTTCTTTATGTTATTGAATTCATTCAAGATAAAACCCTCATTAGTCTTATCACCATAGTGTTCCTTGAAACAATTATTGAATTCATTCCATGACCCTATATTAGCATGGGGTAACCCTCTAAACCAATCCCTAGCATCCTCAATCAGGGATTGTACAAATGGCTTCATTATAACATCATCAGGCTCTACATTATAATAATCTATTACATCTATGAAATTTTTTAGATGTTCTTCGCATGTGATGACATTATTTCTAGTAAATTTAGGAAGCTTCTTTCTAATTTCATCAGGGATTACATTAGGATAACCAGGAATACCAAAGAAGACAAGTTTTTTGTACCTTTCATGAATAGGAGCTCCATGTAGTGGATCCATTTCTTGAGATGTAGATGTCCTTGTGTTTGAACCATCAGGAACTCTAGCGGCACCCGGTACACCATTTGTTTGAGCTACATTGTTACCACGAGTTCCACCTTGTCCTAAAAAGGAAGGAGCAATATTTGAAGGTCCTGAAGCATGCTTGAGAAAATCAATCTTTTTTCTTATTTCTACAGTAGAAGCCTCCAACTCTGCTTTCTCTAGTTCTTTATCCAATATTTCTTTCTTCCTTGTAGCTATCTCCAAATCTGAATCTAATCTCAGTCTAGGATCTGATGTCCTATCCATAATAACTTGTTCACTGATTTGAATCCCAACAGCCTTCTATTTGCCTTTATCTCTTGGTCTAGTTTCTTCACATATTTTTTGAACAATAGGTTGTTCATTTACTCTTTCAGGCTCTGGGACAAAATTAATTGCCTCCAAATCCAATAACTGCCTCTTTAGCTGATCAACCCTTATCATGGCTTGTCTTACTTTATCTTCTTTGTCCTTTTCTCTTTGCTGCCTAATGGCAAGCTATTCTTGAACTCTTCTTTCTAGTTCATAGACCTCCTCAAAGATCTCTTCTGATTCAGGGAGAGTGGTCTCAGAGTCATCATCTCCCACTTGAGACTCTTCCTCATACTGGTTCAATCCCAAGTCATCAGCCTCTTCATATTCTGAATTATTTTCTTCTTGACTAGGCCTGGCTTGGGTTTCTTGTCTGGTATCTTTCTTGTTTCTCCAAGTATGAGAAACACCTCTTCTCTTCTTTCCTCCCCTTGTCTGACTAGACCCAGAAGTGCCTGGAATGCCTTCTTCAATTATATCTTCAGGATGCTCCTTTCTCCGAGACCTAGTACCTCTATAACTCATCTTGCAAAATAAGTACTAGCTAGCACTACTTCAGAGATGTTTGAGTCACCACCCAAGTGTATTGAGAATATCACAATATAGTTTCTTCACTATAGAAATACTCAAATGAGTTAGAGAGACAAGGGACAAGAACAACCCTGTTTCTTCCAATGATGACCTACTGGTTAGGATGAACATGTATAACACTTCCCTAGTAGAGTCACCATCTTGTTGGTGTCCAAAATGTTTCTTATGCTCCTAAGGCTGCCAGTATACCCTCAAATAGATTTTAGGGGTGGTTAGCTCCAAAATGTAATGAGGTCTTAGGGTAACTGGACCAACTATAGGGACAAGATTTACCTCTTCTGCATCTGGCTCTCCAAAACCAAGGTGAGTGCACCTAACCCAGTATAAACTATACTTCACACACCAAAGACTAGGTTTGAATAATAGATAAAAGGATAGTAAGAAAGTACTGAATGATAACCACACATTCATTGACTCTCCATTACTATGGGGTGGAACCTTACACAACCAAATACTGCAAACTTAAAGAATGGTTCTTATTTTCATGTGTTTGAATCATATCAACCTCAATTTGAATCATATCAACCTCAATCAGGACATATCAACAAAGAAATACTTATCTAGGCCAGTGCCTCATCCATTGGGCAAGGTTTCTTAGACAGACTACACACACACACCAGAATATATCTGAGATTCAAAGCCATAAACACATTTACAATCTCTTTTACTACTTATAGAGTATCCTTACATAGACAAAAGATAAATCTATGTCTCATCTAGCGCATCATTTCATCTAATCCTGGATTAGAACTCAAGAATGAAAGCATATACATAAAAAGGTTATGCAATGAACTAGAAAGTTCAAAATTTATCTATGTTGACACAAAGGAGAGATAAGAATCAAGTGCCTGCATTAAGTATGAAGAATCCTCAAGTGTATATAGTCAATCCAAAAGAACCATGCTTGCAAACTATAGCTTAGACCTACAATTTTCTTTCTATTGTCAAAATACACCTAAACAGATCATTACAATTCAGACTGGGCAGAAGACTCACAACCAGAAAAGTTTGAAAATATAACTCCCAATGACCTCGAATGATCATAAAAAATCCCTTTATACTAGGGTTACAATGAAAGCACAATGATCATTTCAAACTCAAAAATTCAAAAACACCTAAGCCCACCGCGGAGTTAACACAGACAAGACAAGGATCAAGCCTCAGCAAAAAAACCTTGCAATCATATGTGAAATTGGGTGCCAACTGTTAGCTGGAAAAATTTAAAACACCACCGCAGATCCTTCCTCCTCCTGGAAAATCAAACGGCCTACATTTAATCCACAATAGTCACAAGCCCCTTTGAAAAGTCTTCGGCCACCTTTAAAAGTCTTCGGCCACCTTTAACTGCACACCTGCGACATCTGGCGGTTAGTCACATGATCGCAATTCGTGGAAATGGCCCTTGTGATCATGTGACAAGGCCATTAGACCACCACATCTCTATGCCGCATATAAAAGAACACTGCCACCTCAGCATCTAAAAGATGCCCCATCACCACCTACCACTAGGCCTTAGAGACACATGTCAACCAGTCACATGATCGCATAGCACGGAGATGGGCTATGCGAACATGCGACAACCCACGATCCTTAACCACCAGCATAACCGCCACCACTACCTACCATTAAGTAATAGTCCCACCAAGCACATCCACCTCAGCACTCACCGGCCAATAAAAAATCAACACATCATCACACCTGGCAAATGGATCCACTGCCTATCAACCCTTTTAAACTCTGCAAGATTAGATGTCACAATTTCACATAGCCCTGACAAATCCTTCACGCTATAGCAACAACTATTGATGCTTTGACATGTCAGGAAACCAAGTCCCACCATTACGCGACCATGTGACTAAGGCAAAAAAAACCGCTGGCCAAGTCGCTAGATGTTAAGGGCTTAACCACCAAGAATTAGTGACCAAGAGATAACCGTAAGTTGCCAGGTCACGAAATGAAGACTTAACCGCCAGGCATCTAAACACCGCTAAGAACTGGGACCCACACGGATAGGTGGCAAGTGGTCGCATGATCTCATGTTAGAAAAGTCTGACATGCAGCCTTGCGACAACCAATCATTTTAAAACCTTTGAAGACCTGGGCCCACCATCCATCGCACTTGCGCATTTAGGGAATGCCAACAAACATAAAACTATGAGGTCAAAAACATAGGGTTTTCGATGGAAAAGATCGAAAACACACAAGGTTTTCGATGCCAAAAGATAAGCGCACAAAAGATGGAAGGCACAATGTCGAAAACAATGAAGGTTTTCACACAAACTGAAAACATCATGGATTTTCAAAAACACTGTGGGTTTTCGACACTGTGGCAGATTTTAAAATTTGTTTCCTGCAGACCTTAGAACTCAAATAACTCCCTGGGTTTTACAATTCAGCACGTGCAATCTAGACTGGAGCAAGGTGACAACATAAAGAGCACAAGGCAGGACACTTTTACAAAAACATTTGCAGGGAGGAGGCCAGTTTCAAAGGATTTTTGCTATGACAGAAAATGGCCTAACACCCTACTAGGGTTACAAACAAAAATCATTCATTTCATTACTTTTAAATCATGACTAATTTAATAAAAAGAAACTTGGTAAACATAAGGACAAGGCATTGTTTAATCTAGCAAAAAGTTTAGGTCAAAGCAATCTCTTGCAAGGGGTTTCAAGATACAATAAAATTATAAAGTCTACATTCATACAAAAGCTAAAAGCAATACTTTTATTTCGGTATGAAATTTTCATTAATCATTTTATTATAAAACTAGGCTATGATAAAGTTCGGTCAAAATGCAATATGTATCGTATTAATACATTTATGTAGAAGAATATATAAATGTATTAATATGGGTATCAAATTTATTAAATGGGAAGTATTAAGACATATATGTATATATAGCAAAATATATATTTATATATGTATTAATATGAATTTCAGCATAAATAAAATGAAAAAGTATTAATGTATATATCTACAGCCAAATATATATATATATATATATATATATATATATATACAATTACTAGGATAAATATAATGTGAACTATGGAAAGTAATAAACAAAATTAAGAACTTTCTACATATTGAATATCTATAAGTAGATGTATTCATAAATTTAATAACATTTAGATATATACATATTTATATCAAAAGCATTTAAAGATTGACCACTTCATCTAAATTAAATTAATCTATTTTCTTTTCCTTGATACACACAATATATATATATGGAATTATCTCTAGATACAAATTTAATATTTTCATTTAAGAATGATTAATAAAATCATTCTTCCTAAGCCAATAAATAAAATGATATAATATTTATTTGTTTGAAAATATTCAAAAAATAACAATAAATCTTTTCTTGATGGGAGAACTTAAATGAAATACATTAATAGTCTTTTGAATACATAATCATAAAAAGGAGATACCATTTCTTTCTTGCGAGTACTAAAATAAAACAACAACAAGGCATTTACATTGATTTCATCTGACTCTAAACAACAATACTAACATGCCCTTTCAATACAAGGAAAGATCAAGCATCTTTCTCATAAACATTTTAGTTCAATAGATGAAGGAAAAATAAATTAACCTATTTTATTTTACAAGCATTTCAAATGCTAGGCTTTTCAACATAGCCATGTTTAAAACAATTTTCACAAGGGCTCAAATCCAAACAACTAAATAATATGAAGTAGAAGTAAGTTTCTAAATTCTCTTTAACTCATTGAAACCAGCAAGCTATGTCATTGAGAAAATCTGCAAAACAACAAACAGACCATGGAGGCTCACCTCCCAACCTAGGTCATTTCATGGCCACCCCCGAGCTAGGGGAAAACAAAGATGGATAGGGTTTCAACATACATACATCAAGCACATGATCAACAAAACTAGCAAATAAGCATGAACATCAAATTCCCTTCCCAAGGCTATGCACACATTGGGTCACCTTGGACCCATAGTAGGGGTGAAGGTGGAGCTACCCAACTAGGAGAATGCCAAAATACAGGAATAAACCAGCCTTAAACAAGGCTTTACATTCTACTCAAATTTCCTTCGCAAGGCCAATGATACAACTATCAACCCTTCACATAATCTACACCAAATCAAAACCCTTATGCCTCCCAAATAGTATACACAAGGATGACAACATGGATGCCCATACATGTATACCTTATCCCCTTCCTCCTAAAGGAAGGAATCTACACTAGATGAGTAGTCCCAACTCTTTCCCTTCACCCATCAAGGCTCTCTTCTGATGCAGGAGCATCCTTTGTGTAAGAGCAATCTTGCATCACCCGAAAATATTTCTGGTTTTGTTTTCAATAAGGGCTATCTTGTGCAGAGTTGCTATTTATGGAAACTTACTATTTTTAGCAAGTTGGTCAAACAATCTTAGAATATTCTAATTTTACATGTGGAAGTTCATCTCAGTCATATCAGCCTACTAGTAAAGTTTCATGGCTAGATCAGGTCTAGTTTTGAAGATATTGATGATTTTTGGTATTGGCAGCAGGGTACAAAAACTTTGAACTCAGTTTTGAAGGCTTTAGAGGCCCCTGATGAGGTCAAAAATTTGGGTGACAGGTGCTTGTGTGGGTCAAGCCTGTAGAGTGCTTCATGGCCTTTCCAAAATGGGGTTATAATAGTCAATCGGGTCAATTGGTGATGACTTACGGTCTCCAGAAGTCGGGCCACCTGAAATGGCGAAAAATAATTTTTCTTCAAAATTTTTGTTTGGGTTTCAAAAGTTATTTTGAGCTGATTTTGATGTAATAAATTGAAAAATAAAATAATTATAAGTTTGGTCAGCCTTAAGGGCTAAATTTTTGGAACCTTCTCTGGCGGTGGAAATTTCCTATATAAAGAAGGCCCGTAGTGTTGTCTAGGCAGTTTTGGATAGTAGTTCTGGGTATTGATTCGAGGCTTTGTCCTACAGAATATTGTAAGGAAATTCCCGTGTGGCTTTGCATATTGTAATTCTAAAAGTTTGTAATTCCAAATTTGTGGAGATAATAAGAAGCCAATTTTTTGTTCTTGCATATTGTTGTTGTTTCTTTGTTTCTGTTATGTGTTTGTGGTATTAAGGGGAGCACCCTTCATCAAGTGGTATTAGAGTAGGAGTTCCTAAGTATGTAAACAAATCACCGATTGTGAGGCATTTTGCACCAAGACCGTGGTTAGGGTTTTAGCATGCATCATGAAAATGCCTCCACAAAGGGAATGTTGTAGAAGAGCTGGTGTTGTAACACCTGAGGTTAGAGTGCTCCAGAGACAAGTGCGAGCATTGCAAGAAGAGATTCACAGAGGAATTAATCTTAATGTCAGAGATGAAAGTGAGGATGAAGCCAAAGAAGGAAATGATGATCAAGAAGAAGAAGGTGAAATTTTGAATCAAGAAGAAGAAAGGCTTTTTCAGGCCATTTCCAAGATCGAGAAAAGACCTAAAATCAAGGTTCCTGCATTTTCAAGAAATTTTAACCCAGAAGAATTGATCGACTGGATCAATGAATGTGAAGAATATTTTGAGTATGAAGATATTGAGGATTCTAATAGGGTCAAATTCGCAAAGGCCAGACTGAAAGGTCATGTGAAGATCTGGTGGCAAGAGATTCAATTGGAGTGAAATAGAAGAGGGAAAGATAAAATCACAAGATGGGATCAGATGGTGGATAAATTAAAGCAACAGTTCATCCCTATTGTTTATGAGCTTGACCTACTGAAGAAAATACAAAGTTTGAAGCAAGTGGGACGATCTTTTTAGGAGTATATAGAGGAGTTCTATCGAATCCTCATTAGAATAGGCCATGCAGAAGCCAATAAAGAGAAAGTTGCTTGTTACCTTAATGGGTTGAGGCCAAGCATTCAGGAGGAGCTAAATCTGGTTTGAATGAAAAGTATTGAAGAGGCATACCAGTTTTCCCTAAAAGTAGAGGAAAAGTTGAACATGAAGTTCGAGAGCAGACAAAATGGAAGAGGTCACGATGGATGATTTGGTGGATAGTCATATGGAGGCCGAAATGAAGATCTGAAAAAGAAGGATGAGACTAGTGGTAGTCAAAATCAGAGAGGAAATAATTCCAATTATATTCAATATTAGAATAATAAAGATCAAAGAGGAAGAGGAAGATGACAAGGTTCAGGAAGAGGAGGCTTCCATGGAACATGTTTTCACTATGGAGAAGAAGGTCATAGGGCATTTGATTGTCCTCAACACCAAGAAAGGATGGATAGGAGGGATGAAGGCCAGGCCAAAGTTGCACATGTAGATGAAGATGCCAAATCATCAAATTATGAAGATGTTGAAAGAGGAGAAACGATGATTAACAGAAGAGTCCTGCTGAGTGGTGAGAATGAACTTGAACAAAGGAGGAGCCTATTTCGCACTAGATGCAGGTATGAGGGTAACTGTTGTGATGCGATTATTGATAGTGGAAGCACTGACAATTTGGTGTCAGAAGAGATGGTGACAAAGTTGAAGCTCAAGAGACAAAAACACCCACATCCATATCGGATTGCCTGGGTGCAGGATGGCCATAAGGTCATGGTCAGTGAAAAGTGCCTAGTAAAGTTAAAGATTGGCAGGTACCATGATGAGGTACTATGTGATATCATATCTATGGATGCATGTCACATGTTTTTAGGTAGGCCATGGTAGTTTGACAGATGTGTTGTACATGATGGTCATGCGAATACCTATTCCTTCACAAAGGATGGAGTGTGACATAAGCTAAAGCCATTGAAGGAGACTGAAGAAAAGGTATGTGGTAATGCGAGAATAAATTTTATTGATGGAAGAAAATTCTTAGATGGTATGAGGCATGAGCATGTGTGTTTTACTTTAATTTCAAAAGCTTTTTCTTTAATTTCAAAAGCTGGTAAAGAGGAAGTAGAGGATGTACCTGTAGAGGTTGCAAATTTGTTGAATGAATTTCAAGATATTGTATCTAATAATGTACCTGATGGATTACCACTGGTAAGGAAGATCAGTCATCAGATAGATTTGATTCCAAGAGCCATTTTGCCAAACAAGGTAGCACATAGAATGACACTAGCAAAAAGTGAAGAGTTGAACAGACAAGTACATGAGTTGTTATAAAAGGGATTGATTTGGGAGAGTCTAAATCCATGTGCTATACCAATAGTATTAGCACCAAAGAAGAATGGAGAATGGAGGATGTGTATAGATTCTAGAGAAATAAACAAGATCACAATCAAGTATCGGTTTCCATTGCCACAAATGGATGATATTATGAATTGTTTAAGTGGAGCTGTGTATTTCTCAAAGATAGATCTGAAAAGTGGATATCACTAGATTTAGATCAGAGAAGGAGATGAATGGAAGACTACCTTCAAGACAAAGGAAGGACTGTATGAGTGGTTAGTCATGCCTTTTGGGCTAACCAATGCACCAAGCACTTTCATGTGGCTCATGAATGAGGTTCTAAAATAATTTATGGGTAAGTTTGTCATTGTGTACCTAGATGATATTTTGATCTTTAGTAAGATATAGGAAGAGCATATGATGCATATTCATATGGTTTTTGAGAAGTTAAGAGATCAAAAATTATTGATTAATTTGAAGAAGTGCAGTTTTGTGAAGAAAGAGTTAGTGTATTTGGGATTTGTAGTTTCAGTAGAAAGTCTAAAAATGGACCCAGAGAAGGTACATGCTATCCTTGAATAGCCTATTCCAAGGAGTGCTACTGAGGTAAGGTCTTTTCATGGTTTGGCTAGCTTTTCTAGAAATTTTAGCAGTATTTGTGGACCCTTGACTAAAACAATGAGAGGGGATAGAAAAGAGTTCAAGTGGACTAATGGGGCAGATAAGAGTTTTAAATTGTTAAAACAAAAGGTTACAAAAAAACCTATCTTAGCACTTCCTGATTTTAATAAGGTGTTTCAAGTAGATTGTGATGCTAGTGGTACTGCAATAGGAGCTGTTATGAGCCAAGAAGGTAAACCTATTGCTTATTTCAGTGAGAAGTTAAATGACGCCAAGAAAAAATATTTTGTTTATGATTAGGAATTTTATGCTATAGTTCAGGCATTGAAGAAGTGGAGACACTATTTTATTCCTATGGAGTTTGTTTTGTATACTGATCATCAAACTTTGCAATATTTGAATAGTCAAGGAAAGTTGAATCAAAGGAATTTGAAATGGGTTGAGTTTTTGCAGAGTTATACATTTGTTTTGAAACACAAAAGTGAAAATTCTAACAGGGTTGCAGATGCACTTAGCAAAAGGAAATTATTGCTAACAGAGATGTAGATTAAGGTGGTTGGGTTTAAGGAACTCAAGAATTTGTATCCAGAGGATCCTAATTTTGGTGAAGCTTGGAAAGCTTGTAAAGAACCTATTACTCTAGACAAAATGAAGTGGCTAGATTTCATCATTTGAGATGATATGCTATTCAGAGGGAGTCATTTGTGCATTCCAAGAAGTTCTATGAGGGAGACTCTCATCAAGGAGAAACATAGCAGAGGATTGGCTGGACATTTTGGTCATGATAAAACCCTTGCTTTGGTTAGTGAGAATTATTATTGGCCACAGTTGCAACAAGATGTCAAGAAGTTTGTATAGAGTTGCAGAGTATGTCAGATGGAAAAAGGAGTGAAGCAAAATATAGGGTTGTATCAGCCATTACCCGTACCAGAGAACCTTGGGAGGATATCAGTATGGACTTTTTTCTTGGTTTACCAAGGACATAGCAGGGACATGATTCAATTTTTGTGGTAGTTGATAGATTTTCAAAAATGGCACAATTTGTTCCTTATAAGAAGACTAATGATGTTGTTCATGTAGTGGAATTATTTTTCAGAGAAGTGGTGAGACTACATGGTTTGCCAAAGAGTATAGTTTCAGATAGGGACACTAAGTTCATTGGATATTTTTGACGTACATTGTGGAAGAAGTTGAAGATAAATTTAAAGTTCAGTTCATCACATCATCCACAGACTGATGGACAGACAAAGGTGGTGAATAGGAGTTTGGAAAATTTGCTGAGATGTTTGGTTGGAGATAAACCAACAGGATGGGATTTGACTTTACCATAGGCAAAATTTGCATACAATAATTATGTCAATAGGAGCATTGGTAAATCACCATTCCAGATTGTATATGGGAGTAGTCCAAGAAATACATCTGAGTTGAGAAAGATAGATAAAGGAGAAATAAGTAGTGCTAAAGTTGAGGATTTTGCAGAACATTTGAAGAACATCCATGAGGAGGTGAGGAGGAACATTACCAAGATGAATACATAGTATAAGGCTAAGGCAAATGAGAAAAGGAAGCATAAAGAATTTCAGGTTGGAGATGAATTCATGGTTCATTTGTGGAAGGAAAGATTTTCAGTTGTTACATATAACAAGTTGAAAATGAAGAAGTTTGGGCCATGTAAGATACTGAAGAAGCATGATTTAGGAAATGCATATGAGGTCAAGTTACCTACTGAGCTGAATATTTCACTAGTATTTAATGTTTCAGATTTAACAGAGTATCATGAAGGAGGTGTTGAAGATTCAACCTAGTGGAGTATTCCAGCAACTAGTTCAAATATCAAGGAGATTGAAGACATACTAGATAATCGTGTTGGCAGAAGCACAAGGAACAGGACATATGAAAAATATTTGGTCAAATAGAAAGAATGACCTATTAAAAATTCATCATGGCTAGCAAAGGAGGAGGTTAACCATCTTGGTTTTTATCTGCACACCTGAGTCGTGACAGGGTCACTTCTCAAATTACCCCAGGTGTCTAATGCAGGAGCATCCTAGGTGTAAGAGCAATCTTACATCACCCAAAAATATTTCTAGTTTTGTTTTCAATAAGGGCTATCTTGTGCAGAGTTGCTATTTATGGAAACTTACTATTTTTATTAAGTTGGTCATATGATCTCAGAATATTTTGATTTTACATGTGGAGATTCATCTCAGTCATATCAGCCTACTAGTAAAGTTTCATGGCTAGATTAGTTCTAGTTTTGAAGATATTGAAGATTTTCAGTATTGGCAGTAGGGTACAAAAACTTTGAACTCAGTTTTGAAGGCTTTAGAGGCCTCTGATGAGGTCAAAAATTTGGGTGACAAGCGCTTTTGTGAGTCAAGTCTGTAGAGAACTTCATGACCTTTCCGAAATGGGGTTATAATAGTCAATCGGGTCAACTAGTGATGACTTATGGTCTCCGAAAGTCAAGCCACCTGAAATGGCAGAAAATAATTTTCCTTCAAAATTTTTGTTTGGGTTTCAAAAGTTATTTTGAGCCGAATTTGATGTAATAAATTGAAAAATAAAATAATTCTAAGTTTGGTTAGCCTTAAGGGCTAAATTTTTGGAACCTTCTCGGGCAGTGGAAATTGCCTATATAAAGAAGGCACGTAGTGTTGTCTAGGTAGTTCTGGGTAGTAGATCTGGGTATTGATTTGAGGCTTTTTCCTACAAAATATTGTAAGGGAATGCCCATGTGGCTTTGCATATTGTAATTCTAAAATTTTGTAATTCCACATTTGTGGAGATAATAAGAAGCCAATTTTATGTTCTTGCATATTGTTGTTGTTTCTCTATTTCTGTTATGTGTTTGCGGTATTAAGGGGAGCACCCTTCATTATCTTCCCTCCCAAAGGTGAGTTTGGCCTTGCACACCCCAAAGAAAAAAATGCAACAAAGAAAGGAAGACACCACAAGCATTCATAAGCCAAAATGCCAAACAATTACTTACAACACTAAGAATTCACATAATGTGCAAGAAAGTAAATCATGTACATAACATTAAGACAAAGAGTTTTCAAGATCCAACCTCAATCCAAGATAATGGAAATGAGGGTTGAGATGATCTTTCTCCAACTAGTCTCCTCCTTTTCTATGCAACAACCAAAATCCTCCAAAATCAATCAAAATCCCAAAAATCTCACAATCTCTCAAGTCTCCAAAAATTGGAGAGTGGGAAATTACCCACAAATTTTCCCTCCATCTCTTTAAGAAGACAAACCCTAATCCTTTCAAACAAGAGGGGGAAATTCAAATTCAAAATTCAAAAAGAGGAGTGGGCTTGGCATGCAATTCCAATTTTCGTCACTTTTCAAAAGAGCATCTTTTGGAAGGGCAAAAATAGCCAAAATGCATCATAATGGTCAAAATTTGACCACCAACACATGGCACCACTATGGGGTAGCCTATTTTGAACCTCCACTACCTTATATGGTCACTAAATGCCTTCCAAAAGAACACTTAAAGATTGCATCCGAAAATGAAAGAGATTCTCACTCAAGGCTCCTAAAAATAGAGACCACTCACAAACATAAAGCACTTGGGCATGCCAACTCACATGACATGTGTCAATTGACACCACAAATAAATCACATTACAACACAATACACATGGCATGCCAAGTAAACTAAAATAATAAAATAAAATAAACATAATCAATAAATACATTCATGCATCACTTTACAACAATTGCACATTACAACAAGGTTAATTTCTCCCCTTGGAGATAACCTTGGCTTAACATGATTTTACAAATATCCATCCTTAATTTCCTTCGATATATCCATGGTCTTACCTGAACACTTGACAAAATATCAGTAGCTCATGAAATGCCAAATAACACACACACACACACACACACACACACACACACACACACACACACACACACACACATATGTAAATATAATACATCTAAAAATCACATTCTTAACATCATAAATTTTTAACTACATTTCATAATTATTCTCATCATTTTCTACATAGCATTTCTAAAGCATATAAAGTCAAGAATAAAATGATACATGTTAATTCACCTAACATAATAATCATGATCATTTCTCACAAATTTTTCTAACATGAATGTAATATCAAAATACCATACATAAATCAAAGATTTATCAATTACTATGCTCATGACCTAATAAATAGCAAGAAAGTAAAAGTCCTATATCATCATCACATAATCATAAGTCATCACATAGTCTCATAATATAATGTCTCTATCCAAAGGTCCAATCATGATAAAATAAAGTGTCCACATGAGTCATAAGATGGAAAAATAATTTTCTATGAAATGATGGCACGGGGTGAGGCCTCACAAAAATATAACTCCAATAGCTCCTTTGGTTGGTGTTCCCATGGGTAACATGTCATGTCAAAATATTGGAGGTGTGGGAGCACAAGTTCCACAAAATTTTCAAAGGAGACTAGTTTGTTTGGACAGATACCCACCATTGTTATTTGATGGTATCCTTGGTCAGCCGAATGATATCCCTAATGAGGTAAGAGACAAGATCCCTAAATTCACTGGAAATAATCTAGTTACATGTGAAGATCATCTTAAGTCTTTTACAGGTAAGATACATGACTATGAAATTGAGAATGAAGATGTAGTAATGAAACTTTTTGTTTAGTCATTAATAGAAGATGCTAGGGATTGGTATAGAGATTTGCCTCAACATAGTATTACTTCATGGGATGAATTTGTAAAAGGCTTTAAAGAGAAGTATGTTGAACATGTCAATTCTAGTTATATGCTTAATGACCTCAATAACATCAAAAAGCGTCTAAATGAGAGCATGTTAGAATTCAATGGTAGATTTCAAAAGGCCATGTACAAGTTGTTTCAAGTTGTTTGACCACATACTTCAATGCTTTGGAGGGAAAAATGTCTTATCTTTTGAGAGGCAAAATCCCACATACTCTGAGAGATGCTTTCAAGTTGGCAATAAATATTGAGAGTAATAGGAAAGCATCTGGTCAGATGTACAAAAGGGATAAAGGAAGATTGTGGAAAGAGACCAAACCACATGATATCAAACCTACCAAAGAAGATGACAAAGTTGACAAATTGGCAAATGTTGTCAAAGATCTTTCTACCAGATTTGAAAAGGGTAGGAAAAGTTTTCAAGATAATAGACCACCATATCAAAGGTAGGAAAGATTTCATAGGCTACATGATCAGCCATAAAAGATAAATTGGAAGGATGTGAAGCCTATTTTTTATGTCCATAAGCCACAAAAGGGAAGGGATACCCCTGTGTTAGCCCATTTTCTTGTCATAGCTAAATTCCTTTGAAAATGGTCTATCTCTGCAAAAAAAATTATGACCTTATTCATTGTCCTTTGGTCTCTGCAATTTCTTTTGTGTCTTTGGCTGAAACCCTTTGTAAAATTTCAAAAATCTAGCCGTTACAAGGAAAAAACCCTAGGTCTACCTGGCCCTGTTCTATTTTTAAGTTACCTTTTTGGGCCACTTAAAACTCCTAATTCACAAATGCTTTATATTTTTGGTCAGTCCCCATTTAAATCTTTCCTAATTTTTTACCCCCGGCGGCCTTTAATATTCCCTAAGTCCTGCCTTTTAGTATTTCCTATGTTTCAACCTTAATATTTCCTAGGCCCAGCCTTCTAACAACATCTCAATCTGATGGTTCTTGTTAAAGTGAAAGGGATGTTTCAAAGGTATGCAAAATCACAATGACCTTTGATTCTTTTTCATGACATTGCCTTTCTTTGCGGGTGGGTCCACTGCCACATAAGCACAGGTGGCATCTCCTCATTGGCTGAGATAAATAATGAAGTGGCAGGGTTGTTAGAATAAATGAAAAAGTGGTTTGTCCATTTGCCAAATTTTGTGATGTGGTGGTCTCTCATTCATCAGGGTATCCTATGCAACATGGTGGGGTCTGACTTTACATCATCGGCAACAGATTCCAAATCTACGGTGGGCGCATGATCTCATAGAATCTTTTGAGCCCTTGAGATCATACGCCATCCATCCGATCCTCCAAGTGTTCATGTCAAAGATAAAGGTGGGTCCAAAATAATACTTATGCATAGGTGGTAGTCTCTTATTGGTCCATGAGGTAATATGCTGGCAACTGTCAGTGGGACCTAGTTTTTGAACTTGTCAGAGGGTCCTGACACTTGCAATAAATCAATGGAAAGCATAAGTTCTTATGAGATGTGTCAGAGGTTTGAGATTATTTATCAGCCATTGATTTCACCTTTTTTAGAAGTGATAAAGTAAGGTGGGTCCACTGCTACATGTATGTGATATGGCAGCTTTTGATTGGTCGACGTGGATGATACTGGTGGGTGGGGTCATTGTCAAAAAAGTTGGTGACGAGGACGGAATCAACGGTTGGCGTATGATCTCATGGGTAGTGTTAGAGCCATGAGATCTTGCACCCACCATCTAATTTGAAGGCTTACTGATTGTGGGTCTTGTGTCAGAGATGACTCAGCAGTGATAATGAATAACATAGTGACATGTGGCATGAAGCGGGCCCAGGTGGAGGTCAAAATTCTAGCAGTCCGAATAAATAAGGTTAGCAGCACTGAAAAAGTCCAAAGGCTTCACTCATTCACGAAGAAATTTTGCGGTGTTCTAAAAGGTCTGGTGATTCAGTGAAGGAAGGTCACATAATTGCTAAATTATTTAGCGGTAACATAAAGTGTTCTGCAAACTGGCGGAACCCTTCAGTCACCAGTTCGCTAAATGTGATTGGGGTCTTTTTAAAAGATAAGTCATAAAGCTTGTGAAAGGGAAAGATTTGATGGTCGAGACTTAAAGTTGATCAAGTTTTGAATATAGACCACCGATTTTCTACTGGCACCTTGGAAATGACCATTGTAGTTTGAATTCAAATTTTGAGAGGGTTTCCAGCGATAGAAAGGACTGAAATTTATTGATCAAGCGGCTAGATTTGGTAGAATTGGTTTCGTCGACTATTGCAGTGTGGTCCAGGGTGTTCCATGATCATCTGTAGGGGTCTGTACTATGTTCTTTATGCTCGAGGCATGTTGTAGGTGGCCGAACAGGTTCACAATTTTAGCATTTTCATGGTTCTCAGTACCTTCTCAGGGAATTTGTCATGATTGAGGATCACTTCAAGATCTGTCTTCTCTTGGTTGCCTGGGTTTCTTCCCCTATAATAAATTTTTGACTATTTCTAGTTGGTCTGGTGGGTGAAACCCTAACCCTAGCTATCTGAAGCTTGTTGCATCCTGAATTCTTTTGGGATTCCAAGATAGCTAGTGGTATAAATGGTTGTAATTTTGACTTTGTAACGGTTTTGAAATCTTGGTTCCTAAGGGTTCCATTTTGGTTCCATGAATGGTCTTTTCTTACAGATTTTCTCTTACTTCTCTGCATATAGGGTGTTCTTTCTTCCTTTGTTGGTTCAGAGAATATAATATATATTGTAATTGATTTGTCTTATGTATGAGGACTTAATTTATTCTTACTGTTACCAAGCTATCTCCATTTGAATTTTGAATTCATTAGTCATACATCAAGGGTGTTTGATTTTTCTATTTGCATTTCTTATGTGTTCGCAAGTGGAGTTGTCTTCACCGAGATAACTGGTTTAGGATTAGTTTTCATGTATGTATGAGCTGAGGTGTCAAAGATATGTCATGCTTATCTTCCAGTGGATGCTAGTTAATGTATTATCTGTTTATAGGTCTTTTTTAAGGGGAGGGTTAAAATATTTTGGATGGGTAATAACATACTTGGATACATAGGTGGGTTGTTGAAGTGAGGTTTGGTCATGGTGTGTGATTGATGTTAGGCATCAACACGTTAAATTTATTGCTTTCTTGTTTCATAGTTATCTATTGCAATAGGGTATTTGACTCTGTGGCCCTTTGGATAAGGCACTGGTCTATGCGAGACTTAGGGTATCTCAGGAAACCTTTCAAACCCATCTTTAAATCATTTACATTAAGTTCCACCCTTTCCCTTTTATGTTGTTAGGATAGGTCTCTGGTTTTCAAACTCATTCTATGCAAGTGTGCTATTGCATGAGATCTTGGTTTCATTGAGGTACAGGATACCTATAAGGGTTTGAAGATCATTCCATAGTCAATTACCTATAGACCTGTAGGGTGATTCAAGATGAATGTGTGTGTAGAAGAGGTACACCTACCTGAGTGATGTGGACCTCAAAGTGTAGAAGGATCTCTCTTTGATCCTTGTCAGTTGACCTTTTTCCTTGTCAGATTTGGAGTGTTGAGTGAATGTGACACTAGCCCAATCAATCCTAATGTCAATCTGACCTTTGAGGAAAAAGAAAACCAACAAAATGGTGACTATACTGGGGACGGCCATAGAAAAGAGTCAAATATAAAATTACATTTGTAAAATTTTCTCACTGCGTGTTGAGTGGTGACTCTGAGTTCTTTGTTTGATCAGTGTAGTCCTTGATAAATAGTGTGTAAATCCTAGTTTTGTTTTGTGTTGATTGGAAGGGGATACAAAAATAGTGCAATATTTTCCTCTCTAAGGAGGTGGCGAATCTACACTGCAAAGAACTTGATGGAGCTACATGGTGAACTCTAGATCTGCCTTGCCTTCCAGTCAACAAATTCTATTGTAGAACTTCCAGGTATCATACTTTCATGTTTGGAAATGTCTCCTTATTAAGTGATAAAGCACTAAGAAAAGAAATAATGTGTGACTAGAGGTTTACATACTTCAAGTTATCAGTTGCATCTTTGCAAAATTTTATGGAAGTATTGCATTAGGTTATGATGGGTAAGCTTGAGGAGGAGCTTGCATTACTAGACCAGGACATCCATAGGGATTGCATAAAATTGATAAGATTGAAGGTAGGAGGTAGAAGGGAAATTTCAATACCTTTATTCTATGAGAAGTTTTGTGGTGCATATGATAGGCTTCCGGGGGGTATTGAGTTTCCAGAATCTATTTTTATTGGTTTGTTTTTGGAGGTTTTTTTTTGGAGCTTTGTTTTCCTGAATCAACCAGTTGGCCAGCCCCTTTGTGGGAGGAGTATTATGTGCATATTAGGGATTGGATACTTAATGATGTTGATCTTGAACTTGAAGATGCATATGGTGTTGTGCCTAATAATACTATTATTAAGAATGATGGAACTTATGAAGGAGATGTGTCGAGTGATGACCCTCTTTCTTATAATCATGAGAGTGATGCTCTTTCTCAATATGGGGAGGAAGATTTGTGCAGTCATCAAGAGGATGAAAAATATATAAGTGAAGATGTTGCTAATAATTACCTATCAGAGGAGGGTGTTCTTGAGGATAGTTGTTCGCTTCATAGTTAACAAATTTTAGATTTCTTGTCTTCTGAATATCTTATATATTTAGGGAGGGATGGCTTTGAGATCTCACATCCAACACACATTGATTTTGACCAGGAGCATGAGTCAGTGGAGTCTGACTTTGACATGTGCACCTCTAATCCTTTTGTTGCCCCAATACTACTAAATGGTGACCAGGTACAGTATGAAATGTTAGATGATGAAGTCATTAGTGTTTGTTCATCTTCAAGTAATGCAGATATCCCTGATATGTTGTTGGCTACTGATTGGGAAAGTTGTATAGACTTTGAATCCTTTTCTGATTCTAGATCTTTTGTTAAGCCATGGAAGGATGGCCGATTAGTTACTCAAATTTCACATGTTTATGATGAGCATGTTGATGTTTCCTTTCCCACTTACCAATAATTTTTGGTTTTATCAAGTGATGACTAGATGCAGGATGCTCCTGTGTTTGGTGATGATGACCCATATGATGAGCCCCCTCAGTGTTTGCATGAAGATCAGTATATCTTCTCCTTGGAGGTACAAACTTCTGATATGAATGGATCCAATAGTGTCTACACTGATAGTTTGAAAGAGCTGGAGTGTTTTTCTTTTCATTTGGATAGTAAGCTTCTTGAATGTGGTGACAAAATTGAAGATGATTCATGTTGTAGTTCCTTCAGTGTTTTCCTATTTAAGAAGTGCAACATGCATATGCCACATTCTTTTCAAAGTTGGTATGACTTCCATTTTGGTCCTCAACTAGAATATGCTGACATTTTTTGTCTTATGTTATTGGAGAATGGAAATGGTTTTCATCAAGTGCATGAAAGTGATAAGTCTAGCTTATTTTTGTTTTGTGGGGATGAAGACTATTTGTTTGATAGAGGTAAAAATTGATCGGAGTTTTGGGGCCCTGAGCCTTTTGTAAATCTTGTAAATTCTAGAAATATTTCCCTTTCCTATTGTGTGTTTCTTTCCCTGGTTCGGTTGCCAGTTTTTGAGGTCTTTGTGCCCTTTTCCAATGGGTGGTCTACTTTTCCTAGACATCTAAATTCTTGCCATGCTTGCAGGAGGCATACATCCCCAACTAGAGCCACTCTTAGCCCATTTTCCTATCACAAATAAATTCCTTTGAAAATGGTCTATCTCTGCAAAAAATTTCATGACCTTATTCATTGTCCTTTGGTCTCTGCAATTTCTTTTGTGTCTCTGGCTGAAACCCTTTGTAAAATTTCAAAAATCTAGCCATTACAAGGAAAAAACCCTAGGTCTACCCAGGCCCTATTCTATTTTTAAGTTACCTTTTTGGGCCACTTAAAACTCCTAATTTACACATGCTTTATATTTTTGGTCGGTCCCCGTTTAAATCTTTCCTAAGTTTTTACCCCCGGCGGCCTTTAATATTCCCTAAGTCCTGCCTTTTAGTATTTCCTATGTTTCAGCCTTAATATTTCCTGGGCCCGGCCTTATGACAGCATCTCAATCCAACTATTTTCATTAAAGTTCAAGGGATGTGTCAGAGGTATATGAAATCATGATGACCATTGAATCTTTTTCATGACGTTGCCTTTCTTTGCGGGTGGGTCCACTGCCACATAAGCATAGGTGGTGTCTCCTCATTGGCTGAGATAAATAATGAAGTGGCAGGGTTGTCAGGATAAATGAAAAATTGGTTTGTCCATTTGCTATATTTTGTGACATGGTGGTCTCTCATTTGTCAGGGTATCCTATGCAGCATGGTGGGGTCAGGCTTTACGTCATCTATAACAGATTCCAAATCTACGGTGGGCACATGATCTCATAGAATCTTTTGAGCCCTTGAGATCATGCGCCATTCGCCCGATCCTCCAGGTGTTCATGTTAGAGATAAAGGTAGGTCCAAAATAACATGTAGGCATAGTTGGCGGTCTCTTATTGGTCCATGAGGTAATATTCTAGCACTTGTTAGTGGGACCTAGTTTTTGAACTTGTTAGAGGGTCCTGACACTTGTAGTAAATCAACGGTGGGCGTAAGTTCTTATGAGGTGTGTCAGAGGTTTGAGATTATGTGCCAGCCATTGATTTCACCTTTTTTAGAAGTGATAAAGTAAGGTGGGTCCACTGCTATGTGTACATGATATGGCAGCTTTTGATTGGTCGACATGGATGATACTGGCGGGTGGGGTCATTATCAGATAAGTTGGTGATGAGGATGGAATCAACGGTTGGCGTATGATCTCATGGGTAGTGTCAAAGCCATGAGATCTTGCGCCCACCATCTGATTTGAAGGCTTACTGATTGTGGGTCCTATGTCAAAGATGACCGAGTAGTGATAGCAAATAACATAGTGACATGTGGCATGAAGCGGGCCCAAGTGGAGGTCAAAAGTCTAGTAGTCCAGAAAAATAAGGATAGCAGCGCCAAAAAAGTCCAAAGGCTTCGCTCATTCACGAAGAAATTTGACAATGTTCTAAAAGGTCTGGTGATTCAGTGAAGGAAGGTCACGTAATCACTAAATTATTTAGCGGTAACATAAAGTGTTTTGGGAACTGGTGGAACCCTTCAGTCACCAGTTTGCTAAATGTGACTAGGGTCTTTTTAAAAGATAAGTCATGAAGCCTGCGAAAGGGAAAGATATGACGGTCAGGTTTTAAAGTTGATCAAGTTTTGAATATAGACCGTTAATTTGCTGCTGGCACCTTGGAAATGACTGTTGTAGTTTGAATTCAAATTTTGAGAGGGTTTCCAGCAATAGAAATGGCTGAAATTTATTGATCAAGTGGCCAGATCTGGTAGACTTGGTTTCACTAACTGCTGCAGTGTGGTCCAAGGTGTTCCATGATCATCTGCAGGGGTTTGTACTATGTTCTTTATGCTTGAGGCATGTTGCAGGTGGTCGAACAGGTTGACAATTTTGGCATTTTCGTGGTTCTCAGTACCTTCTCAGGGAATTTGTCATGATTGAGGATCACTCGAGGATCTGTCTTCTCCTAGTTGCCTAGGTTTCTTCCCCTGTAATAAATTTTTGACAATTTCTAGTTGGTCTGGTGGGTGAAACCCTAACCCTAGCTATCTGAAGCTTGTTGCATCCTAAATTCTTTTGGGATTCTATGATAGCTAGTTGTATAAATGGCTGTAATTTTGACTTTGTAAGGGTTCTGAAATCTTGGTTCCTAAGGGTTCCTTTTTGGTTTCATGAATGGTATTTTCCTGCAGAGTTTCTCTTACTTCTCTGCATATAGGGTGTTCTTTCTTCCTTTTTTGGTTTAGAGAATATAATATATATTGTAATTGATTTGTCTTATGTATGAGGACTCAATTTATTCTTACTGTTACCAAGCTATCTCCACTTGAATTCTGAATTCATTAATCATACATCAAGGGTGTTTGATTTTTCTATTTGCATTTCCTATGTGTTTGCAAGTGGAGTTGTCTTCATAGAGATAACTGGTTTAGGATTAGTTTTCATGTATGTATGAGCTGAGGTGTCAAAGATATGTCATGCTTGTCTTCCAGTGGATGTTGGTTAATGTATTATCTATTTATAGGTCTTTTCTAAGGGGAGGGTTAAAATCCTTTGGATGGGTAATAATATACTTGGATACACAGGTGGGTTGTTGAAGTGAGGTTTGGTCATGGTGTGTGATTGATGTTAGGCATCAACACATTGAATTTATTGCTTTCTTGTTTCATAGTTGTCTATTGCAATAGAGTATTTGACTCTGTGGCCCTTTGGATAAAGCACTGGTCTATGAGAGACTTAGGGTATCTCAGGAAACCTTTCAAACCCATCTTTAAATCATTTACATTAAATTCCACCCTTTCCCTTTTATGTTGGTAGGATAGGTGTCTGGTTTTCAAAATCATTCTATGCAAGTGGGCTATTGCATGAGATCTTAGTTTCATTAAGGTACAAGATACCTATAAGGGTTTGAAGATCATTCCACAATCAGTTACCTATAGGCCTGTGGGGTGATTCAAGATGAATGTGTGTGCAGAAGAGGTACACTCGCCTTAGTGATGTGGAGCTCAAAGTGTAGAAGGATCTCTCTTTGATCCTTGTTAGTTGGCCTTTTTCCTTGTCAGATTTGGAGTGTTGAATGAAAGTGACACTAGCCTAGTCAATCCTAATGTCAATCTAACCTTTGGTGAAAAATAAAACCAACACCCCTGATTCCTTGAAGAAAAAATACAACACATAATGTAGAAAATATTCCATGGTGTGTGGCCTTTAATGTTCCTCACTCACCATACCAATCTGTTGTAGCCCAAGCTCTAGGAGATGAACCAGAGGACCCACTTGAAGGAGACAATGAAGGATCTAAAAAGCCTAGAGTAAATATGTTTACCACTAAAAAGGTGGAATAACTTTCCTCTTCAAAAGATGAAGAGATATTGGTTAATGTTGATCATAAGAGGAGAATTATCCCATTTTATGAGCAACAAGTGTTTCCCATTCTGATCCTAAGGATTCTGATGATGAAAATTGTAAAAAAAATATGATCAGACCAGAGATGGATAGTACTCACTGGAGAAAGTCCAGTAAAGAATAAATCAGAACTCTAATTGTGGCTGCAATTTCTCAAGCTAGATCCTCATATAACTTGAGAAATAGAAGATTGGATACTGATCAAGGAATACCAAGGTCAGTCTTTGTTAAAGATGATTCCTAGAATAAGGTTTCTCCAAAACCAAATGCTTTGCAAAGAAAAAGTGGCAGCAACAACAATGAAGAACCCATCATTGTTCAAAATACTAAGAAGAATGAGCAAGTTTCCATAGAAAGGAGAAACAAAAAGGTTAGTGGAAGAAAAGACTGCTCTAATCTTTCTTCTGAGCCCCCAACTTTTGACATGAGACATGCTCTCTCTCAAATGAAGGTCTCAATTCCCTTGCTAGAAATATTGAAAATAAAAGAGCATAAGGCAAAAACTTTGGCTCTGATAAATGAACAAGGAGACATTCCTATCATATCAAAAAATGAAAAGCTAGTAGAAGGACCTGAGATAGCTAAAGAGGTTTCTAACTTTTGTGTTGTAAATATTGTGACTCAAGAACCATCTTCTATTGACCCATTCTATGTCACCTTGATTGTAAATAATCTTTTGCTAAAAAATTGCATGATAGACTCTGGTGTTGCAGCTACTATGATGCCTTACCATGTTATGAAGGAGCTAGGGCTTCTAGTTGATACAGCTAATGGCATATGTTATTCCATGGATAATAGAGAAGTTCCTGTGGTAGGAACCATGGTTTAAATAGAAGTAAATATTTCTACATTCCCTAAAGCTACTTACAAAATGGATGTGGTTGTAGTTGATACCAAGCCTCATTATGTATGCTACTATCAAGACAATGAGCAACATCAGTGGGAGGAAATTTGTAACTAGACCTATCATATGCTACTATACCTATAAATGGAACTGAGGTAAATTTGTACAGAGAGCCTTGCTCCTCAGTTATGATTGAAATGGTAGCACCTGAAGATCTGAATTGTTGTGTTGACATTGACATGGAAAACTTCATGGTTGAGGAAATTATGCCACAACTCAAAAATACTAATCCAATTTTTGATGAGCTACTATTACAACAGGATGGATTATGGCAATTGTACTTTGATGGAGGATGCTATAAGGAAGGCTCAAGAGCTAGTGTATTGTTCATATCCCCATTAGGTTTTACTTTTAAATACTCTTTTCTGTTAACCTTCAAGTGTACTAATAACACTACTGAGTATGAGGCTTTGATATTGGGATTAGATATTGCCATAAAATATGGTATAAAATGTTTGAAAGTTTATGGAGATTCCCAATTAATCATTTCTCAGATTAGATCACTATATGTTGCCAAGGATGATAGACTTAAATTATATAGATATGCTATCTGGGATAGAATAGAATTTTTTGATGCTTTCAATATTTTTTGGGTAGAAAGATAAAAAAACATCATGGTATATTTCCTTGTGAATGTTGCATTAAAAGACAATGATACTACTCTTACTAGTATGTCAAAGTTAGAAATAAAAAGTAGACCTACTATGCCTGATAATATTTGTAATTGGAAAGTCTTTGAGGATGATAATGATATTCTTAGGTTCATTCTGTTAGCACTTGCAATAATTTTCATGGCTATGGAATTTTTCTCTAGCCTCTGCAATGTTTTTCCTTGCCCCTGGCCTCAAACCCTAGCTCATAAATTCAAAGTTTCTAGTTGTTGGTGAAAAGAAACCCTAGACTGTATTGACCCTGTTCTAATTGAGTGTTACTTTTGCGGTCACTAAAGTCCCAATTACCCATGTGTTAAATTGCCCCTGTTCATTGATTACCACTTTTACATGTTATATCATTAGGTTATTATGTCAGGGCCCCCTTTTAATTTTTCTATCCAAGCCTAAGTCTCCCGAGATTTATTTTCCTAAGTGTCGGCCTTTTAAATTGTGTGGCTGTCATTATTCCGCAAGGTTTCCTATTGTTAGAGTTTCTGACATGCAGTATAGCGATGAGAGGACACTTGTCCTAGTGGGCCCAGTGTCTTAGTCTATCTTTAACCCTACAGCGGGTGCATGATCTCATGAAATCTTAGTAGGCTATGAGATCATGTGACATCTGTTAGATCTTCCAAGTAATATGGTGTTTCTCAGTGGGTCCACTACCAGGTGTGCACAAATGGTAGCTTTTCATTGGTCATGCTAGATGGTGAGTCAGATGATTCAACGGGGCCCAACATTCAGCAGACTTAAGATCTAACGGCTAGTGTAAAAGTGCATGGAATATTCTTCCTCTATCAAATCATGCGCTAGCCATTGATTTGGTATCAGACCATAAGGGAAGGCAATGGGCCTACTCTATGCAATGTGGCATTTTGTGATTTGATGAAGTGGCTGATGCGGCAGGGTGGGGCCAAGCTTTTATGACATCCATTTTAGATTCAAGATCTACGACTGGTGTATGATCGCATGGAATCTTTCCATGCTATGCGATCATACAACAGCCATCTGATTCTCTAGATGATAGAAGTTCTTGGTGGGTCTGATGTGCTATGTGGTGCTAAGGTGCTCATGTTTCATTGGTTGACATGGATGATGATAGGGATGTGTCAGTGGGCCCGAATCTTTCAAGAGGAAAGGAAGATCTACGATTATTGCTTGATCACATGGAATCTTTCCAGGCCATCCGATCATGTGACCACCGTTCAATTTAAATGTTTACTGGGTGGGTCCTCTATTGCCAGGTCACTAGATAAAAGGTCAAAGGGTTTGATGGAAATCTTTTTCCCTGCAGTCAGGTAGTCTCATAATGATATCGTGGTTAGTGTTTTTATCTCACAACTGAGAATCTCTTCATTCGTGTGATCTCTGAATAGTTTGGCAATTAAAGAGATGACTGTGAGATCGTGAGACTGTAGTCGCCGAATCGCTAAGTATAAATAAGGTTAAATAAGATGTCTGGCTATCTCATGACTAAAGGAAAATGAAACCTAGGAAAAGTAAGATGATCTAGTGGTGCTGATATAAGGTTGGTCTAGATTTGAATGCTAACCGTCGATTCACTATCTCATGCCATAAAGTAGTCATTTCTTCTAGATTTGAATGTTTTAAGGGTTTCTCAGTGACTAAGGACTACTTTTTAATGCTTGGGTAGCTGGATTTGGTAGGATGTGATTTTGCCAACTATTGCAGAGTGGTCCAGGGAGTCTAATGATTGATTGCAGAGAGTTTGTACAATGAAAAGTGGGTAACCGAACTACTCAAGGCATGTTATAGGTGGACATTCAGATTGATAAACTTGATGAATTCATGATCTTCGGTACACTATTCTGAGAGATATCATAAAGGAAGATCATTTTAGGATCTATTTGCTCCAGGTTGCTTGGTTTTCCCTGCAATGAATTAATTTTTTATTGAATCTGATTGGTTTGGTGGTTGAAACCTTTACCCTAGTCATATGTAGCTTGTTGCATCCTAATTTTTTGGATTCCAAGATGACTAGTGGTATATATTGCAGTAGTTTTGATTTTTGTCGGGGTTGATGTTATGTTGAAAATCAATGTAAAAGACTAAACAATGAGAGCCTAGATTTTGGGTTTTTTTCCTAGCATTATGTTGTTCTGGTAATGTATAGATTCTATAAATTTTAATGAGAATACACTTGAATTCCAATCTCAAATTTATGTTTGTCTTCTTATTTTGATCTTGGGCTCATATATGTTAATGTCACAAAATGAGTTAGCATATGGTAAACAAAGAGTATTGTGGAATTATATTTGAGTTCTTAACAAAGTGAGGATTAAAGTCTTTAAGGTGATTTCAGTGAGTTCATGGTTGAATAGGAATTTGATGATTAGGTTTGGGAGTGAGAGGGATAATAGGCAAAGCACTTATTCTAAATTCAAGTGTGTTTGAGTTAGGGTTCTTAGTTGACATGTGTTATTGGGTGAATCTATGCCCTAGGTTAAGGTACTGATCCATTCTTTGGAAGCAGTTCATCATCATCCACCACACATTTAAATGATAAAATCTTTAAAACTAGTTCGTGAAGGGTATAGTTGTATAATATTTTGTGACTCCTTTGAAGAAGTGAGTCAAAGGTACACCCACCTGAGCATCTAGGCTCAAAGTGTAGGAGGATCCTTGTTGATCCTTGTTAATTGGCCCTTTTCCTTACAGACTTTGGAGTGGTGATAGAGTCAGTGACATTAATTTGTCAATCATAGTGTAAACCTGCAAGTAGAAAGAAAAGACAACTAACACATTCAAGGTTTGGATCAATATGATGGACAATAGATTGATTTTTATGCCCATCAAGAAGTTTTTGATGGAAATAAGTGTATCATGGGAAATGAAATTGTTCAACTATCTTCCAACCATATTCCCAAGGGGTTAGTTGAACTAGAAGGCATGTTCAAAATAAATGACAATTGTATGTCACATAAATCCTATGTTAAGGTGGATGATTTAGAAGAAATAAACCTAGGGTCAAAAAAATCCCCTCAATTAGTATATATTGGAAAAGGACTCAGTAGGGAAGTAAGAAATAATTTAATAAGATTGATGAAAAGGTATAAACATGTATTTTCCTGGTCATATATAGGGAAGACTTGTTTAAGCATGAGATCCCTCTGAAGGAAGATTCCAAACCATTTAGGCAAAAACAAAGGCTTATCAATCCCCTGCTAGCTACTAAAATGCAAACAGAGCTGACCAAATTAAGGGATGTAGGTATTATTGATCCCATAAGACATTCATCTTGGGTTTCTAACCTAGTACCAGTCAGGAACAAGAATGGTGACATAAGGTTATGTGTAGATTTTAGGAACTTAAATGTTGCTTCTTTAAAGGACAACTATGGATTTCCAAATATGGAGGCTATGCTTCATAAAGTGATTGGTTGTGAGTTATTATCCATGATGGATGGTTTCTTAGGATATAATTAGGTACTAGTCAAATAATAAGAACAATTCAAGACAACATATAGTACTCCTTGGGGAACTTATGTACATGTCTGAATGCCTATCAATTTAAAAAATGTTGGAGAAACTTTTCAAAGGGAGATGGATGTAGCATTTAAAGATCTTATTGATGTTCTCATGGTAGTATATCAAGATGACCTAACTGCCTATTCTAAAAGGGTTGATGATCATTGCAACCACCTAGAGAAAGTCTTGGTAAAAGCTCCTGAGTTTGGCATATCTTTAAATCCTAAGAAATGTTATTTTTCTATCACCGAAGGGAATTTATTAGGCCATATAGTATCCAAAGGAGTAAGAATTGATCATGAGAGAGTTGAAGCCATTAAAAGGGTTCCTGCTCCCCAAAACCTCAAAGGTGTGTAGTCTTTCCTTTGACAAATTAATTTCGTCAGAAGATTCATTGCTAACTTTGCAAAGTTAGTCAAGCTTTTAAAAAAGGATGTGAAATTTTATTAGATTCATGAAGCACAAGAGGCTTTTGAGAAAATTAAGCAAAAAATCTAAGAAGCACCAATTTTGGTATCCCCTGATTACTCCAAATCTTTTTCCTTATTTTCTTTTGCATATTTTCACACCATTGTAGCAATATTGTTGCAAAAGAATGGGGAAGGATTTGAGCATCCTATTGCTTTCTTTAGTAATTCATTGCAATCAGCTGAGCTAAATTAAGAGTTGATGGAAAAGTAGGCCTATGCATTGGTAAAGGCAATAAAAGCTTTCAGACCTTATTTGGTTTGTGCTAAAGTAAATGCATATGTTCCTCATGCTATAGTAAAAGATATTCTGGTGCAGAGTGAGGTAACATGGAAAAGATGTAAATGGATTAACAAGATCCAAGAATTCGACTTAGAGCTTCATATAACCAAGTTGGTTAGAGTTTTGGGACTGGCCAAATTGATGACAAAAGAAAATATGGACTTGATTCAAGTAAATAATGTTGATCTAAGTGAAGGAACAATCACTAGTATTGAGATGCAAACTTGGTATACTAATATTGTGCATTTTCTTAAACATACTAGTTTCCCAAAAGGTCTAAATGAAAACCAAAGGAGAAACCTTAAATTGCAATCTCAAAGATATGTATTGTTACAAGGTGACTTGTATTGGAAGGATAATGATGAGATATTTCTCTTATGTTTGGACAAAGGGAAATCTAAAAAGGTCTTACAAGAAATGCACTCTAGGATGTGTGGAGGACTACATTCAACTAGAGCAAGAGCTCACAAAATTCTGAGGACTAGTTACTTTTGGCCTATCTTATTTAAGGATACTCATTCATTTGTCAGGAAATGTGAACCATGCCAGAGATTCTCAAACAAGATAAAGTTTTCAAGAGCATTGATGTTAAACCCTATGGTTGCAGAAGCTCCTTTTTCCATGTGCGGTATTGATTTTATTGGGGAATTTGCTAAAAAATCTAGCAGCGAACATAGTTGGATACTTGTTTCTACTGAATACTTTACTAAATGGATTGAAGAAATCCCAACAAAGAAAGCTACAAGTGTAGTGGTCATTGAATTCTTGATGGAAAATATAGTGAAAAAGTTTGGTGTTCCTATCAAACTAGTAATGGATAATGCCATGTATTTCAGATAACAGGTGTTCACTAATTTTTGCTCAGAGATGGGGGTAGTTCTGTCATATTCTTCCCCATATCACCCACATGCTAATGGAAAAGAAGAATCAAGCAATAAAAGCATCCTACAAATTTTAAAGAAAACATTAGAAAAGAACAAAAGAACCTGGCATGAAAAGTTGAAATTAGCATTATGGGTAGATAGAATTACAAAAAAAAGAGCTACAGGTAAGTTTCCCTTTGAGCTAGTCTATGGTGTAAAGTCTAGGCTACCTATGAATAATTTTCTTCCTATTTAGAAATTTATGCAAGATGAAGAATTAGAAATATGTGATTCTTTGCAAAATAGAATTATCCAGTTAGTTGAATTGGATGAAATAAGAAGGGAAGGTCAAAGAGAAAATATAAGACTTCAACAAAAAATGAAATATCTCTTTGACAAGAGAGCTACTATCAAAAAAATCTAGCCTGAAGTTCTAGTCCTTCAATGGAATGCTAGAGCTAAAGATAAGGGAAAGCACAAAAAATTTGAGTCCTTATGGTTGGGTCCTTATGTTGTCCATCGAATTCATTGAAAAGACTCATATTTTCTAATAAATCTGGATGGTGAAGAACAGGAATTGCCAGTGCATGGACAATGGCTGACATTTTTCTTCAATTAAGTTCTAATTTTTTCCATGCATAGTAATTCTGTGACATATGTATAGGTGTGTTTATTTTAGTTGTGTGTTTTTTTCTTGCAAATAGGCTAATGCTTTGTTTGGTCTGCCACCCAGAGATTCTAAGTTCTTTGCTATGAACTTGCATTCAAGCATCCTTAGATAGAGCCACTGTTGGAGTAATTTTTAGGGTTTTTCTAAGAAATTTAACTTTTAGTCTTGCTAACATCCCAATCCTGCCTGTGTATCAATTATTTTATGACTCTGCAAAAAAATTTTCATTTAAAAATTTGAGTGTCAAGTTCACCAGATGCAAAATCTCTACATATCCTTGCCCTAGGTCTTTTATCTTCAATAAGGTTTTTGTCTTTAAAAATACACTAAGTGTGCCCTTGATCTTTATGTTTTCATGTTTCTTTTTGAGGCACTTAAGCTTTCTGCATATGTACGTGGTCATTTATCTTCCCTAGTGTTCACTGAATCTTGTAATAAAATGGTTAAGTCCTTAGGCATTCAATGAACAAGAAACATAGTTTGGATCTCATTCTTATTTTCTTTAGTTGTGTGATCTCCAATTAATTTGATAGTTAGTAAATCCATCTAGAATTTTGGCGATAGTATTATCTCCAATTCTCGTGATTCCTAGTAATTTTCTTTAAACATCTAGCGACCCAGTGTGACTATTTTCTCCCTTTCACTTAATTTAATGGTGAAATTATAAGGTATTTAGTGATAAAGCACAGGTCATCAATGCAATTCTTGATCAATATTTGTCATTGTATCTCGAACATGACTTTGCAGTTAGTGATAAATCTAGAGATTGAGTGGGGCAGTTATCTCGTAATATCTAAGTCTTGGTGGTTAGTAAGAAAGAATTCAATGATCAAGTGAATGAACTGTTTGTTTGATCTCCAAGACCCAGAAGTTAAGTGTGAAACATCTAGAAATTCAGTGAAAGGCTTATGAAAGGATAGAGAAACCTTCTTTCCCATATTCTTTGAATATTGGTTGACAGTCAAGAAAAGGCATTCAGTGACTTAGCGAACACAATGTTCACTCAATCTCATGAAGTTGACAGTTAATGACTTTGTATCCAGCGATCTAGTGACAAAGTGAAATATTTTAAGTCAAAGTCTCTTTCCCATTCATTAATCAAGCGACTAAAGGTTTTCACTTGATCTCATGATAAAACATTTAAGTCTTGAAATATTCAGCGATTCAGTGAGAGCCGTGGATGGTAATGAAGATCAACGATCGACATTTAATATTAGGATTAGACCAAGGGTAAGGAATTTATCTAGCGATACTGAGATAATAGTATTCGCTGAGTCTCATAATATAACCAAGGTTAGTAAAGATATTCAAAGATCAGGAGACCATAGTTGTCACTGGATCTCAAGATTAAACTTGAGTTAAGATAACCATTCATAGATCTCAAGAATTCTTTCAATTTCTTGATCTCGTGATATAACTGAAGTTAAAGAAATGATTTGGAGACTTAGTGAACACATTCAGTCACTGAATCTCTAAAAGGAACTGTGGTTAAGTTAAATTTTATAAGATTTGGAGAAATCTTTCAGTTGCTAAATCGCAAGATCAGATATGAGTTAAGGAAAAGGTTTGAAAGTTATACGAGGACCGTTGATATAGATAAGATCAAATGACAGTTGCTTGATCTCTGAATAAAACCATGAGTTAAGAAAATATTTCAAGATCAAGAGAAACCTTCATTCACTTGATCTTTGAGTTAAAGCATAGTTAAGTAAATCATTTTGAGATCAAGAGAGACCTTCAGTTGCTTGATCTCCGAATAGCTCCTAGTTAAGTTTGCATTAATGAAAAAGAGAAAAGATCTATTACTATGTGGAAAGGTAATTTTCCAAGATGAAAAAGGTAAAAAGGCCAGCCAATCAAATCATACTTGAGGGTTTTTTCAGTACTCAAGGGTTTTAAAAGAGATGACATAGTAATCATTCCTTTTTTGCTTCTTTGTAATTTTTAAATGCAAACTATCAACATCTCACATTACATCTCGCTCTGTTTCAAATTTGGTGTTGCATAGATTTGAATGCTAAGATGACTTAGGAAAGATTTGTGGCAATCTTGATAATTCATATGCATTAAATGATCAACGATATATAGACAACACATTCCTGTATTTATACTTAACATTTCTCATAGAGTAATTGAGATTTTTGAGAAATTGTAGTGATTAATTTGCAGATAAGATTTGCAAAGCTGGGTGTTCATAAAAAATTTCAAGATGAGTCAACCTAAGTCAAGTCAAGCCTTGTCTAGTGAAGGAGGAAAAGAACAAGGAAATGAATAGAAGAGAAAGCCCAATTTTTTGTAGGAATTCATCAAATTATTGCTAGGATCAAACCAGAATAAGAAGGGAAATGATGAAGCCTTCATTGATGATATGGAAAACTGTAGGGATCATGATACCCCTTCTTGCTCTAGTTTTATGATTTTTAATTATTTCTACAATAATCATGATAGGCCTATCCCAATTTGTAATGCATGGGTTATAGGCATGGCCAAGTTGATAGTCCCTGATGTCTTTGTAGATGTTGACCTCATGTTTGAATTGGCTAGAAATTATAATCCCATATCCAAAACCATTAGGAAAGGTGACCAATCTCCCCTAGTTACTCTTGATAGGGGATCCTTTATGAAAGCTTTTAATTAGTACTCCTCGTCATCTACAGAGATAGAGCTAAAGAAACAGAAAGAGAAATATGAAATAAAATTAGGGCTTGTGAGAACCCAGATAGCTAGACATATCCCTAGAACTAGTAAATATGTAGCCCCTCTCCCACCACATATGAATGCTCCTTATGAGTATGAATCCCTCCACTTCTATATGAAGTATCTGGCATATGGGTTGTGTTGAGTCTTGGGGATAGATGGAGATGCTGAAAGGTTGTCTGTTGATCTACTAATGATAATCCCGGATATTCAAAATTCACATTCCAACACAAACTACAATTACATTCAATATGTAATTGATAGGATACATGAGGGTCTATTATGCATCAAGGCAAAAAAGAAGCCCATTAAATTCTTGCACTATTATTTGTTAATGCATTTAATTTTGAATTTCAATGTTGATAACTTAAATGTGAAAATGCTGAGACCAAGAACAATGTTTGAGGGATAGCCAAACCCAGTGCAGTTCTAGTTGAGAGTATGGAATTATAACTCCAATGAAAATATTTTTTGTGGTTTTCATAATTGGATAGTTCATCCAATTTTGGACCTAATGGGAACAAGCATTGTGAGACTCTCGATTTTGGTACTTAAACTTCTTAGGCCTAAAAATTTTATTATCAAGTGGGATAAAGGCCATAATTAGGGAGATTTTTGTCTAGGTCAGACTTTTACACTGACCAGGGTCGATGGTTCCCCACAACCCCCTCATTTGTTACCAAAGTATGTACCCCCAAGGGTAGCCCAGTTGGAGTTTTTATGGAAATTGATGTGGACTGATAAGGAACACTTGGCACCACATAGAAAAGGAACTTACTCCTTGTCAGTTTAAACTAGGAAGTTTTTTTATTGGGAAAAGAGCACTTCCATAGGTTAGCTTGTGGTTGAATCATTACAAGATGGCTTTGCTACGTACATATATGTAGATTCAAAGGATTTCATCAGAAATGCAAGGATGCTAGTTATCCCCAATATTGGTACTATAAGAAGCCATGAGGGATGTGATGAAGAGGATGTAATTAGAAACATGTTAGATGAAGATGAGATAGGAAGGAGACTTACCAGATTCTATGACCTATTGAATTTGGAAGCTCAGCTCAAAAAGGTTGGAATGGCCTTTGGAGGATTTTTCCCAGACCTCCCCTACCTAGCCATAATTGAAAAAATGGTAGAGATGCATGAAACCCTATCCCACCAATTAGAGGCCTAAATTGATGAAAGCATGAGGTGAAAAAAGACTACTCCTCTTCTGAGTATGAGTCTTATAGCTCTTATCAAGAAGATAGCCCTCCTCATGTAAATGAACCTCCTATTATTGACATAGATCAAGATGTCCCAGAGGTAGGGGGTGTATCTGAACCACCTAAGAAGAGGAAAAGGATTGAGGAGGGAGAGTCCTCTAAAAGAAAGAAATTGAATAAACAAGTTGGTGGGGTTGTAGCCTTAGTGCCTAGTGATAGATCATATTATCATCATATGAGGAAGAATATTAGAGAGGGTAAGAAGGTGGAAACACAAGAAGAAGTGGAGTTACCCTTGTTTCTTGGTAAAGATGAAAGAGAAATGTATGAGGAAGAATTTCTTAGTGATGATCAATTCATCAAGAGTGAGGAGTTTAATAATTTCCTCATTTGGAAGAAGAAACAAGAGATTGCAAGAACATTTCCTGAGGGAACTGATCCAGATGATGAGGCACTAAAAGCCTTGGTAGCATATGATCTAGAATCAAAGACCATTACTATAGAAGAAGCTATGAAACTAGTTAAGTCCAATAGAATTCTCTTTGTGCCTGGATCAGATTTGACATCATCTTTCATCATAGATCAAATTAGAAAGAAACCTAAGGGAAATTTGTCTTATGAGGTTCAAATTGGAGATATGATTAGAGGAAGTGGGTATGACCCCAAATCTCAAGCTTTAGCAATGTGGTCCCTTGCACCAAGAACTCAAAATCCATCCTTAGTTAGCATAGAGGATAAAATGGAGGGGGAAAAGATCATCTAGACTGTTCAAAACACTAGTGATCTTGAAGTGTCTAAGGCAGTGACACATTTTGCCCACTTGAATGAAGCCAAGACTGCCCTACTATCAAATAGGTATGGGAAATTGTTTAGTGATGATTTTGATCTGTCCAAGGATAGAGATAGAGGACTAATGAAGATAAAAGAATTAGAAGATGAGCTTGAAGAGGCTTCTAAGGTAGCTCCTCCTCTAGCCCTACAGTGCAATCAATGGTAGAAGTTCCTTCCAAGTCAACAGAAGACTCAGAAAAGAACAAGTTAGATGTAGCCCTCAAGGTACTCTCCGATATCATATAACATAGGTATGAGTTGATTAAAGGGATAATAGTCTCAATCCATAATTCATATTCTATGTTGTAGAAAACAAATGATAGTATCAAACATGCTATGACTACTTTAGAGCCACTTTTCAACATTTGTTCTACTAGAGGGGCCCTATTTGAGAAAATTGAGTTATTGCAACCTCAGAGGACATGTATTCCAAAATCACTTACTGAGGTGGGAGAGAAGATAGAGAAAAGTGGTACAACTTAGGGATTCTTCAAAGGCAAAGAAAATTAGGTAAGAGCCAAAATGGATATGTTTGACCAGGACTTTAGCAAGTTCGTCCCTCCAATTTGCAAAGATGATGGTAACATCTTAGAAGTTGAGGAGTGGAAGTCAAGTATGAGTTAATCAGTGATTAGGCAAGAGACCTTTTTGAATAATGATGGCTCCTTAGACATTGATATGTTCAACAACACTCTAGATGATACGTTTCAAACTAAAAATGAGTGCACCAGATTTTTTGTTGACACAAAAGCAATCACAAACTCAAGGTGGGACAAACAAATCAAACTATTGCAAAGCCTGAAAGAGTACACATGGCCTTCAGAGGAAGAGGTTTTTTCATGGGACAAAAGCACCAAACCTAAGAAGAAGAATCCTACAAAAATTAATGTAGAAGATATGGAAGAAGAGTGAATTCCAACATGGAACCTGATCTATAAGCACAGGTAGAGTAATTATTATAAAAAGGATGATGTAGGTTAGTCAGATGGGGGTCATCATTCACACAACAAATTTTTGTAGTTACTCTGAATACCCATAGACAAAGGTGCCACTTAAAGGGGATTCACTATGAGAAGAAATAGTTTTCTGGCACCATTTCCCCCTTTTCTATTCAGTTTAAAATATAGTTTGTATTCTAGTGCAAGTCACTATCACTAGCCATCCGAAGCTTGTTGTATCCTTCTTTTGAGTATTCCAAGATGGCTAGTATGTATAGGAAGTCCCATGTTTTGTAAAGGGTGGTGAAATACTTATTGTAATAGGAGTTTTTGCATTAGAATTTTGATTCTAAGGAATCTCAGTCTTTGAATATATTGATACATGAGATTTATCAATGAAAATATATTGAAATTCCTTGTATATGTTTTGTTGTCTTCATGTATGAATTTGATCTCTTTATGTGTCAAATCTGTAAGGCATTTTTAATACATCATCCATAAGGTAGATAGTATGGTTGAATCTTAAGTTTCTATAAAGGGAAGGGTAAAGCTTAAGTAAGGTCTCAAGGATTTCAATATCTATGCAGGAATTTGATGATAGAATATATAAATGAGAGGGTAATTTTCAAGGCCTCTTATCTAGGTTTTGGGGTTATTTAATTTGAGGGTTTTCTATATATGTGTTATCTTTGACTCTGATGCCCTAGGATTAGGCATTGATCATTGCTTAAGTTACAATTTTCATCGTCAATCCAATGAATAACTATTTATTTTAAAGTTTGTATTGAAAATATTATTTGTTCATGTTTGTGTCATGTACACATATAGCTATTGTGATTCTTTAAACAATTGAATCTGAGGGGTATACCCACCCGAGCCAGGATCTCAAAGTGAAGAAGGATCTAGATCCTTAATACCTTAGTGTTTTGGTTGTTACATGCATCTGTTGAGACTATAAGAGTTAAATATCAAGAGTTTTTTTATTAGTTTTGATCATTTGCAGTTTTAAACACTAACATATCCCATTTGGCCTAGACTATTATTGTCCCCTAGTCCTAATGTGCCCACTAAAACCACCCCTAGTGGATAACTGAGTCCTAGCTAGAGGTGTATAAGGTTCCTAAGATCTCTGATCTCGTTTGGGGCCTTGTGACTATCACTACTTGGGCTTAGAGCCCTCTTTTCCCTACGGTGGCCTCTTTCTCTAATCCTACTAAGTTTGTTACTAGGATTAAGGGTTTCTAAAAGACCCAAATGAATGTATATGATTCCCCTTCCAATGGGGTCTCTGATATCCAAAAGTTTGAGGTGTAGGATTACAGTTTTGAGACTTATCTTGTAAATATTGTGATCTACTATGTATCTCCTTGGCTACCATGGCCCTCTTAATAGTGAAACATAAATATCCTAGAGGTACCATGGGTACCCTATCTAATATAGCATGATTCAATCCCTTAATGAAGTGATTGACCTGTAGTTTCTCATCCTTCATGTAGTCTACATAAGGAAGGAGCGTAAGAAACTTGATCTCATACTAGGCCATTGTGAGTCCTCTTTGTTGGAGGTCATGAAACTCATCTATATGAAACTATCTAAAATAATCTGATAGGTATCTGGCTCTAAATATCTCCAAGAATGTCTCCCAAGTGAGGGTGTCTATAACCAAGTGATTCTTAAACTCTTCATGCCTCCACCATGTAGAAGCAGTCCCTTGAAGAAATTGTATAGAAACTCATTCTTTTATATTTATTCCATAAGGGCGCAACCCAAAGAAATGCTCCAATCTTAGGAGCCAAGCCTCAACTTCAATTCCATAGATCTTATAAATGGTGTCGGTTGAAGGTGTAGAAGCTCCCTAATCTGGTCCCCTATATCATAGGATGCTCTTTGTACTATCTCAGGTGGTGGCTCTAGCATATGAAGCAACTCAACCTCATGATCTTCCTGGCCCTCCACATGACTAGGAGGAGGGCTCCTACTCCACTCTTGAGCCTCTTCTTTTTTCCCCCTGGTGGTAGTGTATCTATAATAATCCCAATGAGATTTTGAAGTGCATTTAGTACCTCCTATTTTAGGTTCAGTAGTTGTTTGGGAGGAGGTCTCTACTCCTCTCCAACACCCTCTACTCCCTTCTCTACATTCTCTACTACCGTGTGGGCACTCGTAGTACCTCACCCCCATCGGCGAGCATTACACATAACCAGACACATCCTACACAAAAGTTAAAATATAATGAGTTGAAATTTAATAGGTTTAGGTTCCTAGTGTTGAACCTTTCTCTGATACCAAAATGTCATGCCCAAAATATAGGGAAAAAACACACCAATATTTTTTAAATTTTTTTTAAAGTAAATAACATTGCAGTGATATACGATCAATTAGATTACTAAGTTTATAGTGTTATCAATAAGTTAGCATCATTGAAAGAATTGATACATTCCTTTGGTATTCAACAGTATCTATTTTGAGGTCAAGGGGAATCATGACAATGGTCAATGTCCCTCGATACGGTTACCTAAGGCAACACTAATTCAAGTTTAATAACTTAATCCAAACTAATTATCCTTAAATAAATTAATTAATAATAAAAATGTTAAGAAGTTTTTCTCTAGCAGTTTAACTCCCTTCCCAAGGTTCACTTATGTCCAAAATGTATAATAATTATTTTTTCTTTCAAATAATTCCATAATGGTTTTGAATTATTTCACCTTTTAATTTAAATCTCATCGGTTAATTCTCAATTAGTTACCTAGAGTAATTAAATAATAAAATTTACCCTTATAATCAAACCCATTTAAAATGTAACTTTATTAAAAGTGGAAATTATATTCCAATTAAATTTATTGTTAATTTAATCAAAGTTATATCCATCTATATGCAACATTAATAATTTCGTCAATTTTATCTAGGAAAAATGCTAATTTTTTTTCATATATCAATTAATTATTTTGACCTAATTAAATCAAATGTTGCATTATTCCAATAACTAGTTTAAAGTTGTCTAATCAATTAAATTAATTTATTAACTTGACCATAATTTAAACTTATGTCTTATCCAAAAAAAATTCCATTAAATGAAGCCAATTTAAAAATATATATAATAGATAAAGAAAGTAAGAAATATCATTTCCCACTAAAAGGCTTTTTTTCTAAAATGAAATTCACAACTCATTAAAATAAATAAACATTAGGTCACTTTGACAAGTTTAAAATTTAAACTTAGTTAATGGGCTCACATAGTTGACCCAAAAGTCTTGCCCTAACCTTAATTCGTTGAAATTTTAACTCCAAAAAAATGAAAACCCATTTCTTTACCAAACTTCTCATTCTTTCTCTTCTTCTTTTTTAAACCCTAGCCTCTTCTTTTTTTTCCATGTTGTTTTGGTGGAGGTTGAATGAAGATCTTCAATGGAAAGAGGAATCTATGCCATGCAAGATCATGGATGGGGTCTCTCTCCCCCATTTCCCTTATCTTTCTCGTCCATTCTCTTTTATCTTCCCTTTTAATGTTCTTTGCAGGTTAATGGAGGTAAAACATTTTTTTTAATTTTTTTTTCAGATTTTAGATTCAACAATGTATATATTTTTGTTTTCTAACAATATTTCTTATCTTTATTTATTTTTTAAATTGCAATATGGGGGGGGGGGGATGGTAGAAAATTCCAAACCCAACCCCTTTGTTATTCCTGGCCCCGGTAGCTTCATGGTTGTACACGGGCATTGGGCGTCCATGGCGGCAGAGCCAACTACAACCCCATTTGGGGATTTTGTGGCCCCACCTTTGGTGTACCACGGTGGTTGGGCCAACCACGGCCCATAACAAGGGGTATTGTGGAGGATGGGCTAGCCACAGCCCCAACAAGGGGTTTCGTAGTGACAATACCACCTACAGGCCCTTCATTGGGGTTTTGCAGTAGCAAGGCCACTCGCAACCCCAAAACCAATCATTTTTTTATATTTTATTATTTTATTATATATATATATATATATATATATATATATATATATATATGTGTCTGTGTGTGTGTGTGTGTGTGTGTGTGTGTGTGTCCCTTTTTCAAAATTACATAATATGGGCATAGCCTATTTTTTTTACAACAATATTTTTTATTTTTTATTTTTGAAAACTTCAAAAGAAATAATTTCATTTTAACTTAGAAAGGAAAAATGCAGATTTTACCATCATAGAATAGCAATGTAAATAATGTAGATTTTAACTATTTCTTTTTTGCCAATTAATTCAAAACAACAATGTAAACAATTTTTTCTTTCTTTCTTTAAAATAACAGAACTGGATAACATTACAAGTAGAAACATCAAGTATAACAAGTAGAAATGCTTATTGATGTATCTTTTTGTTAAGGAGGATAATTAAATTTAAAATTGATTTTACACTATTTTTTATTTTAAATAGGGAATGAAATAACAACGAACTGGTTTCTTTCTAAAAGATAATAAAATTATATTTTTATAACAAAACTATTAAGCTTATCCTTTTTGACAAGAAAATAAACTAACATTAGAATCTAGTTTTTTTTTTTGAAAAAAATAACATCAACTTATTATATTAAAAAATAATAATAATAAGAGGTAACATAAACCAACGTATATACAATTTGTAACCAAATCATTATATTCATTTTATAAAATACAAATCTACTCAATTAAGAAACAATTTTTTTTTTTGAAACACAATGCTTCCATAGTTTTTTTAAATACAATGGTTTAGAAGGAAAATAACAACTTTACAATATAGGACCATCAAGCTTTACCCTATTCAAATATAATTAAATTTATATGAATTTTTTACAATAAGCATGTAGCAATGCAATCCTTTTTTTTTCTAAAATCTTACATTGCAAATTTACAACACAAGCATTTTTATTTTACAATGAACTATACAAATAGAAGTATACACACAAAAAAAATTTCCTTTCAAATGAAATCAGAGATCTTCCACAAACCAATGTATAAACTTACAAATCTTGAAAATGCCTTCAACTTTATATCCAAGAAAACTTGCAATTTAAAGAAGAAAGAAAAATATTGACCTTGGAGACTCACCTCCCAACATAGGCCTTTACAAGGCCACCCCAAAGCTTGGGGAACCAAGAATGGATGGGTAAAAAACATTTTTAAACACACACTAATGTAGAGTGCACGATGAAAAGCTTAAACTATGGGCTTGTTTTTGGTTAGTACTTCAACCAACCAATCCTTCAATCCCACCTTCTGTGAAGACTTCTTCTTGAAGTATTCCACCCTTCCTAGGGTCTAGTGAACTTCTCAAAACTTCCTTAACATATTAGGACTAAGATCAATTAGGATAGATTTAGGACTTTCAAGGACACTTTCCCAAATCTAAGCCAAGGTGTGCAAATCCACTCTAATCCATTTCTACTCTCAACTTGATGATTGAAACACCACTCTTAGGGTAAATACACTGAGAATCCACCACTAATTGGATTCCAAGGTACCCACTACACATATGTCCCTTATTGGGCTAGTAGACTCTGCTAGGTCTCACCAAGAGGTTTTTAGGAAACAACTTTGATTTTTCCTTAATAACTTGGTAAAAAAATTATAGTTTCTTGTACCCTTTTCGGACTTATGTAAAACCCCAAAGTTGCAAAACTTAACTCCATTGTAGCACCCCTTAACACTTTGTTCATAGACCTAATATGCCTAATTAGGATTGGTTAACAAAGAAAGTACTAAAGAATGGGTTTGAAGAATCTATACACCACCTCAGAGTTGTTCTCCTACCTTCAAATGTTCCAAATCCACCATCTACCAAGTCACACTGCTCCTTTTGTCTAACTGTCTACACATATTCACCATGCTTAGGCTAAATACATGGGCTTATTTAGCCTAGGGCTTAATGGATAGCCTAGTAAAATAATACCACCTATATTGGACCTTTGGAATCTCTAAATGTACATCCCTAAATTTCAATTCCCAAGTGGGCAAGGAATTCCACTAGTGAAATGTCAAGGTAGGGCTCTATCTCTTAAACACCCTTGTTTATGATGGGTTTCCTAAATAGTCTATACAAAATTGAATGATTCTCCCTTCTATGATCAGAAAATAGATTTAAACCAAATGCATATGAAAGTTAACTAATTCCTCTATCTTCTCATGGAAATCATTCAATCAATTCAATCCGTATAGAATCATAGAACATAGAAAACCATGAAATTTATCAAGAAAAAGAATATTGCTTTATTCCAATCCACCAAGAATCATACAATAATTCTTCTCTCTCTTGGCCATGAATGTACTAACACAAATAGACCAATTACAATAAAAATAACCATATCTTGGATGGTTATGACCTTCACAATAGAGTTTTCAACTTTTCAAGCAACTTTTTTGCACTTTTGCATTTGTTGACAACAACTTTGCAAAATCTAGCGCAATGCACTCTATCAACCCCCAATAACATAAACCCCTATGACACCCTATAGAACTTAACTCTAAGGTCTTATTGGTCTAAGGAGACCCAACTTTTATAAAGCATCTTTGGGACCATTAGCGTTACAAATTGGACCAAAAGATTACATGGGTTGATCCTAAGGATCCAAACCCTTATTTCATCAAATGAACCTTCATGTCCCATAGAAGATAGGATGAGGTTCTTTGCACCATACTCTTCAAGGTAAAAATAAATCAATTCCATTGATTTTAAATCTCTACAAGGGTTCTCTTGCTTTAGCAATGGCCTCCTCAATCATCCATGTGGCATCTTCAGGAGGTGTGTTCTTCCACTTGACCAAGAACTCAAAATATGTTCTCCTCCTTATCTTGTGACTGGCCCTCTTGTCCAAAATGCACTCAATCTTAGACTTTTATGGCTTTGGAAGATTTTCTTGTAGGTCTATTTGATATGTACCTTGGTCACCTACATCACAAACATCACTAAGAGGACCCTTATAGACAAAAATGTTAGATACATTAAATATTGGAGACAAACCAATATCAAAGGGTAAATCTATTTTGTATGCATTGATTCCACATATTTTGAGGATCTTGAAAGGACCAATATTTTTCATCATCAATTTGGTGTACTTTTCTATAGGAAATATCTCCTTTTTTAGATGAATCATCACCATATCTCCCACTTGATATTGCAAGTCTCTCCTTTTCTTATCGACATTTTGTTTGTTTTGTTCAGTCACATGTTTCAATTTTTACTGTACTTGTTAATGAATCTCTTTCATTACCTCTACAAAATCCTCAGCTTGGGAACTTATTTTATCTAGATCTTTTATATCCCTTAACTCCAAGACACCCCATGGATGAGTTCCATAAATAATTTGAAATGGACTAAGACCGGTACTCTTGTTTACTGAGTCGTTATATGAAAATTCTACTTGTGGAAATATAGCATCCCAACTAGTGTGATGTTCCTTTGTAAGACACATTAATAGGTTACCAAGAGACCTATTTATTACCTTAGTTTGACCATCTGATTAAGGGTGATAAGATGGAAAACATAGATTTGTTCCTAATCTCTTCCAGAGAGTTCTCCAAAAATGTCCTATGAACTTAGAATCCCTATTAGAAATAATGGACAATGGTAAACCATGGAGTCTAACAACCTCCTTAAAGAATATTCTTGCACTATGAGAAGCATCATGGGTTGTTTTACAAGGCAAGAAATGACCTATTTTGGAAAATCTTTCCACAACTACATACACACTATCATAACTAGATTTAGTTTTAGGGAGTCCTAATACAAAGTCCATACCCAAGGCTTGTTAGGGATTGTAAGAGGTCCGTATAACCCATCATTGGAAGTATGCCCTTTTTCTTTTTGACAAAAAAAATACCCATCCAAATACTTTCTGACCTATGTATGCATCTTGGGCTAGAAGTAGAATCTTCTCACAAGTTCAAGAGTTTTATCAACTCCAAAGTTTCCTCCCAAACTACCACAATGTGTTTCCTTGATTATATTTTCTCGCATAGATCCCTTGGGTACAGAAATTTGACTTCCTTTGAAGAGTAACCCCTCTTGTAAAATGAAATCATAGAAATCAATATGATACCTATCACTCATATCGATGCAAAATTGGTAAGCCTCTTTGAAATGTTTATCATTTGGCTGAATGTCATTAATGGAGTGGATCCCCACACTTTCCAACTGAATCTCTTTTATTGTCAGATTTCTTTTGTTAAGGGAATCAAATACTTTATTGGGTGTCCCTTTCTTATGCTTGATGGTGAAGGTGTAGGATTGAAAAAACTCCATCCACTTCATATGTTTGTGGTTCAATTTTTCTAGTCTATTAAATAAATTGAGGGCATGATTGTCAGTAAACACAACAAATTCTTTAGGTAGTAATTAGTGTCACCATTTCCTAAGAGACTACATGATAGCATATAATTATAGATCATATGATGAGTAAAAAAAAATTTCCTCATTTATTTTTTCACTAAAGAAGGAAACATGCCTTCCTTCTTGACTCAAAACCCCTCCAATAGGCTTGTTACTTGCATCACATTCAACTATGAAGACCTTATGAAAATATGGTAAACCTAGTATAGGTTGGTCTGCCACTCTCCTATTCAAATACTCAAATTATTTTTTGCATCCTCATTCCACACAAAATTGAATTTCCTACCCCCTTTTATAGTAGCTATCATGGGAACACACAAAACAAAAAATTTTAATAAATTTTCTATAAAAACTTGAGATTCCATGAAAACTTCTTACCTCTGATGCATATCTTGGGGTTGGCCAATTTATTATTGCTTCTACCTTAGTGGAATCCATCTTGAGACTATTGTGTGATATCAAAAAGCCAAGAAACAAAAGCTCCTCCTGCAAGAATATACACTTTTTCAAATTGTTTTTCAAATGTTCCTCATGAAGTATCTTCAAAACTAGATCTAGGCATCTTAGGTTCTCATCCATGTCCTTACTTAAAATCAATATATCATCTAGATATACCATAATAGACTTTTTTATTTAGAGCTTCAATATTTAATTCATAAGCCTCATAAAAGTGGTAGGGGCATTAGAGAGCCCAAAAGGCATTACTAACCATTCAAAAAGAGCCTTTATTTCCTTGAAAGATATTTTCCACTCATCTCCCTCTCTTATCCTTATCTGGTGGTAGCAACTCTTTAGATCCATTTTTTACCTGTACTTTTCTCCTCCTAAGAAATCCAATAGGTCTTTTATCTTGGGCATAGGAAACCTATATCTTATAGTGATCTTGTTTATAGCCCTATATTCTATACAAAGTATCCATGTCCCTTCTTTTTTGGGAGCCAACACTACAAGGAGTGCACATGCACTTATACTTTTCATTATGAACCCTTTAGCAATCAATTCTTGAACTTTTCCTGCAATCTCCTTATTCTAGTTTGGGGTCATTTCATAAGATTCCTTATTTGGTAAGGTGGAACTAGGGATTAGGTCTATGCAAGGACTGACATCTCTTTGTCATGGTAAAGTCTCTGGTTCACTACCTACAATTATCCCCTTGTACCTATTTAATAATTCCTTCACTTACTTAGAACCTAAACTCCTTTCTTTCACTTTGTCTTTGGGCCTCTCTACAAGCATTCACTTAGGTCTCAGAACTAATGTAAAATATGGTGTGTCTTTCTCCTTGATGATTTTTGTGAATTCCTTTTCACCTACTAGCATCACATGTTTTACTACATGTTTTTCCTTCCCATCATCTCATAGCAGTGACATGGTGTATTTCACTCCATCCTTAGTCATATAGTATATTTTTTTCTTCCCATCATGTGTGGCATGTACATCATACTTCTAGGTTCTACCTAAAAGTAAATTACATGCATCCATCTTTGTTACATCACATAGGATCTTATCCTTGTATTCCCCTATGGTGAAATCTACCCAAACTTGTTCATTGATCAAGGCTTGTTATTCCTTGTTCCACCATGAAACTCTATAGGGGTGAGGATGAGGTATATTTTGGAGTTTAAGCTTATCAACCATTTCTTTAGAAGATAAATTATCTAGGGAACTAGAATCTAAAATAACTTTACATACCTTTTTATTCACCTTGCAAGTGGTTCTAAACCATGACATCCTTTAAGATGGCTCCTTGGTTGTGGGGACTTTCAAGAGTGTTCTATGCAACATAAAACACTCACCTTATTCAGCGTCTACAGGTCTTGATGTGGATGTGTGATATGATGACTCGGTATGACCATCATCTTCCTGAGTCAATTGTACTCTCTAGTCTTCCTCTTGTTTGTTAGAACCAATATTCTTTGGGCACCTAAAGGATTGATGTCCTATTTGGTTACAATTAAAACATCTTCCTGGGTGAACCCACAATAGTGGGTTACACTTTTTCGCCTGAATGGACACTGAACTCTACATTTTGAAAAAAAAAAATTATATTCAGATGCATATTGTCGTTAAACCGTTTGAAATCAGAAGATGAAGTAAATTAGAGTCTTTCAAGATTTTTGATCTAGATTCGAAATATATTTTTTATTTTTATTTTTGATTTGATTTGAATTGTTTTTTCTTTCTCCCACGAAAACTGGTATGTTGCTGAAAATGTCATTTTCAAAGAGTTACATTATTTTCATAGAGCATAACTTTTTTTCTAAAATAGATATCAATGTAATTCTTTCAAAATTAGTTTTGTAACATCCATACGGAGGGAATGCAATTGGTTTGATGACACTATCATTATTATTTCATATTCTATTAACATTTGAAGTTGACTAAACTGTAATTTTGACATACCTTGACTACATAGCTTATAACTTGTCATGTATTTGTCCAATTTCATTTTAATTTTTTTTTATGGAAAGAGAACTTAAATACCTAGGGCATGGATATTTTTTAGATTTTATTTTTTCTCTCATTTACTATTTTTCCATAAGCATCAAACATAGAGGTACACATACAGTGAAATATCTATGTTTAGTAAAACTAAAAATAGAAACTCATAATAAACTTAATATACATTAACATTATAATCATTAGAAATAATTTTATCACTAGTACCATATTAGATAGATAGGTTTTTCAAATTGATTCATTTGGTCTCCCAAAAGATAAAGTCAAAGTGATTTTTTGTCAACATTTTAATAGGTACGAAGGAGACTCCATTGGAGGTATGAATGAGGAGTAAAGAGGTTATATCAATGTTTTTTTTTATCTAAGAGGCTTTGAGATAACCATTTGTAATTAATTCCTTCCAATGGAACCTCTCACAGCTTAAATAATCATATTTTATTAAAAATGTACGATTTCGGCAAAAATCAGCATGTCTAAAAAAGTGTAACCCACTATTGTGGGGTCACCCTCCTCTGAAAACATTTGGTCTTCTAGCCCCAAATCTTCCTCTCTTAATGGATCATCTCCCTCTAAAACTTCATCTATTACTAGGTTCACCATCTTGGTCTTGAGTGCTTGTTTCTCCTTGAGTCCTTGGAGATGTTCCTCTTCCTCCAAACCTACCCCTTCCTCTGAAGTTTCCTCCTCTTCCTCTACATTGTTTCTCTCCCTTTCTCTTTTATTTCTCTTTAATTTTAAGTTCCATTTGAAAACATTTATCAACTGTCTCAAGATTGAACAAGCTAAGTTCATCCTGAATGCTATACTTGATTCCATTCAAGTATCTTGCCAATTTCTATTTTTCATTCTCAGGGAGCTTTTCCTTGAGTCATCTTATGAAACTCTTCTATGTGGGTGCTATTGGTTCCCAAAATGGACTTTATGCTCTAACAAGAAACTAATACATCTACAGATTTTGAGGATTAGTTAGATCCAAATATTTAGCTCTAGAGGTGATTGGACCAATTGTAGGGACAAGACTGCCCTCTGCACTTTTGGCTCTACAAAACCAAGGAGGGTGCTCCTAATCTAGTAAAACCAATACTTATCTCACTAATCACTGACTAGATTTAAATGAAATAGATGAATGATAAGAGAAACCTAAATGATGACCATTCATTCGTAGATTTTTCACTATCACTAGGTGGTAATTTATTCTACAAATCACTAAACTTCAAAGAATTTTGACAATTTTATGCTTTAAGATGGAAATACCAGTAGAATCCTTTTAAACATTTATCTCTATGAGAAGAACTTCACTGCCAGCTAGTGTCTTATCCATTGGGCTACACCTCCACTACAAGACTATTATACATGAACAAATATACTAAACTTTGAAAGATTTATTCCCCTTTGAAAATACTAATCACCCTGTGGTGGATTTTATCAAAGGTTCCTAGATTCACACTACTTACTGATGCATCCTTAAGCAAAACTTTGAAGAATTTATGTCACATTCAAAGCTTATTTAATCTGATCCTCGATCAGAGCTGAGAAATATAGACATACACATAGAGATTATCTATGCAATGAATTGGAACAATTCATAACTCAAACAAAAATACTCAAGGAGAGATATAAATCCTGGATTTTATTCAAATGCTATATTATATCATGCTCACAAAATACTTTACAATGCAACCTTTTGAAAATAACTTGAACCAGAAAATATTGTTCTTCTATAGAAATAATGTCTAAAAAAGGATCTATGATATCCCAGACTCAAGAAAATTTTTAGTAAAATTGATCAAGTTCTCGGTCTTTTGTCATTGATCCTGGTAATCCTTTTATAGAATAAGGATTGCAAACAAGCTTCGGATCCTTCTAGAAAAGACAAGAAAGGAGTTCTCATATAAGACAAAAAATGAAAATAGAAACTTTCTTGTTACAAAACTTTGAGATGAATCATAAAGATGAGCACCAAAATCTTGCAATAGCTCCCAAGGTCAGTTCAACTTCTGCCAGGTGTTGTATTTGTATCTATGATAACTACTTGGTGTCTTTATCCTTGTTAGCTTTGATCTTGAGGGTTTGGAATATTGCCACCTATTGCCTCTTTATTTGATGTTTCTTCTTCTTTTGAACCCTCTGTGGGATATGTTGATTCCCAAGTCATATAGGTCTCTTCACTTGGCCAATGAAAGGCAAGGACTTCATCCTTCTTTGGTAATAATTTTTTCCACTCAGCAACCAACTAGTGAACCTCTATTCTTACATTAGCAAAATGCATCCTAGCATCTTGAAGGAGTTCAACAAGTTGTATGAATGGGGTATCATCATCTAGACATAAAATGGAGTCTACTTTAGACAATACTTGTCTATCTATTTGCTCCATCCATTGATCTTTATTTTTAATTACCCCATCTGCCTTAATAAGACCAGGAAAAATTTGAAAATCATCTTGGAAATGTCTCACCCTTAAGATTTATGATCTTCTTCTTATACTCCCCCTATTTACATCAAAATCAAAAAGATCCTTAAAAAATTTGTAAGTGTTTGTTAGCCCTATATCTAGAATACATTTATCCTTAAATTGATCAAAAATTGACTTCAGACTATCTTTCCTTGCAGCCCATTTTTCCAAAATCTTGTCCACAGTAACTAATTCTTTCTGAAAAGATGCTAAAATGTCTGCCAATTATTTTGCAATTTTGTATATTTCTTTAGGTTTCACCTCTACAACAAAATGTGAAACCACATCCTTTATCTTCTTCTCAAACCTCTGCTTTACCTTTTGATCAATGTCATCCTCATCCATGGAAGGAGAAAGAGGGGAAGGAGGAAATTCAACAATAGGGCTTGATGAGGAAGGCCCAGCAGAGGAAGAAGCTATTTGCATCTGCTCTAATAGTTGTGTTGGGCCATGCTCTCCCAATATTTTCTTTAAATTTGCAATTAAAGTATCTCTTTCAAGAATCCCCTATTTTAACTCATTGTAAACCTTCAAAATTGTTTCCAACTTTGCAGTGATTTCTTCATTCTCCTTGGCCTCTTTTTCTACCACCTTTGTTGTCAATTGTGCTATGGCCATTGCCACACCTAATGCTTCCACCAAAGAAGTATCAATAACCCTTCTTACAATTAGACTCCCTGAAAGATCACCTCTGACAATTTTTTTTCCCCTGTTATTTTCATTCTTTCTTAGGGACCACATTACTAAAGCTTGGTGATTATCACTGAAAGTGACCCCTTTAACAGCCTGTTCTGCTTCTTCTTGAGTTTTCTGGAAAGGAGTGGTTTGTTTTCTTATTGCATCAAAAACCACCACATCAGCTATATCCCACTCTAGAAGGATTAGCACTCCTAATACTTTTAACATATCTCTTCCATGTTCTAGACTGATTAGTTTAAACTTTGCAGTCATCACCATTTTCACTTCCTCCTCTATGATTTGTAAATCCTTCCCTAGATTCTCTTCATGTTTCTTCTCACAGATTTCTTGAAACTAGTTGATGTTTAATTTCCAAAGAAACTGCATGAAAGCCCTAGTTTTAACAAAAGTATCATCAACTAAGAACTCATCACAAGCCTGTTTAATTATTGGGTCTGATTTTGTGCCTGCCAATTCCCCTACTATTAGATCTAGTTTGGGATCCTCTGGTAGCTCTGGTACTCCATTTATTTCTTCAAAGGTCATAAAAATTTGACCTAAAGCATCTATTTTCTATACTTGCTCTGTAATCTCTTGGTCATCAAAAAATCTTAGAGGAGACTGTGATGGAGAATAATTCATTTTAACATGAACAGGTCTTTCTTCTACTCTCTGTTTCTTTGATGGGGGTGGAGAATCAATTACATCCTCAAAGGCTTGAAGATGAGGAGAGTTAGGGACCTCTACACTCTCCTTTTGTTTCTCAATTTTTTGTGAAGTTGATGGGACATCCCTTGTATCAATTTTCCTTTGTTGGCCTTTCTCTGGTATCACAACATTGTAAGTAGTCTTCTTTTGAACCATGCACCTCCCTCGGGGTAACCCTTTTGCAAAGACAGGCTTGCTTAACAATTGTTTAGCCTTTTCTAGGTCATCCTTCATAACCTTTTCCTTCTTTTCATTTAGGGTCTAAAAAATACCCTGAAAACAATTCATAAGAGTATCTATTTTCTTCCCCATTAGAGTTATGCTTTTCAAGGGATCCCATCCAGAATCAAATTGTCAGATAAAATCTAATGTCTTCTTGTACACCAGCCATTTTTCTTTCCTAACCTCTTGATCTTGCAACTTTTGAATATTTCTGACAATATCTTCAAGAAAATTAAAGATGTGGTTAATCATGGCACACTTGGCTCTCTTCTTAAACATTTCATTATAGAACCCCTCTGGGTTTGATGTTCTAGTAATGGCAGTGGCCATACTGTATGGAGCCAGGATTTTATCCATGTGAACCCATCCACCCTTGGTAATTATGAATTGGTGGGCAATGGTAACATTTGGAAATAAAGTTCCCTTGCCTTTTCCATTGAGGGCATACTCTTCAATATCTCCCAATTGCCTAAGAAATTATGCAATTCCAATCCTAAGGGGTACATGATAAGGTAATATAAAAGGGGTCCCCCTGAAACCATACAACCTAATGATAGTTGATACATTGTAGAAAATGACATCACCCCAATTGTGAATAATATTCAAATTCTTAGCAAACTGATTTGGCCTAATGAGCTGTGTCAATGCTGTTGGGATTCTTGGGTTGTCTAAGACAAACAACATCCTGAGTCTGGCTACAAAACATTTATCAAAATTTGTTAAACTATTATCCTTTCTATCCCAGGTCATTGTGAGGCTCCATAATTGGACTGGCATATCTTCACCATCCTTCTGTCTCATTAGTTCCATTTCTTGCCCAAAAAAGCTTTCTCCTTTAAATAAAAACATGTACATTATGAAAGAATACCAGCAGAAGGGTCTGTCATCTTCATTCTTTTGAATCTTCACTAATCCATTATGGATTTGTTTAGCAATGAATGGAGCAAAATCAAAAGTAATAGATAGATGTGAATGTAGAATTTGAATCACCATGTACATCAAATGTATTGGCATCCTCTCACTAACATCGTCTCCAAAAACCTGACATAATGACCAATATGCACCCTTAGCTCTAGAATCAAAATATTCTATTTTAAAAGGCTCCTGTGTGTTCTGTCCCATAATAACCATTTTCCCAATTTTGGTGCAGAAATCCTTCAACAATTTGCTTCTGAAATAGTTCCTTTGTGCATCATATACTTGCCTTAGCTCTTCAAAATCAATATTCTCTAAACTGTTTGAGGGTTCACTTAACCCAAACACCTTCCTGATCTCTTCAGTAGACATTTTGATCAATAGTATTCCCTTTACATCCCTAACCTCCCTAGTGATTGGGTCATAACTCTTCACAACCCAGATCATCAAATCAACATCTAAAAAGACACCGGGTACCACAAGTTTTCCCAGGTCAGACTACCATATATTGCTTGCAGGGTGAGGGACATTTCTCTAACTAAAACCTACTTTCAATAGATCTAATCCAGTGATATCAGTCACCAATTGCATTGATTGTACCAATTTTGGCCTCCCTAATAAAATTTTTTGTGTCATATAAACCCTCCGCTACTTTTACCCTAGGGTCTTTGGGAATCAAACTCTTGGTTTTCACTAGGTTAGTAGTAGAGTCAAGAAGTAACTGAAACAAATCCTCATGCAAACCTCTTTCACTATACTCAATTTTACCAGACAATTCTTTCCTTGGTACCATTTTTAGGGTTTATCTTAAACAAACCTTTGCAAGATATACAGACTATAGAACTATGATTCTTTTAGTAGGGAAGTAATTCATATAAGTATTTCACCAACCTCTTTCTAGGAAATCACCAAGAGAAAATAGCCAGTCCTTGCAATTCTTCACGCTTGAGTCTCTTCAATTTTTTGATTTCTTTGTGCTTTTGAGAGTGCGTGAAATCTTGATATATGAGTAATTAAAATAGTCATTTCAACAGTTCATTTAGCATGATTCAACCATTACTCCTCTGAAAAAATGAAATGTCACTTCTTAATGGGAACTTCAAATTTGTGTCACTTTATCTCTAGTTTGAATTAGAACCATCAATTTTTACTAGAAGATGATCTAACGACCTATCACATGATCGCATAGCCTAAAAATCACTCATGCAAACATATGACAAGCCGTCACTTAGTCTCTTTATTAGCAGCAATCCCCTATAACTGTTATTGTTAAAACAAAATGTCAGTCGCATGATCGCATAGCTTGAAAGAAGCTTATGCGAACATGCAAAAAACTGTTAGCCTTCAATCGCTGTCATCTTTTCCTGAAGCCGCTGATCCCACTTTACCTTTCGTGTTAAAGACAAGCCACACTCGCAATAGCTGGCAAGTTTTTATGTAGTTTCCTTCTTTCTAAGCACTGGTATTTGCTAACATCCTCCACATCAGCAAGTCCTATCGACCAATCAAGAAAAACCTTATGCAAAAAACTGACATTGGTCCCACTATTTTTAACCAATGAGAAACCACCAGTCATGTACACCTGTCCATGGTCCCACCTGAGAATTACATTGAGCTTGATGCAAGATCGACGGTTAGTCACATGATCGCATAGGTCTCTAAGATTCTATGCGATCATATGACAACCATTGGATCTTCTTTATTACTTTCACCTTTAAAGATTCCTCTGACGTTGGTCCCACTTTCCTTTACAAATAAAAGGCTGCCACTTGTGAAATATTTGTCAATGGTCCCACTTTGTTTCTACATTAAGCTTCTCTGTAAGATCGACAGTCAGTCGCATGATCGCATAGGTCTATAAGATTCTATGTGACTATACGACCACCGTTAGATCTTCTTTAAAGATACCAAGCCAAATGAAAGTTGAAACATTAGAATATAAAGTTTTTAGGACTTAGGATATATCATAGCCACTAGACTTAGGAAAAAATAAAACTGCTAGTCGCTGAGACTTTAGGAAAACTTTACGCACATGCATTTTTAAGATTTTAAGTGATAAAAAGGTAACGCTCAAATAGATTTAAAACAAAGCAACCTAGGACTTTTTGAAAATGGAATACATTCAAGGTTTTTCTTAGGTTTAACTCTTAATTAGGGCTCACTAGATACTAAGGAAGAAAAAATAATTTTGCAAGATCTTTAATGGGTTTTTTGTGGCAAAATTATCACAATTTCATGAACAACTAGACACACTTCAAATTTATAAAATTTTCACAAGACTCATGTATTGAAAATTTGAAGTGCCAATAGGTGCTCACATCTAAGTCCCTCTGCCATATATTTTGTAATTTCTTATGCAACATCACCTCATAGTCTTCTGGTACAAATTTATTCTTAACCTCTGCAACCATCCTCTTCTATAAAGAGATGATATTCTTTTCCTCTTCTACCCTCTCATTTTGAAGGATGTTCCACCAACTAAGCAAAGGGACCTTTAGCCTTGATTTTTCTATCTTTACTTTCTAACTCTCATGAATGTTATCACACTCAAAATAGTTCTCAAGTTCCTCCAACCAATCCATACATTCTTATGGATTCAATTTTCCATAAAACACCAGTAGGTATGTCCTTTCCTTCTTCCCTACCCTCTCAAGAGCTTCAAGAAGAGGTATCTAGTCTATAGGTACTCCTTCCTATCCAAGGATATCTTATTCAACCTCTTCATCAAAATTCTCTCCTCCTTTATCCACTTTACCTTTCAAATTTTCTAACTCTCTCTTCATAGCCCTATTCTTGGCTCTTACTGCCCTACTTTTTGGCATTTTCTCTTTAACCAATTTTTCCAACTCTACATTCATCATCCTCATAGGGATCTCTCTTTCTCCTTCTTCACCTTCTGACATTCTAACCTCACTTCTCTTCCCAAATAGATTATTTTGTGCTCTGATACCACCTAATGCAGAGTACACAATGAAAATCTTGAACTATGGGCCTCTTCCTAGTTAGTACTTCCACCAACCAATCCTTCAATCCCACCTTCTAAAAATACTTCTTCTAGAAGTATTCCACCCTTCCTAGGGTCTAGTGAACTTCACACAAATTCCTTACCTTCTTAGGACTAAGATCAATTAGGATAGATTTAGGACTTTCAAGGAAAATTTCCCAAATCTAAAATAAGGTGTGCAAATCCACTCTACGCCACTTCTACACTCAACCTAATGATTGAAACACCACTGTGATGGTAAATACATTGATAATGATGTAGGGGCATCCTTGGTTCCTAAAGATTCTGATAGTCTCAGTAACTATTTGGTGGTATTCAATTAATTGGCTAGTAATCTTAGTAGAAGACTGGAGTTTCTCAGTCTTTGGTGGTAGTTCTTGGTTGAATTTTTTTTGGCTTCACCGATGGAGCTCAGTGACTATGGTAGTGATCCTTGGTTGGAAGTTTCGGTGGATCTTGGTGGAAGGTGGTTACTCGGTGATCTGGTGTTTTGTTGCTCGATGCATGGTTACTGATGAGGTCTCAGTGTTTGTTTCTATTTCTCAGTTGTTGAAGTGGCTCAGTTGTTGGAGGACTCGGTCGCTGAAGGAAGCTTGGTCATGGAAGGAGACTTAGCAATTATGGTGCTAGGTAATGCTTGTGGAGCTCAGATGTTATGTTTTCTCATTATATTTCCTAGTGCTCGGTAGTTTGGATTACCAACGGTTATTCTTGGTGAATTGGCTTGGCCGATTGGTGCATTTAATTTAAGTCACACTCCTCAAGTTATGGATTGACCATTGGACATGTGGGGACCTTGATCTAGCATGTTGATTTTTCCCATGTGGATCTAGAGGCTGACATGGAGAATTAAATTATTGTAAGGTGATTTGAGAGCTGACTTTTATTGTATTTAATATTTATGTGTAGGAGTTAATTGTTTTATCTAGCTGACTTGTGGTTGATGATTAGTATTTAAGGGGTGTTTGGGTAGTTGTTTAGGTATCAGATGGGAGATTTTGAGAAGTAGATTTGGGAGAACTAGAGTGGTGAAGTTGTGGAAAAGATCTTGCAGATTAGATTGTTTATCTAATAGTTTGTAATAGAAGAGCTAGTGGTTGAGGCTTGGAGACAAGGAGATTTCTTGGAGGCTTACGAGCTCAAGTTTAGATTTTCCTTAGGGTTTCCATCAGTTGATGATAGTTTTCAGGACTAAACTAGCTGGAGTGTATTGGATCTTGTTGATCTTGTAGAATTACTTCTTGATTGTAATTGTCCCTAACCTGGAAGGCCTTAAAACCGAGCATGTTAATGGAAAATATGTTTTGAAACAAATCTTTTTGTATTGTGTTTTTGAGTATTCCGTTATGTTGATTGTTGGTTACAAGGTTGGACTATCCTTAATTGGATCCACCATCCTTGACTAAATCAAGTGGTATTAGAGCAGAGTGGATCTTGAGTTGAGTTGATCTTGTGGAGTGAAGGTTGACCTAGCAAGGATGACCTTGTGAAGTTGATCTTGTTGGGAAATAGATCGTATGATCTGGGTTGCAGATCCATGGCATTGAACTTGTGAAATTGTGGCCTAGTTGTTCATGCGAGGTGGTAGGTTGTGATCTGATTGCATACAACTTGGAGGTTGTCACAAGGTGGTCAGTGTTAGGTTTGTTGTAGATGGTTTTTGAAGATCTTTGGAGATGTATCTGAGAGGATTGAACCCTGGTGTGATTGCTTCTCTTTGTGATGTGGTGGAAGCGAAGATTTTCAAGAGGTTTCTTGATTGGAAGCAGATTTGCTGAACCGCATGGAGAACCAAGTTAAGAACTTGGCAAAGGAAAGTGTTGTTGAGCTTTGTAGAGATTACCGAAGTTGGGACATGCCAATTCATAAGAAAGTTGTTTGGCTGGTTGGTAGACTGGTCCTAGAGAGAAGACATGTGGAGGTATGTGAGATTGGTTTTGATGGACAGTTGGTGGATTCTCCCATGAAACTTGTAGAGCAACTTGTGGTTGTTGTTGAGGCACCTGTGGTTGCTGACATTATTGTTGACCTTGTTGAAGCTAGTGAGAATATTGGTTTTCATGTCCAGTCGATTGTGCCTGACATGGAGATCGTAGAGCATCTGGTCATGGTTGGTTGGTTTGTTGTTGATGAGAAGTTACCTGTTGTTGAACACCTTTGTGATGATGGAGTTACCAAATTTCTTTTTCTTGGTGTTGAGGTGTAGAGGTTGTTTGTTGGTTGTGGACCTGAGTAACTAGTTGTCAGTGATGAGTCTTGTGATGGTATTTTGAGATGGGATTCTAACTTGTTACTTGGTGATGGGTTGAAGGCTCTATTTGTTCTAGATGTTGAACATGCTGACTAGTTGGTTGCAGATCAGTTAAGGAGGACTTGGCTGATGAACTTGTGCATTTTCCTAGCTTCAAGGATTGACAAGCCTTGTGTGAAGATGAAGTGGATGGAAGAATTTATTGAAGGATTAAAGTGTGGGATACACTTTCTTATTTACCCTGAGTGTATGATGGAGGGGCATCCTTAGTTCCTAAAGATTCTGACAATCTCGATAACTATCTAGCGATGTTCGATTAATTGGCTGGTGATCTCAGTAGAAGATCAGAGTTTCTCAATCTTTGGTGGTAGTTCTTGGTCAAAATTTTTTTGGCTTCACTGATGGAGCTTAGTGACTATGGTAGTGATCCTTAGTTGGAAGTTCTATCAGATCTTGATGGAAGGTGGTTACTAGTGACTTGGTGTTTTGTTTCTCAGTGCTCGGTTATCGATGAGGTCTTAGTGTTTGTGTCTGTTTCTCAGTCGCTGAAGTGGGTCGGTCATTGGAGCACTCGGTCACTAAAGAAAGATCGGTCATGGAAGGAGACTTAGCATTTCTGGTGCTTGATAATGCTTGTGGAGCTTGGTTGTTATGTTTTCTCGGTATATTTCCTGGCACTTGGTAGTTTGGATTACAAACAGTTGTTCTTAGTGAATTGTCTTAGCCGACTGGTGCATTTAATTTGGGTCACACTCCTCAAGTTATGCATTGACTATTGGATGTGTGGGGACCTTGATCTAGTGTGTTTCATTTTCCTATGTTGATCTAGAACCTGACATGGATAATTAAATTAGTGTAAGGTCATTTGAGAGTTGACCTGTATTGTATTTAATATTTGTGTAGGAGTTAATTATTTCATCCAGCCAACTTGTGGCTGATGATTAGTATTTAAGGGGTGTTTGGGTAGTTGTTTAGGTATCAGATGGGAGGTTCTGAGAAGTAGATCTGGGAGAATTGGAGTGGTGAAGTTGTGGAAAATATCCTATGAGATCTTGCAAATCAGATTATTTATCTGATAGTTTGTCATAGCAGAGCTAGTGGTTGAGGCTTGGAGATAAGGAGATTGCTTAGAGGCTTGCGAGCTCAAGTTCAGATCTACCTTAGGGTTTCTATCAGTTGTTGATATTTTTTAGGACTGAACTAGCTAGAGTGTATTGGATCTTTTTGATCTTGTAGAATTACTTCTTGATTGTAATTGGCTCTAACCTGAAAGGCCTTACATCCGGGCATGTTAATGGAAAATATGTTTTGAAATATATCTTGTTGTATTATGTTGTTGAGTATTCCACTATGTTGATTATTGGCTACAAGGTTGGACTATCCTTAATTGGATCCACCATCCTTGATTGCATCAGATAATCCACCACTGATTGGATTCCAATGTACCCACAATACATTTGTCCCTTATTGGGCTAGTAGACTCTATTAGGTCTCACAAGGAGGTTTTTAGGAAACAACTTTGATTTTCCCTTAATGAATTGGTAAAAAAATATAGTTTCTAGTACCCTTTTGGGACTTATGTAAAACCCTAAGGTCACAGAACTTGACTCGACTCCAGCACCCATTAACCCTTACTTTGTTCACAAACCTAATAAGCCTAATTAGGCTTGGTTAATAAACAAAGTACTAAAGAATGGGCTCACAAAATTGATCCACCAACTCAGAGTTGTTCTCCTACCTTCAAATGTTCCAAATCCACCACCTACCAAGTCACACCACTCCTTTTTTCTAACTATCTACACATATTCACCATGCTTGGGCTAAATACATAGGCTTCTTTAGCCTAGGATTTATGGATAACCTAGTAAAACAACACCCCCCACATTGCACATTTGGAATCTCTAGATGTGCATCACTAACTTGCATTTCCCAAGTGGGAAAGTAATTCCACTAGTGAAATGTCAAGTTAGGGCACCATCTCTAAAACACCCTTATTTATTGAGGGTTTCCTAAAAAGTCTATAGAAAATTGGTTGATTTTTCCTTCTATGGTCACCAAATGCATATGCAAGTTAAGTCATTCCTCTATCTTCTCATGGAAATCATTCAGTCCATCCAATCCATACGGAATCATACAACATAGAAACCTAGGAAATTTCTCAGGAAAATAAATGTATTTTATTCCAACCCACCAGGAATCATACAATAATCCTTCTCTCTCTTGGATAGGCTTTTACTAACATAAATAGACCTATTCCAATGACCATAACCATATTTGGACAGTTCTGACCATCAGGATAGAAGTTACATCTTTTCAAGAAACTTTGCAATAATTGCAAAATGCAACTTTGCAACTTTTGCACTTTTGCATTTGTTGACAACAACTTTGCAAAATCTTCCACAATGCACTCTATCAACCCCCAATAACATAAACCCATCTAAAACCCTATAATACTTAACTCTAAGATTTTATTGGTAAAAGGAGACCCAAGGTTTATAAAGCACCTTTGGGACCCTTAGCCTTACAAAATGGACCAAAAGATTACATGGGTTCATCCTAAGGATCCAAACCCTTATTACATGAAATCAACCTTCATATCCTATGGAAGATAGGATGAGGTTCTCTTCACCACACACATCCAACAAACAACCACAATGAACTTCCAAACCCTTGGTTTTCACAAAGGATCACCTTGGAACCATGAAAAGGGGTGAAGGTGGAAATGAACCCAAATAGGATAAGTCATAAACAAAAAATTTACATAACATAGAAATACCTTCACAAGGCTCAATTTCATATCCAAACTTCTCACTTCACATTCACAAAATTTCTCCCCTTTATGGCCCCCAAAAGTGTAGAACAATATGATGGAAACATGGAACCCATACTCCATGTCATATCCTTTTCTGCCAAGAGGAATGACTCTACACTATTTGGGCATTCACAAAATACCTTCACCTTAAAGGCTCTATTCCCTCCCAATGATGAGTATATCCTTTCACACCTAAAATATACATTAAAAACAACAAGAAGAAACAAGAAAAAAGGCATCACAAACTAAAATACTACATGAATTTACAAAATTTCACCCATAACATAGAAACATGGTCTTCCATGATAGATACAGAAAACTAGGTCCAAGAAATGACAAGAATGAATTTGAGGATGATCTTTTACGTTCCTTAGTTTTTCTCCCTTAGCCAAATCTCTCAACTCTCACCAACTCAAAACTAGAAGTATCCAAGTATGGAGAGTGGGCAATAAACCTACAAACTCCTCCAAAATTATACTAAAAGGAAAATCCTCTACCAGCTTCCTACCTACCGACATAATGAGATAAGACTTTTGAATCATTATCTTCCATTTTTTCCCCCTTCCCAAAATGAGAGGAAAACCCAAGAAATGGAGAGAAGGTATGGATTTGACTCCCTTTAAAATTTGTCACTCCCTATGAAGGCACTTTTATAAAGGCCATAATTAAGCTTTGTGCACTATATTGGTAAAAAATTAACCCCTAACCCATAGTACACCACTCCCTAGGGCTCCATTTAACCACTCAAAATCCCACTAAGGGTTAACCTATGAATTTACATGATGGAACTCCTCTCTTAGTTTCCTAAATAGGTAACCCTACATGGGAACACTACATGGTGACTCTAGGGTAAGTGTCTAATCCCACTAACTCACTTCAGCATGCCAAATCACATGTACAAGTGTCAATTGACACAACATAAAACACATCACTTTACATTACATTACACATGGTGTGCCAAATGGATAATTCAAATATACAATTTACAAAAACACATTACATCCATATATACATATTTGTAATTTACAAAATTGCATTACATCCATACATCACATTTACTAAATAATAAACATAACAACGAGGTTATTTCTCTTCATAGAGTTAACCTTGGTTTTTATAGTTTTCGCATAAATCCATCTTTGATTCCCCTCATTTAAAACCATGGTCAATTTCCTGCACACTCAATTAGAATATGAGTAGCTGAATGATATTTCATATATATATATATATATATATATATATATATATATATATATATATATATATATATATATATATATATATATATATATATATATATATATATATATATATATATATATATATATATATATATATATATATATATATATATATATATATATATAACAATGCAAAATCTATGATAACATTTAAACACATATGCATTAGAAACTTGTATTTCACAACTTCATCATAATTCAAAACAAAATTTGTAATTCCATTCCCATATGCAATATATATGCATTTCTTAGTTCCACTTTCTTGGGTAACCCTAAAGCATTTGCAGAATCAAGTCAGTAAAAATATGAAACAAATTTACATCCCATTCATTTCAAATAATATTTTGTAAGTCAATGTAAATCAAAACATAAGATTTAGAATTTAGTTGTCCATCTATATCATAACATCAACATCTGTCAATCATAAGCATATAAAAATATATCTAACATCATCATCACCATAATATAAAAATCATCACATAATGTCTAAGGATATCAAAATAAGTATAATGTATCAAAATAGTGTATCATCATGATAGTCAAAGTATGAAAATATCAGCTAAGCTAAGATCGGTCCGGGTAGTACCTCACACTTTGAATGCACTAATGGAAGCACATGCAAGAGGACTGAGAGTAGTGACAAAAATTCTTTTGCAGAAGAGGAATACAAGGAACCATTGAAAAAACCTAAATATGGACAATCCTTAATGGTAAGGAGATAAGTATGTCATGAAGAACCATACCAAGAGTCATTTCTAAGGAGGAGTTTGTTCAAAATAAGATGAAAAGTTGGAGGAAAATGTTGTAAAGTGATTATTGGCAGTAGTAGTTTAGTCAACCTAGCCTTGGAAGAGCTAGTACACAAATTGAAGTTATCAAAATTGAAGCATCCAAAACCCTATCAGATAGCATGGATAAAGGATGATCATAAGGTACTAGTAAGTGAACAATGACTAGTAAAATTGAAAATAGGATCTTATCACGATGGATTTATTTTTGATGCTATGCATATGGATGTGTGTCATATCTTTATGGGAAGACCATGACATTATGATAGACAAGATTTTTATGGTGGGAGAAAGAATAGGTATACTATTTTGAAAATGGGATAATAACAAGTTTTGATGCCTTAATTTGAGGCTCCTAAGAATGAGAATTGTACCAGTTTTAAAGTTTGTTTGGTTGAAGGAAGGAAATTCTTGGATGGATTGAAAAGTGATAATGTGTATTATGCTTTGATTCCTAAGAATCTTGATATAGAATTGGTAGAGAAAAAACCTAAGGATGTAAGGAAGTTGTTGATTGAATATGAGGATATAATCTCAAATAATGTTCCTAATGGATTGCCACATGTGATAAGTATTAGTCATTGCATAGATCTGATTCCTAGAGAAAGTTTACCAAATAAAGCATCACATCAAATGACACCAGTAGAGAATGAAGAGTTGAAAATGCAAGTGCAAGAGTTGTTTAAGAAAGGTTTGATTAGGAATAATTTGAATCCTTGTGTAGTACCTACAGTATTAGCATTGAAAAATAATTGAGAATGGAGGATGTGTACTGATTCTAGAGCCATTAATAGGATCATAGTGAAATACTAATTTCATTTTCCAATGATGGATGGTATAATGGATTTTTTAAGTGGGGCTAGATAATTTAAAAAGAGATTTGAAGAGTGGATATCATCATATAAAAATTAGATAAGGAGATGAGTAGAAATTGCATTCAAGAAAAATGAAGGATTGTATGAAAGGTTGGTGATGCCTTTTGGACTAGCCAATTGACCGAGTACTTTGATGAGGTTAATGTATGAGGTATTGAATAAATTATTGGGTAAGTTTTGTTGGAAATCTATTGAGAAAATTTGATATTGAGAGGGGGGGGTGAATCAAATATCACTGATTTATCCATTTTATCATAAATGAAAACTTTCATAGCATTATCATAAACTTCAACAATGTAATGCATCTAATAAGGTAAACATCACTCAAGAAAATACACATAGCACCATGATTTTGGTTACCCAGAAACCCTTGAAAGGCAAAATTGGTGTGGGGATGACACCCACAAATCTTCACTACTGCGGTATAAAGTTTGTCTGTTAGGGCTAAAAATTTGATCACAAAATATGATCTACCCTATGAGGGGTCTACCCTGTTAAGAGCTTTAAGATTTATACAATCTACCTTGAAAAAGGATTTAAGACTTACAACTAAGTAAGAACTTGGTTAAGAGATTTACTAAGGTCTGTCAAAACCACTCTGTTAAAAGATTTAACCTAATACCCCTGTTAAAATGTCTCAGTACCTGATCCTTCGATCTGCATTATGATGTTGATTATAGATCTTCTCCTTCTAGTATAGATTTGATCTCATCTATCAAGTATATCTCAGTTCTTCTCTTCATTGCTTAGCTCTGTTCAACTCAGTCACTGAACTCTATTAGAATACTTCATTGATCTGAGGATATTCTCTCTATTCTTCTTTCTTCCTCTCATCCTACATTTTAGGGTTTAGATCTCATCTTATATAGACATTTGACTTCCTCCAAGATTTAAGATCTACGATCTAGATTATCTCTTTTTTCCGCTTAACCTTTTCCTAATTCTGATTGGTTCCATGTAATACATAGGGATCAATGATTACAAAATAGGAGCATAATCACCTCTGCAATTTCCTCAACAAATAGTAAACAAAATATAAATGTCAGCCAAAATGGTTTACCTAAGTGTTTGTGCCATAAAAAACACATATGTCAATTCTAGCTTGCTCAGCATTGGATGTCTCTGGCATTCGGCATTCACTGTTCTTTCTACTCTAACTCTTGGCATTATGTTCTTTACATAACTCAGAAAAAGTTGACTTAGCTAATACAAAAGTACTCGGTGACCAATATTTTACTCGGTAGTGATTACTGCTCAGTAAATGTACATTATACATGGCTTAGCCTATATATGATGATAGTCACAGTGATGACCAACCAAAATTGCCTAGAAAATGACTAAGTGTAAGACACTAATAGAAAAAAAAACTTTAGGGATCAACAATCTCCCCCATTGACACTAGTGGAAAAAACACTTTGTCATGACATTTACATTACATTTAGAAGAGTAATTAGTACTAAAAATACATAATACTCCCCCTAAAACTTAACTCGGTCTTACAAAACAAAAAGATTTACATTTGTACATATAAGACTTCTTGACTTTACATACACTATGAATATATATATATATATATATATATATATATATATATATATATATATATATATATATATATATATATATATATATATATATATATATATATATATATATATATATATATATATATATATATATATATTTATTTATTTATTTATTTATTTATTTACAAAACTTAGTATGTCATACCATTTGGTTTTGCTTCTTTCAATCTGATTCTTCTCTCTGATTCTGTTCCCTCCCTTTGTGACTTAGCATGTCATGTCACTTTACTATTTCCCCCTTGTTTTTGTCACTTACAGTTCTTGAGGTGTAGGGATCTTGAAATGTTTTTCCAGAAATGGTTTATGAAGCATCATGACCATGTGCAATGTGTTGTCCCAACTGGATGTTTCTATCTTCAAAACCTCTGATTTTACGTCTAGCTCAACAGCTAGGTCAACTAGGCTTTCGGCAGTAGAAAGATGGGGATCTTTCTGTACTAATTGATTTTCCTTAGCTAACTCTCTTTGTATGGCCTCCAGGTGAGGTGTCAATATTGTTTGAATGGAGAGTAAGTTATCCCTTATCTTATCATCATTAGCCATCAACTTAGCTATTCTCCCTTGAGCATGTAGAAGCCTAGTGTAATGTATAGAACTAGAATTTGCATCCATACTTAATTAATGACATGTAGATTTTATGTCTAAATGTAGTTTATCTACTTGCTCCTGGTTGTCCTTGGTGAATACTTCTACATCACACAATTTCTTGTACAAATATTTTGCATTTTGTACAAGTCCTTTTAAATTTTTTATTAGGGTAGAAAGTTCTACCTTCTTGACTGCTATCTCAGTAGAGACCTTATTTAGAACCTTGGTCTCAAATTTTCTTTTTGACCACTACAACAACTTATCATGTGTCTCACTTTCATCATCAGTCACTTTCTTGTCTATATGGACAAGTTGTTTTAGTATAGGGTTAGAGTCATTTACATCAGTCATGTCAAAAGAATCAATGAATATACCTTTGATTTCATGAACTTGCTTTTGCTGATGTTCCCTTCTCATTTTTTCATGTTTTCTCTTTTTCTTTAGTAGATCTTGCAAAATTTTCATCTATTCATAAGATAAGTTATATGTGTCCCATTTAGGAATCACAATAACTTCTTCAAGTGTCACCTATGGAGTAGTAGATTTTGCCTTCTTTTTCTATGACTTCTTCTTAGGTGTTGTTCCACTCGGCATCTGTACAAGAGATTTTATTGCCTCTTGCTCCTTAGGCTCTTGAGAATCTATAGCTTTGTATGTCTCCTTCTCTTCTAATTTATTTTCCTCCACATGAGGATTTACAATTACCAATGCAGATTGTTCTGCTTTCCCTTTATGTGGCTCCTTGGTAGATGTAGACTGAGGTGTAGTTACCAACTTGTCATGTTCCTCGATAGTACTAAGACTGGCTAGCATGTCAACTGTAACTTTATGTAGACTGGCAGTCGATGTATCCTCAATTTTTCGATAATCTATGACTTGTAATAATACAGGATTACTACTTGGCAAATATATATCTTTTGTTTCCTCGACTTGTATTTCTTCCTCGGTCAATACCTAAGTTTTCACTGGGGTATCCTCAGTGATCTCAACAATTGTTACTTCAGTTAACTTCTCACACTTCTATACCTTTGGATCTTCTTCCTCCTGAACATGCAGTTCACTAACATCTTCTTTGTTATCTATCTCAACTCCCCTAGATGTGCTAGCTTCCTATTGTGTGCTTTTATCAATTAATAGACCAAAAATGATATTCCATACCCTAAGACTTTCTTGAACAACATCTTCAACCTTGTATTGAAGGATAGAGTATGCCTTGAGCTTAGGAATGAATCTATTCTTGTATTGCTCCATTATTTTTTATATGTTAGGAGGGGGTAGATCTGGTGTGACTTGGCCTAGTGTGGTTTTCCTGATCTGCTTCTTGGTCATAAGAGCATATTCCCATTTTTGTGTTATCCTTTGATATAGCTCATTTGGAATCAAATTCACCATTTGGATTGGTACCATCTTGAATGTGTAGAGCATCTCAAGCATTGCTTCTTCAACTTTCTCCTTCTCCTCTATACTCATATTCTCAAATTTTATTTTCTTAAACCCTGCTCGACCAATAGAGCTCTTGATGTTGTGGCATATTTCATCCACAGTCAGTGTTTTTCTCTGTACTAGTGAATTTTTCTTTATTTCCTTATCACTCTCTATTTCCTCAACATCCTTCGCCAAAATGATTTTCCTTCTTAGATTCTTCCTTAATTGACTCGGCACTACCTTAGGCTAAACAATTTTTCTCTTCCTTGATGTAGGGGTTTTCTTTTATGGCTCGGCATCTATAGCTGTAGAGACTGCCCTAGTTCTTGGCCTAAGTACTAGTGATGAGATAGGCTTCAGTTTCTACATTGTCTTTCTCACAAGCTCAGCAATTAATGCCTTCTTTCCTTTCTTCTCTACTACCTTTTCCTCTTCTTCACTTTCAATAGATTCACTATATTTGTCTTCTCCTAGACCTTCGGTCAATTCTAGAGGTGGGTAAAAGCACAATCAGTGTCACCTTTTAGGCTAACTTATCAACACAGCTGAATTTTAGTATTTCTAAATAAAAATTATTTTTTGTCAAACATATGGTCTAGCTAGATTCATTCTAGCTAAGTTAGATAAGTTCTTCAACTTTTCCAATTGAAAATATCTATGAAATGCATGTTTTATACCACTTTGGCTCCAATTACCATACAAATAAAATTACTTCAGAAAAGTGGCATTTCAATATCTCCTAATTTTGTTAATGATATTTTTTAAAAAATAAAAAAATACCCTTTTGTAGAGATCAGAGTCAAGAATACCCTCATATAGATTTTATAGTGTTTTAATTGGACGCAGTTATTGTAATTAAAAAATATTTCAATTAGGTATTTTAATAGTCAAGGAGATGTTGATTCAGAGAAAGAAAAAAATAGTAAATCATATTAAATAAATTTGAAAAACATATGGTACACTAGAGGAGAGAGTCCTCTTCAAGAATATATATTTCTTTTTTTGATTGGGATAGATTTGTTATGAAAAATATGTTGCGAGATGAAAACTGTCGATTTCAGTGAGTTGGAAATTTGGATTGTTATAAAAGAGAAAATATAGGTCACAAACCAATTTTTATTTCTTCATGCACTAGCTATATATGTCATCTATGAAATATTTTGAAATTAGGGGAAAAAAATGTTTATTAACATACAAATTTTTGGTGGGAACTAGACCCTTAATTTTCAGCTTTTTTCAGCAACTGAAAAATCGTATTTAAAAATTAAAAAAACATATCAATTCTTATTCAAAAAAATTATTAAAAATATTAATCATAAAATTCATCCATTTTATCACATTTAATTAGTTTACATCTTCAAATCCCAAACATAAATGTCATTTTTATACTATTGAAGTTGAACAACTTTGATTTTGTTAGCCTTTTCCTTTGTAAAAGGGTGATAGCTTATTGTGCTTTTACCCGGTGCATCTGCCTCTCTTTCTCCTATCATCTTTTCTAGGTTTTTCACTATCTTTTTCCTCTTCCTCTCCATGGTAGCAGGCTTTAGTCCCATGGTTATATTAGCCTTTTCTTCCTCATAGGTTCCAAAAATAAGTAGCCTTCTTATCAACTTCCTTGGCTAAAAAGTTTTTGATATTTGTTGTGGTCACATCAATATTTACCTCATAAGGTAATGGCATAAGCCATGATACCCTCATTATTGCAGCTTGAGCATATGTGAGGTTTGTGTCAACTAGGAAACATATGTCCTATTTGTATTTCTCTACTAGGGATATAGGAATCCTACTTCTCTTCCTCATTTTCTTCTTAAATTCTACAAAGTATTTTTCCATTATGCTCTCAAAATAATCTCACATTTGAATGATAAACTCATTTATCTAAATTGTAACTAGCCTACTCTTGTCCCATACTACTCCTCCAACAGTAGGAAAACTTTTTTGAATATAGAAGAATAGACAAACAAGTAAGGAACCAAACTTACACATCGAATTCTTTGCTTTGCAAATTGATGTAAGGTTCTCAGCAAGTTGAGCCAGTTGGAGCTCGACAAGGTCATAGGTGTTATCCTTCTTAATGATTTTCCAAGCTTGGTCCACTGCCATGCATGGGACACTGTCCAACTAACTTGACTGATAGAATTTGTGTGCTATCACCCTTACTACAAACTCAATCTCTAGATCGGTGATAGTAGAAATGGTCATGACGTACTTGTTCCATACCACCTGTGTGTTTTCCTAAATCTCCTCATTGCTTTGACATCTCATGGTTTTCTTTCCAGGGAGTTTAGGGTATCCAGTTACCTGGTGAATCATTTTTTGGTGATTTGGACTGGTCCATCCTCCAGCCAAATTTTCATGTCATGTACTCTTCTTAGTACAATCTTAATCCATTTGAATTTGAAATTTTCTGGAAAGTCAAGGGCATGAACTAACCCTTGCTTGATAGCCTTTTGTTGTTCTGGCTTCAACAACCCATTGCTGCATAATTTCTCATATGCTTCCCTGAGTTCATAATCACCAATATCTCCAATCTTGCACATGTAACACAATCGTATGTCATTTATCATTAAAGTATTCTTCAAAATTGATGACATGGCCCCATTAAGATCTCCCATGATCATGCTCTCTGGAACGGCCTAAAATGTTTTTGGCTTACACGCCTCATTCCTCACTAACTAAACATTGAAAACCTCCTTTCCTTTTTTCTTCATCGCAGTTGATGATGATGATGCCATGTTTCACAATTTTAATAATTCAAATATGATAGGATTTCACTGGGTAAAGTACCTTGCACAAGTGTTCTTTAGATGTTTTTATGACGGCACACTATGAAGATTTATGAAATTGCACTTAGCTCTTAATCACTCTAGTTACTCGCACTCTGAATTTCTCTTATAAATTTTCAATTCACTGGTGAAATGAAATAAATGGTAACTTCCCGCTTTATAGACTTCAAACAGTCAGATTAGGGCTTCTTTAATGATTTGTACACTTTCTAGGTGGGATATAGTTGTCTCGACAATCTCATGTTAAGCTCGGCTAACATAAGCTCGGTCGATACAACTGTTCAGTTACATCTTGGTGTACATCACATCTCGGCTATCGTAGGTACTTGGTGTATGTTGGTGACTAAGTCACTATAGACTAAAACAGTAATGCTTGGCATCAAATATGAATTGTTTCACTTTTCTCAAATCTATCCTAATGCATCTTAATCTATGCAGATATGGACTTTTTCTCAACATATGTTAAGAACTGATATAAGATTAAAACATTTTGGTACTCAGTTCCATACATACCTTCTTTGCTTAGTTTGAAGTGGTGTGATCACTTGATCCATTGGATTGGGTGACCTAAGGTGCATTGGCTTCACTACTACTTTCACTTTCTTTCTTCTTCCAAGTTTTATTCATCTAATTTCTCATTTTCTCAATGATTTCTTCATTCTTGTTTTGATCATTGCTCGGTACAGGTGATCTAAAATATTCCTTTAGATGACCTATCTTATTTCATTTATACCATACCATACTTCCACTCATCCAACTCTTGGATTTACCTCTAAAATGTGTCTTCAGACAATTTTCTCCAATGTGCCCATATTTTCCACAATAATGACAATTGTACCAAGTGTTGTAATCCCAATTGTATGTGTTACCCTTCTTAGGTGACTTAGACTATTCATTTGATGACCATTTGGGTTTTGATCTACATTCAAATGCTCTATGTCCATATTTTTGACAGTTGAAACAATGTCCTTGAAATTTTGGTGAGGTAGGTGGATTACTGACCTTTGTCCTAGATTCTTGTGCCTGACGACCATGTTTCTTACAAATACAATAATGTCAATTAAATTTAGGTTTAGGATAAGACTTACCATGTTTTCTTCTATAGACATTGGCTGTATATCTTGGCTTTCCATAGTGATGGCATGTAGGCTTGTTGTTATTTGGTTTTGCACTTCTTTGCTCTCCACTCTTTGACGATTATCCTTCAGCTGATGATTGCTCATTAAGTCCAAGCCCAGATGTGTTACTAGATCTTCTAGGTGACCTTAATAGATCTACAAAGTATCTTACAACTTTTTTAGGCTTGTTCATCCTTTCATTAACTTCCTTTTCAACTCTCAATTCATTCCTTAGTTGATTGTTTTATGATCTCAGATTGGTGAGTTCCACATCTTTCCTGCCCAAATCTTGATTAACCAGTAGCAGTTGATTTACCATGTCTAGTTGATTATTTTTCAACCTTTGCATGTCATTTGTCTTTTCATCAAGTCTCATTGATATTTGTTTGTTTTCTTCTTCGGCCATTGTCTTTTCTTCTTCAACTTTCTTTTTTTGTTCAACTACTTCACAGAGTCTCACAGATTGAATTTCTTATTCTCTCTTCATATTTCTGATGTCCTCATTTAGAATGTTGTTTTTCTCCAGTAGTTCTTTTATGGATTTGTCACTTTCTAGAGAGTTCCCACTATCAAATAGTCTAGTAGTATGTTTTTCTTGATAGTGTGTTTCATTCTGTTGAATAGCAATTTCTCTTCTTCTGCTTAAGGATTTCTTCAGTTCTCCTCTAGCTGCTTCAAGTTTTTGTAATGCAAGCTGAATGTCAATCTTATGATTCTCTATGATTTTTCCCAACTTATAAACCTCCATCTCAAGATCTTTATCTCACAAGTGGTTAGACTTCTATAAGAGACCAGAGCTCTGATACCAATTGTTCGAAATCTATTGGAAAAATGTGATACTAAGATGGGGGTGAATCAGATATCACTGATTTATCCATTTTATCATAAATGAAAACTTGCATAGCAGCATCATAAACTTCAACAATGCAATGCATCTAATAATCTAAACATCACTCAAGAAAATACACATAACACCGTGATTTTGGTTACCTAGAAACCCTTGAAAGGTAAAACTAGGGTAGGGATGACACCCAAAAATCTTCACTACTGTAGTATAAAGTTTGTCTGTTAGGGCTACAAATTTGACCACAAAATATGATCTACCATGTGAGGGGTCTGCCTTGTTAAGAGCTTTAAGATTTATACAATCTACCTTGCAAAAGGATTTAAGACTTACAACTAAGTAAGCACTCGATTAAGAGATTTACTAAGGTCTATCAAAACCACTTTGTTAAAAGATTTAACCTAATACACCTATTAAAATGTCTTAGTACCTGATCCTTCAATCTTCACTATGATACTAATTACAGATCTTCTCCTTCCAGTATAGATTTTATCTCATCTATCGAGTATATCTTAGTTCTTCTCTTCACTGCTTAGCTCTGTTCAACTCTGTCACTGAACTCTATCAGAATACTTCACTGATCTAAAGATATTCTCTTTGTTATTCTTCCTTCCTCTCATCTTGCGTTTTAGGATTCAGATCTCATCTTATATGGACAATTGACTTCTTCCAAGATTTAAGATCTACGATCTAGATTATGTCTTTTTTCCACTTAACCTTTTCCTAATTCTGATTGGTTCCATGTAATACATAGGGATCAATGATTACAAAATAGGAGCGTAATCACCTTCGTGATTTCCTCAATAAACAATAAACAAAATATAAATGTCGGCCAAAATGGTTTACCTTAGTGTTTGTGCCATAACAAATACATATGTCAATTCTGGCTTTCTCGGCATTGGATGTCTCTAGAACTCGGCAAAAGCTGACTTGGCTAATACAAAACTATTCGGTGACCACTGTTTTACTTGGTAGTGACTACTACTCAATAAATGTACATTATACATGACTCAGCCTATATATGATGACTCGGTCACAATGATGACCAACCAACATTGCCTAGAAAATGACTAAGTGTAAGACACTAAGAGACAACAAAACTTTAGGGATCAACAAGTTTGTAATTTCTTTTCTTGATGAAATTCTAATTTTCAATAAGACCAAGGAGGATCATTTTTTGCAAATAGTGTTGACTCAAGAAGGTAGACCAATTTCTTATTTTAGTAAAAATTTAAATGATGCCAAAAGAAGATATTCAATTTATGATCAATAATTTTATGACATAGTTCAAGATTTGAAGAAATGGAGATATTACTTGTTGCCTAAGGAGTTTATATTGTACACACATCATCAATATTTCTAGTATTTGAATAGTTAAAGTAAGTTGAGTCAGAGACATATGAGATGGGTTGAATCTATACAAAGTTGTACATTCTTGTTGAAACATAGGAACGGTAATACAAATAAAGTTTATGATTATTTGAGTAGAAGAAGGGCCTTGCTAATAGAGATGAGAATTAGAGTACTGGGATATGATGAGTTGAAGATGTTACATGAGGATGAACCTGACTTTTCTAGATTTTGGAAATCTTGGAGAGAACCTATTATAACCAATTAAAGAAAATGGTTGGACTATTTCATTCATGATGGTATTTTATTCAGATGAATTCAGTTGTGTATACCTGGAATTAATATGAGGGATAATCTAGTTAAGAAGAAGCATTATAGGGGATTAGCTGGACACTTTGGTATGGACAAAATAGTGGCTTTAATAAGTGATAATTACTTTTGGCCTCAAATTCATAAGGATGTAAGAAAGTTATTTCAAAGTTGTAGAGTTTTTCAATTTGCAAAAGGGAGTAGTTAGAATATTGGATTGTATACACCTTTGACATTTCCAACTAGACCTTGGGAGGTTATTAGCATGGATTTTCAAAAAAACCATGGGGTAATGATTCTATATTTATAGTAGTGGATGTATTTTCAAAGATGGCTCATTTCATACCTTGTAAAAAGATAACCGATGAAGTACATTTAGCTGAATTATTTTTCAAACAGATTGTGATATTACATGGGTTTCCTAAAAGTATAGTTTCAGATAGAGATAGTAAGTTTGTTAGTTATTTCTGGAGAACACTTTGGAAGAAGATGAAGAAATAATTGAATTTTCATTCTACATTTAATCCATAGTTAGATGGATAAAAAGAGGTAGTGAATAGGAGTTTGGGTAACTTACTAATATGTTTCATTTGGAGAGAAGACTGGAAACTAGGATTTAGTTCTACCACAAGAAGAGTTTGCATATGATAATTTAGTCAATAGGAGTACAAGGAGGAAACCATTTGAATTAGTTATTGGTTTTAATCCTAAAGGAATTTTTGGAACCATTTTTAAAAAATTTAGGAATATGTATGTGTTACATTACCAAGCATGATGATACAAGCCAAGAGGTTCTCTTGTCATTTTTTAACATAAGGGCTATGTTGAGGATTGTGAAATAGTGATGTCTCTATATGAAAGACTGAATAATTGGTGACTTGCGAAATAACGATAATATTGCTATTTCATAAATCTTGGGTTAAAGCTTTAGTGACATTACACTATACTTAGTACATCACATCATTGGCAGTAAGATGGCATGAAATGACAAGATGTTTTCAGTAAAGAGTTAGGGTGATGTGACTATGATGATTCCATTGGGATTATTGAAGGCATACTTTTGATCTCAAAAGGAATTAATAAAAACTATTAATGGTATGTTAGCACATAAATCTAAAGGGGAAATTTAGAAAAGATATCAAAAGGGATTTAAATGTTATAGAGTATGAATTATGATGTGATGTCATTTATAATTTTTCATTTCCAAGGTGCATTCACCTTGTGCAAAATATCTGCTTGACATGAATTCATTATGAAACTAGTAACTAAGGATTTCCTTATAAAGGTGAGCTTGGAAGCCATCACATATAATAAATAGAACTTTCTAATTTTGATAACAAAATGGGTCTTATAGTAGATGAGGGGTCATTAAATGAGAATCCACAACATGTTCTCCAACCAAATCTATATTTTATCGAAGAGGACTAGCAGGATGTTCTAAATAATATCATGTCTACAGCATGGGATCATTCTACCAGCTATGTCGGATACCAAAGCGATATGTTCAAGTTGGAGAAGGAACATGATAAGGATGAGTTACGTGTTGTTATTAAATAATTTTGTTTTGACAAATGTTCAACCATATGCGCATAGGCATTTTTTCTCTTTTTTGAAAATCATTGAATAACAACGTCTTTTTTTCTATTATAATAGTTAGGATATGTTTGGTTTCTTCTAAATATTAACCTTTGTAATTATGATTATTTTTTGAAAGGTTATGAGATGTAAATGATTGGAAGCTTATTTCTTCCCCTGTCTACATAGGGGAAACCACAATCATATTATAAATTGAGAAGGAAAAAAGAGAAAAAGAGGAAGAAAGATGTACATAAAATATTTTTGAAGAAATATATAAATATATCATTTTCTCAAATGGTGTTATGTGTGTTTCGTTAATCATTAAATTAGGTCCTCTGTGGTATTAAATGTATGAATTATAATGGCTATCTTTTAAGACTTGTGCTAAAATCATTGCATGTCCTACACACAAACTTGACAATCAAGAAGTCACAATGAAGTTGTTGTCTTGTTTCTTCTTGTTCAATTGGTTTCCTCTCATGGGAATTAAATTTGATTGAACTGGTTATGTGTGATGATTGCAATGGTATCGCACATTAATATAATTGGATGGTTGATGTTGTTATAAGTTGTCTCATGGACTTTCACATGAGGATTTAATTAATGGAGACTCTATAACCCAATGGTGAAGGGAATTTATCTCATGATAATTCTTCTTTTATTTTGGAAGCTATTCTATTTCATTTTTGATAAATATGAGTACATTTTAGAGTAATGAGGAGTTCTGAGTTTTAATGGTATGAATGTTTGGGTAAGAGAATAAAAAAAATTCTAAAATATTATTGAAAAAAATGAGGACTTGAAGGTACACCTGCCCTAATCCTAACAAGATCAAAAGAGAAGAGGAATTAACCCTTCTGGGTTATACATGTTCATTGGCCAGAGTTGTATGTTTAGTATAGTAAATGTTGTAAATTGTTGCTCTTCTCCAAACTACATTTTTGAGAACCAACATGAGTATCAAAGTTGACGGATATCATTCATGAAGTCAAGAGGAGTGCAAAAGTGAAAGAATTTGTAGAAGACATGAATAGTTTGCACAATCAGGTCAAATAACATCTGGAAACAATAAATCAGACATATAAGGAGAAAAAATATATGAAGAAGAGACAAGCAATTTCAATTAGGTGATGAAGTAATGGTATATTTTAAGAAAGGAATGTTTCCTATTGAAACATATAACAAGTTATAAATTAGGAAGTTCAAACCATGTAAGATCTTTAGGAAATTTTATTTAAGGAATGCATATGAAATGGAGTTTCTATATGATATGGATATTTCACCTATATATAATATTATATATTTGTATGAGTATCATGAGGAATATTTTAGTGTAAGTGATTGATCATATGTTGATAAGTGGTATCCTAAGAAAAACATGAATGAGATAGAAGAGATTTTGGCTAGTAGAATTGGTAGGAGTACATGAGGTAAACAATATGAAGAATATCTTGTCAAATGGAATGACAAACTAGTGGAGGATTCTTCATGGATTTATCCAGATGAGGTTAACCTTCTTGGTTTTACTTTATTCCTATAAAAGTGAGAGGCTCACTTTTCAGATAACCCCAGGTGTCTAATGTTGGAGCATCTTGGGTTCTTGGCAATCTTTCATCAACCAATAATATTTTCTTTCTATTTTCCTATTAGTTTAGTCTCTAATTTTCTTTCAGCAATCATTTAATTAGGATCTCTTGCACTTTTGGACCTTATGGTGTGTTCCTAGACTCTTTCTAAACTTTCTCATAGTTCACATATCATTTGGTTACTTCGTGTATGAGATCTTTCAAATTCTTGGTGGGACTTAACTGCTCTTCTTGTTTCATCACTAGTTTGTGGTTTTCTGATTTGTGAAGATTAATGGTGCATTTATTGATGTTATTACATTTTTGGTTTGCCTACTTGAGTGATCAAAATTTATTTTTCATAAATTCAAGGGAGATCTTTATGAGTTTGGGTCTCGACCTTTATTTTTAATACATTTTCTTCTCATTGGGAAATGCAATCTTTCTTAGGTCGACCTAATTCCTATGAAGGATTTATAAACTCTTGTAGTTGACACTATATGGTATCATAGATAATATAGAAGAAATAATCCCTGTAGAGTTCAGTATCCTAGGTTAGAATATATAGTATAAAAAAGGTAACCAATAAAAAGGTTCATGAAATAGGCATGTATGCCTCAAATGTAATATTGTATATAGAAGATCCATTGTACTTTATTACTTAATAATAAGAAGGATGAACTTTCATTTCTCTCAAGTATTATCTATATTATTTCCATTATGTGAATCATTAGATACAAGAATTGGATTGACATCTTTTTGTTCCTTTCATCCTTGACTGCACCAACTTAGCAGTCTAGAACTAATTGCATTATCTATATTCCATTGTAATTTCATGTTTTTATATGTTATATTAAGAGAATATAAAAATAATTGAGGAGAATCCCTAATCACACCCCCAAACATGTGCTATGTTAGACTAGATGAGGTTTATTCCATCCAAGATTCATGAATAACATAAAATGGAAAATAAAATACTCTAAAATAAACAAATTGTCATATATTTATCAAAAGAAATGAAATACAAATTCTTAAATTAAAAAATATTAGCCACTTGGGATTTAAAATTATAGAAGCTATAATTACTACACACTCTCAGATGAAGGATAATTCTTCCCAAATTTAAATTACCAACCTACTCTAGATGATATACCAAACTTTGGATGATCCACTAAACTTTAGATGCTCAAACACTATCCCAAACCTCAATTCTATATAATTTTTGTACCTCTTGTAAATCCAAAACCTCCTTGATGAAAAATACATGACAATCAATAAAATAAGTTACAACCAATTGATGACCTTTTAGCTTCCCAAGGAGGATTCCTAAAGAGGTTTATTTTATAATTTTCCAAATTAGGTACATAAAAAGGTATATTTTCCCATTCTTATTTACACCCACCAAGTGATCTAAATTATGGTTTTAGATTTCAATATCTGGTGTATAACTTGCGGTATTGGAAAACCTATTACAAGAAAAAAAAATGATAAGAAAAGATGCAAGCCAAAAGTGATTCCATTCCATTCAAAAATTAGTTTAAACAATGTTTATTTGATCCCAAGAGTCACCAGAATCCCCTTGGAATTGAAAATGAATAGTCTAGAAATATTTATTAAAAAAAAGAACCAAAATCTAACAAAATGTCAAAATACTATACATAATTTTAGTCCAACTTTGAAAAGTCATAACGTTTCACTTAGGGATGGAAACTGCGAACCATTTTTACCATTAGAAATATATCACTGAGCTCTAGTTTCAATCCCTTATGATTTTTCCTATGAGAAAATTCATAAGGGACCATCCAAATTTTCAAAGGCTGAAAATACCCCAAACACTACCAAAAATGTCATTTACTAAAACTTAGAAAATACTAAAAAATTATATTTTCAATATTTTTGTTATTTCTTATGTCCATATCATCTGGACACTCCTATATTATTTTCTAATTGTTCCTCCCCCTTGAGAGGAAATGGGCACAATTGCATCAACACTTTCAAGTAGGAGAGGAAAATAAAGATAAATATATTCTTGAGTAAGCCACTGACACTGATGAGTAAACTAACCAACTTGAACCACTCAGTATAGATGAATGTTCTATTGTTTCAATTTTCTCATAGTAGCCTTAATAACTTGATCACTTTGTAGTGGAGAAATGAATTTTGGATTCAATTCTATATTACTTAGTTCCTGAACAACATCTGAAACATCTAATAGTGGAGGAAAATAAGGCTTCAATAGTTCTACATTGAAGATTGGATGAATACCCAGAAATGGGGGCAAGTTGAGCTCAAATGCATTGTCATGAATTTTATTGATGATTTTTATATGGACCATAAAAAATAGGATAGAGATTCCTTTTGGGAATTTTTAATCTCTCCTTTTGAATTTTCAACCACAACTTATCCCCAATTGAAAATTATGAGGAGTATTATGCTTACCATGCCTCTCCTTATATCTCTTATTAGTGTGTTCTAAGATTTCATGAACTTGTTGTTATAGGTGATGGATTCCATCAATAAATAGCATTGCCTTGTCTTCCCCATTATCAATCCATGGAACCAAATTAGGTTGAATGATTGTTAAGCAAACATTCATGGGTGCTAATGGATGGTAAGAAAAACAAACTTCAAATGGCATGTGGCCTATCGAACAGTGAATTTCCTTATTGTAGCTATGTTAAACATATGGAAGAATTTTTCCCCATGTGTGGCGATGTCTTGAATGGTACATTCATAGTATTTGGATGATCATTTTATTTACTACCTTTTATGGTCATTTATTTAAGGGTAAAATGCAATAGACTTTGTTAATTTTGTGTCCATCTTTTCCCTTAATGAAGACTAGAACTTGCTAAGAAATATACTATCCCTATCTAAAATAATATTGTTTGGAAGACCAAAATGAACCCAAACATGATCAAAGAAGAGATTTATAGTGTCTTCTATATAAATTATCCTTTTACAAGCCATCATTATTTCCAATTTTGAAAATCTATCTACCACAACATACACACAATCATACTCTTGTCTGATGGTAGTAAGATCAGGCATAAAATTAATAGAAACGAAGTGCCAAGGTTTTTCCAAAATAGGAAGTGGTAAATATAAACCCAAATTATGATATGCCCACTTTTCAATAGGACGTGTTGTACAAGCCTCAATGTATGAAATTACACCATTCTTCTTTTTTGGCTAATAAAATATCTTTGGAGTATAGTAGTAGTATTACCTATGTGTGTGAATTATTGACCTACAAATTTGCAACACAACACTTCAATAGGATATTATATCAATTGTTAGAAAGATCAATTAATCAAATTAAACCATAATTGAAATCATCCTATTGCTCTCTAAATAACACAAGTATGTAAATAATCTAAATTTGCTCTCAGATTGTGATTCTAAACAGTGACAATGCAATGCTAGAATGAGAGATTTGAAAGAAATGAGAAAAAAATGTAATGAAACAACTAAATTCATTCAAATTAGCCATTGATTCATGATTTCATTACCATTATCCAAAATGAAGTGTTTTCTAATTAGGTCTCAGCATATGAAAGCATGAATTCAATTATCTATTAGCAAAATCAAAGAGTTAGGACCCAATTGAAGATTTGAAAATTCTCTTTTATAGAATCTTGAGATTTTGAATGGTTGGGATGCATCCATGAGGAGTGGTTGAGATGCTTCCAAGCTTAATTCATGTGAGTGATCCATGTGATTACCTCTCATTGGATTGAGGTGTGTTTGTTGTCCCCTTTAAGGTGACATGTCATTTTGAGAGGGATTTAATTCATTTCTTTTAATTAATTACTCTAGCAATGAATTTAATGGGATTGATTTAATTAATTAGGCATAGAGGTAATCAAATTGATTTTTCTTAATACTTTGATGACAAATGCTTGAATTAGGATATTTAATTGATTTTATTGAATTTAATTAATTATGTCAATAATCAAAGATCAAATCAACATAATTAATGTTTCATTCTGAATTAGAGAAAATGGGGCCTTAGGTTCTATTAGCCCAATTTTAGGAGATTATATTTGCCTCTCTTTGAATTGTTTTGTGAACAACACAGGGATTCAAAGAAAATCTGATTTAAAGCATGATTCAGTGAAACTGATAGATTCAACAAGATTTAGAGAGCAACGAGAACTAGTCTAAGCTCAAGTGATTTATAGAGAAGTGAGGACCACTTTGATTTTGAAGAGATTTAGAGAGCAGTGAATCCACTCTAAAATATTTAGAGAGTAGTAAAGAGAACCACTCTAAATTTGAGAACTCTGAACTTGATCAAACAAAATCCTACTTGATTAGAAAGTCATCAATTCTGAACTTGATTGAACAAGAATTGATCATACCGATTCCAAGCTTGATTGAACGAAAACCAAGAGGAGATTTGAAAAGAAATTTGAGTTAAATTTGATTTGCAGTAACTGAATATGCTAACAAATAACCAATTTGATTTGAAGCGATGAAATTGATCAATGTCATAAAGATTAACAGCATCAACTTGATTGAAGAAAAATGTCATGCCCTTGGTGTGAAAGAATTTGATTTGAAAATTTGAATTTTAGTATGATTCTACCCCCTTGGGACTGAAATCAAAATAAATGTGGATGAAATCATTTTTTTAAGAATTTAGGAAAAATTACAATGATTCAAATGAATCTAGATCAAGTGAAAATATTTTAGGAAGTGTTAATAAGAAATTAGAATCAATTTTAGTGTTAAAAGAACACTGTTTGACCAAGTTTGACCAAAAAATGAGAAATTTGAACAAGTTTGACTAGTGTTTAAGCAATATCCCGGTGTAAAAATTTGATGCCTTAGTAAGAAAATCACTTTTTATAGCTTCTGACAAGCTTTTTATGCATTAATTATGCTCTATGTAGCTTTTATTAAGTTCTTTTGACTGAACTTTGACTTTTGTTGACCATTGATCTAACTGAAAATTAGTATTGGACTGATTTTCCATGTTTGCAGTATCCTTTCTAGTCATTTTGCCCCTGTTTGACTGCAATTTGACCATAGTTAACTTCTGTATTCTGACAATTGAGTTTTCTTTGTAACTTTGTTTTTACTACATTTAAGTGATATCGATCACCTATGTAGATTTTCGTCCTGATATGAAGCCTCTGTGATGTCTTATCATGAATATTCCTTAAGGCTCTTGGGCTCCCAGGAGGCTCAAATAGGTCAAAAAGGTCATTTTTACTATTCATTTTTACTTTTACTATAGTAAATTTCTGAGCTCTGAGGCGAAATGGTGTACCCTGCAGAGAAGCACCGATTTGATCTAGCTAGGCAACACAACCGGCCTCCACATTATGCAAAACCTGTGATTACTTAATAACGATCCCTTTCAAACTTTGAAAATTTAAATTTCCATACTTTTAATGCATTTTATAGCTAAAAGAATGTAGGATCACATCCCATATGCGGGATCACACATGATAAATCCCACGTCACATTTGGTTTTTTACTAAATTCTAGATCGTATCCCGTATTTCTTGGATAGCACCCTATCGGGTCGCATTCAGTCTTTTTCATGCAAGTTCATAGCAATTTTTCTTTTTCTTCATATTTGGTTTAAATAGGGTCACATCTGGATTTCAAATCGCTTCCCAAATTTCATGTGTCATATCCAGGATTTCCTAGCTCGTATCCCATTAGAGAGTTGCATCCTGGATTTCTCGGATTGCATCTAGGGAAATAGGATCACATTTAGTTTCTTGAATTATGACCCAACTTTACTTGTTTGTTTGAACTTTTTAAGTAGTTTCTCGTCAATTTCCTTTGTCTAATACTGACATAGTGCCCCTATTTTCTATTGTGTAGACACATTTTGGTGTAGTTTACTTTAGATCTCCTTGACCGATGTAGGTCCTAGAGTTGCATGATCATCTGAGTGCAACTGAGTAGTGTGTTATTTCTCATTGCGGCCTTTGGAGCCTAGCTAATTTACCTGATATTTGAGTAAATCTTGGATTACTAATAGCACTTGCTAAGAGATGTCATTTTGAGTATAACACCTTCCATCTACCCACTGATGAGATGACATTCACCCTAGAGGATGTGTGGTGCATATTACCTGTTCCTGTGATGGGTTCACAGGTAGAGTATGAGGTGAGTGCTCTAGTGGCGATGGCGGACGCTCAAAGGATTTTCTAGGATGATACCATTGCACAATGATATATCAATTGGGACCACATGGTAGCCAACTATGATAGAATCCCTATTTATTTGGCTTGATTAGTTGGAGGTCTAATGATGCCATATCTAAGACAACATGGGTTTATGTGCAGATGGTCTAGGTTCATAGAGGATATGATTTGATCTCCTTGTATATTTTCTTGGGGGAGCTATATTCTAGCTCATATGTATAGAGAGCTTCACAAGATTATGTACAATCATTCTCGTACTATGACTGTAGGGATTCTAGTACTTCAGGTCTAGGTGTGGGAGCACATCCCTGTCACATGGCTGATTATTGATAGGCAGCGTGATGCTGAATTGCCTTATATATATTGGTATTCTGGTATGCTTCAGCAGCCCCATCTGGGCAAGCTAGAGTATTGGTGGCAAGTTCTTGATGACATTACTGATGTTGTTTGGAGGCCATACTTGGATTATGAGGTATGGCCATCTGATGTCAAGAAGATGCCATTTTTCTTTTAGAACAGATATCTTATTGATAGGACCTAGTATATTGTAGAGCACTTTTTGATCACACGTGTCTCCAGAGAGTATGACAAGGTATAGGGTATTTCTTAGGAGACATATATATATGCACACATTCTCAATGAGGAGGCACAATGGGGTTCTCATCTAATATATGAGATGGCTCTTCATGAGATATCGTAGATTTCATCTATTGAGTGAGATTATCACACAAAGATTATTGATGGTGGTATCACTGATGGGTACCATATATATTACATTCAACATCCCTATCCTTGTTTTACAGATCTTGATGAGGCCACCCCTCACCTTGAGGATGCCCTTGATTATGATCTAGCTAATGATGGTTGTGGCCAAGGTAGAGCTACAAGAGGCAGAGATAGGGGTCATCATAGAGACATGGGATGAGATGGAGGGAGAGATGGTGCCCACAAAGGTAGAGGTGGCAGAGGTGATGGAGATGGAGGGGGTGGAGGTGGAGGGGGTGGGGTGATGGTAGTAGATGGTGAGCCTCTAGAGGAGATGTAGGACAACAAATTTGTCATCAGAGATTGAGAGTTACTCCTTCCTAGAGAGATATATGACCATTGCTCCATAGAGATGAGCATGCACAGCAGCAGAGAGCAGGGAGTAGTGGTAGAGATCAGCAACAGGCATGTAGAGATCCTCCTACAGGTGGTGATGGGGATCCATTATCTCAGTGTGATCAAGATAGAGCTGCATTACAATTAGAGGTTGCTACACTGAGGGTACATCTATATGAGTAGGATTCATAGCTATCTCAGATGAGAGATGAGAGAGATAGATATGCCCATATAGCCACTCACCAGGGATAGAGGGCTACATATTACTTTTCTTTATATTGTGTTGTTGTTCCTTCTCCTTAGAGAGCTCCCTTGTACTCAGTGATAGTGCATCATTCAGATGGTATGATGCCTCCACCAATCCCTGGTAGAGAAAATGTGCCCCTTCTTGATCCTCCACGAGAGGATGAGGGTGTTAGTGAGGCCTGAGATATTATGTACTCTCATGTTTTGTATCTCTGATATATTGTGCCACACTGGATATATCTTGTATTTTTACCATTTTTTATCGATATACTCTCTTATGTCCTATAGACTATTCATTGTTGATGCACTATTTCATGTTATTTTGATACTCTAATACTCTTTCATTTATGCTATGATATACTTCTCTGATGTTCTGATACTCTTTCTCACATAGTGATGATATATTGATGCTTTCTGATGATGTTGATTCTAATAGGGATATCTTATATGCTTTATGTTGCTCCATATGATACTTTCTACTTTCTGTACATGTGATATATTTGATATGCATCTCATGCTTTGAATATTGATGTGATGGTCATGCGTGGTCATGATTAGATTAGATGGTGATGATAAAATGACATCATGATATACTTTAGTGATATATGCTCATGTTTTTGTATTTTCAAAGCTTTATGAATGTATGGATTCAAACTCATCTAATGGTGTAATGAAATGTATGGAATCTTTATTTTATGTATGCATGTTTATGGATGTATGAGATGTATTGCAATGTGATGTATGGACATCTCACTTTTATTTATGGATGGATGATTATGGATGCATAAATCAGATCTAATTATGATATGAAATGGATTATGAATACAAATTAATATCAGTGACATATACTCAGTCATTTCATTTCAATCATTTATGATTTCATGATGTACTTGGTCAAACATGGCAAATGGTTAATGTTTTTAGAATTTTCAGCTCACATTAATGCTTTAGATAATTGAATTCACACCTTCATACTTGATGCAACTTAAAATGAATGCAACTTTGTTAAAATGAATGCAATTTTAAAATGAATTTCAATGCAACTAAAAACATGAAATGCACCTAGACTAAGACACCTAGCATAGTCACTATTTATTCAAAGTGGATCAATTATCACCATAGAGAGTTTGTAATGGTACCTCATTAGGTTAGTACAATTTTCACTGATAGATTTAGAAATCACATAAATATGAATACTTCCCTCTTATTTGTCATGTCGAAAGATAACCTAAACATTAAAGCATACATGCTAGAATATTTTGTCAGTTACTTCCTATTTAATATAAACCCTTTTCTTTTCTAGTGCATAATGTGTAAACATATACCAACAATGAACTTTTATTTTATATTCATATCCTTGGGTATAATCTGATTTACTATGTACCTTACTAGGAAGTATTTTTTCATTGTAGTTTAAAACAAACAAGGAAATAAATCCAACCTCACTTAAAGATTTCATAGGAAATAGGTTGAGGTATATGTGGCATTCCAATCATGATGGAGACACCCATTCCCCATGATCACCTTAGATCATCCGATTTATCACCACAAACAAAAGACAAAGAAAATGTTATGCCCCCAATCCTTGTTTCTCTATTCCATAGACATCACTGAGTCACTCAAGGAAACATAACAATAAAAAATTTATAATCAGAAAAAATTCATTATTCCTTTAAAACAATCAATGTATTTTCTTTAAAATAGACAGTTATGATTATAGTGTTAAGGAACACTATTGATTAATTTTGCAAACATGCACATAGAAATTATTATCAATCAGTGATTTTTCTTTTATCAATAATTAGTTTACCTATTTAGTTTTTAAAAAAACTCTTATCGTCATGACATAGCATTTAGGAACACTCTTTGGGTTTAAGTATTAAGAAATACTATTGTTGTTGGCATTAAGGAATACCTTTTTTTTCATAGTTTACCATCTATTACAGACTAGGGTGGTATTGAGAAATACCTTTGTTCATAGTTTAACATCTATTACAGACTCGAAACCCTAGCAGAAAGTCCTAATAGTGACTTAGCAACATGCGTTGTTTTGATCATTTCCCCCTAGGGAAAATAATTTACCTAGGACCTTAATGTGGATAGATTCCATCCTTAGGAAGATATGATTTTCTGATAGTTTATCTCAAGATTTGGCTTATCACAATAGTGACTAAAAGATATACTAGGTTCTCACAACTTGGCCAACCTTTTTCTATTTTTTCTATCAATGCGCCTATTTACCAGGTTTTCACCGAGATGCTTTTTCTCTTTTCCATTTTTTTTGTACTTTTTCTCTTTCTATTTTTTTTTGGACTCACCAAAGTGCCTATTTGCTAGGTTTTCACCAAGATGGTCTTTTTCTCAGGACTTTTTCCATTGTTTTTTATTTTTTTTTAGGATCCATATTTGTTATTTTTTCTTTTCTTCAAGAACTTTTTCTGAATTTTTTATACTTTTTTCAGGACTCTTTTCACTGTACAAAAGCTACCTCAAGAATGTCAGGCATAAAACCTTTTCAGGTGTAGAGTATTGATTGGATCTAGTAAAAAATCTCCTTCATGTGTAGCTAATTGATAGGCTCCTGATCCAAATGTTGTTGTAATGACAAAGGGACCCAGCCAGTTGGGTTCAAATTTTCCCTTTTGTTCTCAAATCTGTTGATTTTTAGGATTCTCTCTTAAAACTAGATCTCCAACCTAAAAACTTCTCAATTTTACCTTCTTTTTATATCCTCTTAACATTCTCTTTTGATAAGATTTAAGATGGTCAAACGCTTGTTGTCTGTACTCATCTAGAAATTCTAGGTCTTGCAATCTAGAGATTTTGTAGTCCTCATCAGTGACTAGATGTTTCAATGATACCCTCTGTAATGGAATATCTACCTCAATTGGTAAGACTGTCTCTGATCCATAAACTAGTGCAAAAGAAGTTGTACCAGTTTCCATTCTGATGCTTGTTCTATAAGCCCATAATGTTGGATTGATTTGTAAATGCCAATCCTTTCTTGATTTGTTCACTGTCCTATGCAATATTTTCAAAATAGTTTTGTTTGATGCTTCAGCCTGTCCGTTACCTTGAGGGTAATATATCGAGGAATGGTGCTGAGTGATTTTGAATTGAAGACACAACTCATCTATGTCTTTATTTCTAAATTAACCCCCATTTTTAGTCACAATCGATGAGGGTATGCCATAACGACAGATGATATAATTTAGGATAAACATTAAAATTTGTTTTCCAGTTGCATTAGACAGTGGGACAACTTCCACCCATTTTGTGAAATACTATGTTGTAGTAATGATGTATTTGTGTCCATTTGATGAATTTGGGTAAGTCTAGCCAACTAGGTCAAAGGCCCATTGTTGAAATGGCCAATGTGTTATGAAAGGAATTAGCTCCCTAGCTGGAGCATGTATCAGGTTACCATGGATCTGGCATTTCTTGCATGTTTTTAAAAAATGGATAGCATCTTTTTCCATTGTGTGCCAATAATATCCAACTCTTAAGAGTTTCTTGGCTAATGAAAACCATTAGAGTATGACCCACACACACCTTCATGAACTTCCTTTAATGCACAATTAGAATCTTCATTTTCTAAACACCTAAGAAGTGTACCATCTATACTATGTCTATACAAGTCATTAGCAATGATTATATAACACGGTGCTTCTCTTATAAGGGATCTCTTTTCATTTCTGGAATAGCCTTCAGGGATTGTTTGGTCTTTTAGGTAAGAATAGATATGGGCATATATGGATAAAACTTGGGTTTCAAGGGCACAAACAATTTGGGATTCGGGTGAGTCACAGGCAGGAAATGGGAGTTCTTCCACCAGGAACTCATAGAAAAATTGATGTTCTTCAAGTTGTAACATGGATACTAAAGTAGCCATCACATCAGTTGCTCTATTCTATGATCTTAAAATTTTCTCAAATGTGATAAAGACAAATTATTTCTTCAAGTCATCCATGATTCTTTTGTAAGTCATGAGCTTATCATATTTTGTTTGGTAATCACCATTCACCTGATTGATAATGAGTTGTTAACCTCCATAGATGTGTAATTCAACAATTTGCCACTCTAATGAAAGTTTGAGTCCATTTACGAAAGCTTCATACTCTGCTATGTTGTTTTTATATGGAAAGATCATCTTATATTCTTTCAGAATCTTATATCCTTGTGGTGTAATGAATAAGTATCCAACTCCTTATCCTTGTTGTGTAAAGGAGCCATCAAAATACATTTTCCAGGGGTGCTCTATTAAGTGAATGATAGATTCATTTGGAAACTCCACGTGTAATGGCTTGTCATCTATTAATGGTGTTTATGCAATTTGATCAGCAATCACTTGTCCTTTAATGGCTTTTATATCAACATATTCAATGTCAAATTCACTTATAATTAGGACCCACTTTGATAGTCTTCCTATTAGCATTGCATTACTCAATAGATATTTAAGTGGATCAATATTAGCCACTAGCTTCACATTATGTTCCAACATGTAATGCATAAGCTTTTTGGATGCAAACACCACTGCTAAGCATGCTTTCTCAATCATTGAATAGTTCAACTCATATATGACCAAAGTTATGTTGATATTGTATATAGCTCTTTCTTTCTTAGCCTCATTCTCTTGTGCAAGCAGTACTCCTAATGATGTATATGTAGCTGATATGTATAGAAATAAAGGTTTTCCATAGATTGGTGCCATTAGGATTGGAGGATTCATTAGATATTTCTTGACTTGGGTAAACTTTTCTTCACATTGCTCATCCTGAGTGAATGTAGTTCCTTTACGCATCAACTTTGTGAATGGTTGTACCTTATCTACCAACTGATAAATAAATCTTCATATGGATTGTAGCTTTCCTTGAAGCATCCTCATTTGAATAATATTTCTAGGTGGTTGCTATTGGAAATATTCAGGAATTAACCGAGTTACTGAGAGGGGAGGGGTGAATCAGTAACTCCAAATTTTCTTTCAATTTAACATGTAATTTACTATAACCTTTGCATATAGAAAGCATGAAACTTAAGAACATTCACAATAATGACACATAGATTTGGTTACCCAGAAACCTTCCAAAAAGAAATTAAAACTGGGGTGGGGATGAAACCCACAAAGCTTTAATACTGCAGAATAAAGTTGGCCGGTTAAGGCTTACAATTTGATCACTTCTAATGATCTTCCCTGTTAGGACCAATAAGGATTGCTAAATCCACCCTGTTAAAGGATTTACAAACATACAATGAAGTATGCACTCGGTAAAGAGATTTTACAAAAGACTGTTAAGTCTACCTGGTTAAAGGATTTAGTATTGATTCACCTGTTAGGATGAAACAGTTGATCTCTTGCTTTGCAACTAGATTGCTGATTGAGATTTGCTGATGTACTGATCACCTTCTATGATGAATTTGTCTTTGTTGTTCCTTATACTGCTGAAGCCCTTTGTAATTCGCTTATCTCTGCCTTTCTTTCTTTTTCACATATATTCTTCTTACATTACTCTTGACATTTTTACAACATTGTTTATATACAAGTCTTAAACAATTAATTACAATTACAATTACAAAGTCAGCTTGATAAATAAACATAAGTGCTACTAAGTCGGCCCAAGTATGGTTACACGGTTCCTTCAAACTAACTCGGTGACTTTCTAATACTCGGCGTCCACTGCATTACTCGGCATCGTCATGCACTCGGTAGAAGTGAAGGCACGGTTCATACTGATCACTCGGTAGGTTTTGAACTCGGTAAATACTGGTGACTCGGTAGACATGATGTTACTCAGTTTACACTATCCTGCTTAGTTTGTACTAACTTGCTCGGTTTGCACTGTCTTCCTCGGTTTGCACTGTCTGCTCGGTTTGCACTGTCTGCTCGGTTTGCACTGTCTACTTGGTTTGCACTATCCGCTCGGTTTGCACTGTCTGCTCGGTTTGCACTATCTGCTCGATTTGCACTGTCCGCTCGGTTTGCACTGTTTGCTTAGTTTGCACTATCCGCTCGGTTTGCACTCAGAATGCAAATAAGTGTTGTCACTAGTGGCAATTCTGTTTAATGCCAACAATCTCCCCCTTTGGCATTAGTGACAAAAAACACTTATTGGCCAAAACTTATATACATGAATCATGCTGAGTTTTATTTTGATTTTTCAAAATTTGTCTTTGTTATAGGGCTTTATACATTGTCTCCCCCTTTCAATGTGCTAACTGTTTCTATACAAATCTTCTTCTATACATATATCTCCCTCTATACATATCTCCCCCTTTTTTATGATAATGCCAAAGGTGTACATACAAGTTATTTACAGAGAGAATCCAAAATTTGATAGAAAATCAAAATGTACCTTCATTATTAGTGCCAGGGTTCTGTCCCAACTTTCTTGTAGAATCTTACATGTTTGGATTGCAATTTGGACTTCTGTAGAGAGTTCAATCATGTGATCTGCTATAGAGAACTGATTGTCATGAATCAATGTTTTGGAATGTTCAATGTGCTTATACATTGTATTCATGATGGGAAGGATCATGTGTTGGATGTCTAGCAGTGTGGACCGGATCCTTGTGTCTTCTTTCAGTAGATCAGACTGCATATTTGATAGGTGTGAGATTTTCATGTGATGAGCAGAGCTTGAACTTGGTTCAGGTTGCAGCTTCTGTATGCTAATCTTCATATCCTCATCCATTTTATTCATTTTATCCTTAACATCCTTTGTGAACTCGGCAATATTGCACAATCTGGCCAAAAGAGAGGTAGCATTCGAATAGATAGATTCAATGTTTGACAAAACTGAAGACAATTCTACTTGGTTAATAGCTATGTGCTGAGCAATGTGCTCAAGCACTTTATTGTTAAATCTCTTCTCGGCTCTTTCAACTAACTTTTCTGTCCCAGATGAATCCTCATTGTATTTATTAACTGCTTCTGCTAATTGTAGCAAAACATGTTGGGAGGAGTCTACTTTAATACCTAATGCATCAGACAAAATGTCCTTAGCATCCTTGATGATTTGATATTCCTTGTCTCTATCCTCTTTAAGCTTCTTTTGTTTTGCTTTCCTTTGGAGGATCTCACCTATATTTTGCATTTGGTCCGCTGATAGATTTGCAAAATCTAATGTTGGAATCTCTATCTCTTCATCTAGGTCTATATCCTCTACTACATTCTTACCCAAAAATTTTATACTCGGTAGAGCCTTAGGCTTATCTGTACTTAATGCCTTGGTAGTAGTGACAGTAGATATAGTAGGGCTGGCTATAGAGACTGGTATACTTTCTACTGGAGAACTTAAAATATTTACACTTGAAGATTCAAAAACTGGAAAACTTACTGCTGGAAAACTTGATGATGCGGGAGACTGCAACTCGGTAGAAGAAATGGTAGTTGCTTCTGTTGTTGCTATAGATGATTGGACAAATGTTGAAGTTGTCACAACCATGCTTGAAGGTGTCTCCGGGCTAGATGTAGAAACTTTTACTGGAGAGGTAGGAAGGGATGCAATGACTTCTGCTGCTATCCTCACAGTATCATCTACCTCAGTGGCTTCTTCTTGTTCATCACTGTCATCTTCAATATCTTTTATTATTACTGTTTCAATACTCGGTTGGTGAAGGTGGTATATGTTCTTCCATGTGGCATTTGCAGCCTTCACAACCGATTCGATATTGTTGATCAAAATCAAACAAGTATTGAACCTTAATGTCATCTTATTTTCATTTTCTTTTAATGCCTTCTTTACTTCATCATTTTTCAAGCTCGGCATTAACTGTCTCAGGGTTTGATCAAATATGTCTATCACAGTTTGCTTTGCATTGCTCCATCTCATTTTTATTGGATTTAATAAGACAGCTAGAACCTGTGGGGCTATGTCATCAGGAGAGTATTTCCACTGTCCCATCTTTTCAATAACAGCATCTTCTATTTCCTTCTGTTCTGTTTCCGATCCGGTTTCATATTTAAAAGATTTTATGTTACTTACTCCAGATCCTGATCCGTCTCTAAAGAGTTTGATCTTTTCTTGAAAGTTTAGAGGAGGCCTTTTGAATACTATGTCTTTATCTGCCTTGTCTGCCTTGTCTGCCTTGCCTCTTGCATTTCTCCTTGTAAATACAGCAGTGGGAGGCTTAGGTGCCTTAGTGATGAATACCTTTCCTTTCTTCTTTGCAAGTTCTGGTTCCTCTATTTTCTCATCCTTTTCCTCTTCTTCTTCATCTTTTTCTTCTTTGTCCTCGGTTATCATTTGCATTTTGGCTATCCTCTTCTTTCCTTTGTTTACCGCCTGTGGAAGCTTTATGCTTAGTTCAATTCTCACCTTAGCTTCATCAAATGTTCCAAAATATGGAGCTTTGGGATTGACAGGCTGATTAAGAAGAGCTTCAATGATATTCTTGGTTTCATCAATATTTACCTCATAAGGAAGAGGTTTTACATATACAGTCCTTGGTTTAGCTGCTTGAATATATACATTATCACAATCCACCATAAAACAAATGTCATCCTTGTAATCTTCCACCAACTTCTGTGGAATCCAAAATCTGTCATTCATTTTCTCTTTGAAAGACTCAAAATAATTATCCATGATGCTTTCAAAATTTTCACCCATTTCTGAGATGTATTCATTTATTTCATAAAGTGCTGGCACATCTTTTCTCCATACAACTTTTCCTTTAGAAGGGAAGAATTTCTGAGCATAGAAGAATAAACAGACCAATAAGGATCCAAACTTACATGGATTGTTTTTGGAAGTTTGAATGCTTTCCATGTTTTTGTTAAACTACTTTAAAAATAAGTCTGCTAGGTCAAATGTTAAGTTATTCTTGACCACTTTGTATGCTAGGTCAATAGCTTCATAGGAGACACTATTCTGTGGACTAGAACTATAAATCTTATGGGCAATAATGTGTGTACCAAACTTCAGTTCAGCATCGGTAATACTGCTAACTTTCATGCCTCTACCATCCCATTCAGCTAGGGTTTTCTTCTCTAGTTCCGTCCAACCTAGGGTTTTGGTAGTTTTTGCTTTGTTTAACATGGGAAGACCGGTGATTTGATGAATCATCTTCTTTGTGATCACTATGGGTTTCTCAAGCCAAATCTTGCCATCATGTACACGGCTGAGAATGTATCTAACCCATTTATCTCAAAAGTTTCGAGGTAGATGTGCAATGTGAACTAAACCTTTATCTTCTAGATGTTTGTGCTCGGGTTTCAGAATACCATCCACACACAGTTCCTCACGCACAATATCTAGTTCTAGGTTCCCCATTTCATGAATTGAATAGTTGAAATGATTGTGGATATCGTTAATAAGTAGTACCTTAGGAGGAATCTGAGATTGAGCTCCATTCGGATCTAGGGCTGCTGCGATTGCGGGCACGATCTTGAAATCTGGTGCTTTCCATACCCCTTGGACTAACATATCAGATCCTTTCTTCGCTGAGGTGCTAGATGATGCCATGGTAGCTCATAGAAAATTCCTTTCCCAAAAGTATTGAATCACTGGGTTGCTCTTGAAATTTTCTGCTCTCAAAGTGCTAAAGGTTCGCAGTGAAGAATGAGTTCGATTACTTGCCTTTTGTTTATAACTCTGTCATTAATGCTCAGTACAAATTAGGGTATGAATTCCGACAGACTGTCACCCACTAAGAATTAATTTCTCGGTAAAGACTTCGCAACTCGGTGAACTCAAGAATTCATATTGCTCCGACCTCACTCGGTAAAGACGGGTACCGACCTTGCTCGGTGAAGACTAATACCGACCTTGCTGTGATCTTACTGCATCTTGTATGCTGATTTAGATCTTTCTTTTAATTCAGTTCTGGAACTGCTTGAGATTGGTCTATGAGAATACAGTTCCAGTGCTTTCTTGGAAATTTAGTTTGAGTCGGTAGAGCCATCCATTCCATTACTTGGACTGGATTGCTCGGTAGATTTAGGAATCCATTTTTGTCTTACCTGTTTCTTGACCTTAGTTGCTTCAATCTTCTTTCCATCTTCAACTTCACTAGCATTCATGCAGTTTCTGGCTATGTGACCGAGTTTAGTGCATTTGAAGCATCTTACGGTAGTATCTCTTTTCCTTAGATGATGTTTTATGCAATTCATGCCAATGTGTCCATATTCTCCACAGTAATGACATCTACACCAGGTGTTGTAGTCCCATCCAAACATTGCTTTCATAATTTGTTCTACTAGATTAAATGTCTTGGATCTACACTCGGATGCCTTGTGACCTTGTTTGTTGCATTTGTGACAATTACCTCTGAATCTTGGTTTTTCCCTGCATTCATTTGCTTTGTGACTAGGTTGATTGCAGTTGTAACATTTTCCATTGAATTCTGCTTTTTCATTATTCCAACATTTATTTGAAGTATGTCCTATTTTACCACAATGATTACAAGTAGGTTTTTGATTTCTTTGAGTACCTTGCTTAGAGGATTCGCCTTCTCCTTTGTATCCAAGTCCTGCTTTTCCTTTTTGCCTATGAAGATTTCGCTCATACAGCTGATTCAAGTCTTCTTGACTTTTCAGCATTCCTTCATTGATTTGTTTTTCAGTGTTTAGGTCATCCACCAATCTTAGATTGATTTCCTTTTCAGATCTTAGTTCTTCTCTTGTGCTTTCTATTTCTGATCTTAGATTCAGAATTTCCTCATTTGTATGAGAGATCTGATCAATTAGGTTTTCTAGCTGAAGGGTTTTATTTTGGACTTCAATGTTCCTTCCATCTAATTCATCTTTCAATTTGTTTCTTTGTTCCAAGATCTCACAGAATCTTGTAGAGTGTAGCTCTTGTTCTCTTTTTAGTTTTCTCACTTCTTCCTGCAGAGACCCATTATTTTCTAGGAGTTCTTTGACAACATTGTTTGCTTCATCTGAGCTATTTGAGGGAAAAAGATCTTCAATCTTTTCTTCAATGTAATTCTGATCATTCATCTGATTTGCAAGTTCCTTCCTTCTTCTTAGGGATTGGGAAAGATGTTCTTTTGCTTCTTTGAGTTTAGCTATGGCCATTTCCAGATCTAGCTTTTCATTTTCAATCACCTTGTTCAGTTTGAATACCTCCATTGTCCTGGATCTTTGCTCAAGCTAGTTATGCTTTGACTAGAGAACCAATGCCGCTCTGATACCAATTGTTGGAAATATTCAGGAATTAACCGAGTTACTGAGAGGGGAGGGGTGAATCAGCAACTCCAAATTTTCTTTCAATTTAACATGTAATTTACTTTAACCTTTGCATACAGAAAGCATGAAACTTAAGAGCATTCACAATAATGACACATAGATTTGGTTACCCAGAAACCTTCCAAAAAGAAAGTAAAACTGGGGTGGGGATGAAACCCACAAAGCTTTAATACTGCAGAATAAAGTTGGCCGGTTAAGGCTTACAATTTGATCACTTCTAATGATCTTCCCTGTTAGGAGCAATAAGGATTGCTAAATCCTCCCTGTTAAAGGATTTACAAACATACAATGAAGTATGCACTCGGTAAAGAGATTTTACAAAAGACTGTTAAGTCTACCCGGTTAAAGGATTTAGTACTGATTCACCTGTTAGGATGAAACAGTTGATCTCTTGCTTTGCAACTAGATTGCTGATTGAGATTCGTTGATGTACTGATCACCTTCTATGATGAATTTGTCTTTGTTGTTCCTTATACTGCTGAAGCCCTTTGTAATTCGCTTATCTCTACCTTTCTTTCTTTTTCACATATATTCTTCTTACATTACTCTTGACATTTTTACAACATTGTTTATATACAAGTCTTAAACAATTAATTACAATTACAATTACAAAGTCGGCTTGACAAATAAACATAAGTGCTACTAAGTCAGCCCAAGTATGGTTACACGGTTCCTTCAAACTAACTCGGTGACTTTCTGATACTCGGCGTCCACTGCATTACTCGGCATTGTCATGCACTCGGTAGAAGTGAAGGCACGGTTCATACTGATCACTCAGTAGGTTTTGAACTCAGTAAATACTGGTGACTCGTTAGACATGATGTTACTCAGTTTACACTGTCCTGCTCAATTTGTACTAACTTGCTCAGTTTGCACTGTCTTCCTTGATTTGCACTGTCTACTCAGTTTGCACTATCTGCTCGGTTTGCACTGTCTGCTCGGTTTGCACTGTCCACTCGGTTTGCACCGTCTGCTCCGTTTGCACTGTCCGCTCGGTTTGCACTCAGAATGCAAATAAGTGTTGTCACTAGTGGCAATTCTGTTTAATGCCAACAGTTGCATTTCAAGAATAGCTTGCACCTTTGCTGGATCCACCTCAATTCCTTTTGCTGAGACTATGAATCCTAATAGTTTTCCAAATGACACCCCAAATACACATTTCTTGGGATTAAGCCTTAATTGAAACTGTTCCATTCTATCAAAGATTTTCCTTAGATCTTCTATATGTGTAGTCCTTATCTTTGAATTTGTCAATGTGTCATCTACATAGTCTTCCATGTTTCTATGCATCATGTTATGGAATATTGTGGTTATTTCTCTTTGATAAGTTGCACCTACATTTTTTGAGACCGAATGGCATCACATTTCAATAGTATATTCCCCATGCACATGTGAATGCAATCTTTTCTTGATCTTCAGGAGCAATTTTGATTTGGTTATATCCAGAAATCTATCCATTAATGAGTACATCTCATAGCTTGTCGTCAAGTCTACAATCATGTCTATGTTGGGAAGTGAAAAGTCATCCTTTAGGCAAGCCTTGTTTAGATCCCTAAAGTCTGTGAAAACTCTAATAGATTTTTTTGCCTTAGAAATAGGAATTATGTTTGAAATCCATTCTGCATAATCAATAGCTCTAATGAATCCATCTTTCAATAGTTTTTCCAATTCTTCTTTTACAAGTAATGCCACATGTGGATTCACTTTTCTTATTTTTTTATTTACTGGTTTCACATGAGGTGAAATAAACAAGTGATGCATAATTAAATCTATATCCAATCTAGGCATGTCTAAATAAGACCAAGAAAAATTGATCTTCTTTTCTTTGAAGAAACTGTTAAATTGGATCTTTTCTTCCTCAGTGATTGAACAATGTGGACTAGTTGAGGAGATTTTGTTGTTCCCAAATTAATGGGTTGTATAGGTTCAATCAGAATTGAGGCTCTTTCCTAAAATTGATATGGGAGGATATCAAGGATCCCATCCTTTGGGACCTCTAGGAGGTTTTCACCACTGGATACATCTTTTTCTTTTTCTCTTTTAGGTTCTAACACTGCCACTAGGTCATTTTCACCATCATATATCTTATTCTTTTTGTTTTTCATTTTGGGGCTAAGAAACTTGATATCCTCCTTAGTCATGGTTTCTCTCTTTACACCAGTGGAAGAAAGGAAGGGTTCACAAGAATTAAGATAAAAGGCTAAAGAATAGTCATTGTCAGAAGATAACAGGCTTGTGGATGTAGGCTCATTCCTGTCTATTAATTTAGGATGTAATAAGGATAAATATTTAGTAGGTTCAAGAGATAGCACCGCTTTATTATCAACCTTATTAACTTGTAATATTTTTTCCATTAATTTTACTTCTAAATAAGTGTTAGGATTATTAGAGTCATTTTCATTATTATTATAGTTCATGTTAGTGTTATGCAAATCTAACTCTAGTGATATAGCATTAGAACTCTCTCCTTCTTCAATCAAGACTCTAGGAGAAAACTTGTGTATCACATCCACTTCTATATCCATAGTAGCATCATAAAGGATATCCTATTCATATTTGTGTGATTCTACCTGACTATCATTTGAAACCCCTAAGAAGTGGGAAATAGCCAAAGGTACTTCCTCTTCTTCATTAGAATTGTTCTCTTCTTCTTGCAATGGTTCTTATGCAGTTATCATCTATGGTTCCTCGTCAAAGTGAGGTGTGTCAAAAATAGGAAGCTCTTGTTCTTGTTATTCTTCAGGTTCTTCTTCTTGTCTATCTTCTGGTCCTTCTTCAAGATTTGTACCAAATTCAGATAATGGGTCTCCTCGTAAGAGTAGCAACCTTTCATAAGAAATAGGTTTTCCTTCTACCTCCTCTTCATCATTAGAGTCCCCTAATCTATCAAATATAGGACCACTTTCTACCATAGGATGAGATATTTATTGCTTGAAGCCCAATCCAGTCTTGTCTTTAGGATTTCTAAAATCCATGTGTATAGGTTCCACCAATCCTTGTTTTTTTTTTCCCAAGGGTCCTTTTCCTTTGTAACCCATTTTTTTCATGATCTCATATCACTTTCCATATTTATTTGTAGCTATCTCCACATGTTTGATATTTACATCTTCTTTGTTTTCTTTATAAAGCCATTGCAAGACATCTTTCTCTTCATTTTATTCTTCAAGGGATACTTTTTGTTTGACCATTCTGGCTCCTTCATGAATTGCTAAAGCACTACCATTGGAAGGTGTAAATGTTGATGAAAGTCATCCTTGAGACCTAGGAGATATGGGAAGATCCATCAGAGACATGGCAGGATCTATCTTGTATTCACCCATACTCATTTCTTGAATGTTCACCTTTTTAGAAAAGCTCTGTAGGACCATTTCTTTGGATGTCTCTACTTTATTAGAAATTTCTTTATTTTGTGGGACCATGCTCTCTATTTGTTTTAGACTATTACAAGGATATGTTGTGTCTATTAGAATACTTACCTCAACTCCATTATGAGGAAATTTTATGCATTGGTGGTAAGTAGAAGGCACATCTTGCATTGAGTGTATCCAAGGCCATCCAAGAAGAATATTGTATGTGAGTGGTAAATAAAGAACTTGATGTATGACATCTTTCTCCATTGGTCCCACTCTAATAGGTAAAACAAATAATCCTTTGGAGGATCTTTCTTCTTCATCATAGGCCTTGATTGTTATTTTTCTTCTGGGATAAATTGCATGGTCTGAGAATCCAAATTGTTTTACCAAGTTGTACGTGCAGATGTTTAAACCAGTGCCTCCATCTATCAAGACACACTTGACATGATGTTTATGAATAAGAATCTCTAGATGCAATGGTTGATTATGTAGCTAATTCAATGATTTGTAATCTTCCTCAGAGAAAGATAGGTAATGTGGGGAATTCAGGTGACCAACCATAGTTTGGAATCTATCCACATCTAGATCTTTCGGCACATTAGTATTAAGAAAGGCTTGATCAAGAACTTCCTTATGACTAGAAGAGATTTTTAATAGCTCTAGAATAGAGATTTGAGCTGGCGTACACTGCAACTAGTCTACTAGATTAAACTTTGGAGTTAATGCCATTTGTTTAGATGTTGTTTTTGTAGCTGGTCTATTTGATGTTGAAGCTCCTTTTAGAGTGAGCTTAGCTTGATTTCTTTTTACAATATTAGAAGACTCAATTTTTCTTTGGACTCCTTTTAGAGTTATCACATTAATGGAGGGTTTCTATCGTTCCACCATATGGATTACATTATCATTATAAGCGTATGTATAGTTAATCTTGTTACTCTTGGAAGACTCTCATTTTTCATAGCTAGGTAATGGAGTTTGGAATGCTTTATGATCATTCTGTGTATGATGTCCATCCACCTTAACTTTTCCTTCTTTAATTAAGTCTTTGATAACATGTCTTAATTTTATGCAATTGATCATTTTGTGTCCTTTATTGCGATGAAAATTGCAGTAATCATTAACGTTCCACCACCTTGGTTTTACTTCTAGTTCCCAAGGTTTGGAGTCAGGAATTGTGATTATCTTGTTGTCCAAGAGTGACTTCAAGACCACTTCTAATGTATCTCCCAATGGTGTAAATATTCTCTTAGGTCTTTCTTCCCAAGGCTATGTTTGAGTAGGAGGTTTATTGAAATTCTTGTTAGCCATTGGTGTCACTGTAGAATTCAAAGTTTTGTTTTCTTGGAGACTCTTCGTGAGATTGGAGGCATTTGACTTTGGTTTTGGATCAGGAGTATCCACTACTCCATTGTTAATGACATTTTTGTTTGTGTTTTCATATTTGTACTTATCTTTGGTGGGATAGTACTTCTCTTTATTTTCCTTGTTGATAGTGATTTCCCCTTTCTTGATCAAGACCTCTTCAATCTTGATGGCACTATCTCTCATCTTATCAAAACTTGGTGGTCCTTGTAATTGTATAGGAAAGTTCATTTCTGGTACCAAGTTGTTAATGAAGATGTCCATTTTTTCATTTTCAAGTATTTGCTGAGCATATCATGCAAATATTTTCCTTCATCTTTGCAAGAAAGTCAAGAATGATTCTCCCATTTTTTTTTTAGTATTGCATAAATCTAACATTGTCACAGTGTGTTGGATGTTATAGGAGTATTGTTGTATAAAATTTTGCACTAGTTCATAAAATGATTTGATTCCCATAGGTAGTTTTGAGTGTTACAAGTAGTGGTTTCCATTGCACCAAAAGATTGACCTGTTAATGCCTGATACAACCACTAGACTTATAGAAGACACAGGAGGCGACTAAGCCATGTTGTGAATCCTAAGGGGAGCACTAACCATTTTGCCAACAATATCCCCCTCAGTGTTACTCGAGGGGATTCAAACATGTGACCAAGCTCTAATACCACTTGTTACAAGTAGTGGTTATCATTGCACCAAAAGATCAACCTGTTAATGCCCAATACAACCACTAGACTTCTAGAAGACACAGGAGGTGGTTAAGCCATGCCACGAATCACAAGGGGAGAACTGACCATTTTTCCAACATTGAGAACCAGTCCATAGCTTGTCCACCTAAGCTCTCTAGAAATAATCTCATAAGGTATGTTTATTCGTGCATGAATTCCATACTAGATGTGCAAAACTCCCTCACATGATCTTGAGGGTCAGAATTTCTAGTGTAATTGTCATATTTCAAAATCATAATGTGTTGAGGAAATGGAATCATCTTCAATCCCTTATCAAAGGGGAAAGGAAAAATGTGCTGCAAGGAGTACTATTTTGTTGGTATGTCCTTCTCTTTCTTGAGTTCTTGGATCTCTACTTGCATGGAAAGTAGTTGCATGTCAAAATAGACATGGGACTAAGATCTTCTTTTTTCTTAATCTAGTGCACATCATAGTCCTTTGGTAGTTTCACACCTTGAGAGGTGAGTTCTAGAAAGTAATTTTCCTTGTTTTCTTCCAAAGTTCTCTCAAGGATCTTATTAAATCATTTTCTTCTTAAAGCCATTTGGTATTCTTATTTTTTAGGGTCTTCATCATCATCTGAATCATAGTGCACTTCTTGGTGTCATGCTTCTCCTTGGTTATTTCTTGCTTGGTTATCTTGTTCATCATGTCTCTCATCCCAATAGAATTCTCCTTGGTTATTCATGTTTGTCGCTTCAAGTGTTGCTATATAAGTGGTGCTAAGTGTGGTTCCAAATAGAGGATTAAGTCTTGAATTTTCTCCTCTTTTGAATGTGAGCAATGGTACTTTGTTCGAGAATGGGTTCTTTTTAAAATGGTAAGATTTGTGTCTTTTGTTAAACATGAAATCTTGGATTAAGAAATTTTAGAGTGTCTTGTATTTAAGTGGGTCTGAATGTTTGCAAATGTCTTATTGTGAGTCCAAGGATGCAAAAGAGGGTTTGAATATGTCTTAAGGATCCAATTTCAAATGGTGTTAGAGTGCCTTGTTTATGAGTTGGGAACCAAAATGCAAGTGTGTGTGTGATTGTTTTTGAAAGCTCTAGTGTCAAAGGGTGTTAGAATGCCCCGATAATGAGCTGGGAACTTGATCTTAGCTGATAGGATAAAGAGAATCCACAATTTTTGACAAATGCAATTTAGACCATGCAAGGTAACAAGACATTCTTAGAAGTAACTCTCTTAGGCTATCAGATGGATGTGTTTTGACAGCAAAATCTTACTAATGGCCAAAATGGGTATTTTTAAATGTAAAAATTTTGATTCTGACAGGTATGGAAATGCTCTATGTCCCAAATGTGACACTTTACAGGTGACTAATAATATTTTGGCCCCAGTTGCAACCCAGGAAATGTAGGATATGACTCAGGATATGTTGTAGTTACCAGATATAATCCAGGAAATGTGGTAGACACTAGATGCAACTTAGCATGGACCAGATGTGACACAGAATACGAGATGTGGTCTTGGATACTAGATGTGATTTTATGATGGATTGTCAGATGTAAATTTCAATTAATTTTTGAAAAATGGATATTCTCTGTCAAATTCCAGTGACTTGTATGTCTTCAAAAGTGCTTGGTGTTTGTTCATTTAGGGGGGGATTGTTAGAAAGTAAAGATCCCCAAGATAACTGAGAGGGGGGGGTTGAATCAGTTATTAGATAATTTATCCATTCAACTACTTTAAACAATATAATCAATGTACTAATCAACCATAGAAAGATAATCATACACAATTTCACAATAACACAAGATATGTTGACTAGGGAACCTCTTGAAAAGAGTAAACCCCGGTGGGAATGATGCCCACAAAATGATGCACTAATATGAAAATTCCTTGTTAGAGGATGGACCCTGTTAGGAGTCTTATGAAATACATTTAGTACATATAAATCCCTATTAGGAGATTTTGAATCCCTGTTAAAAGATTCTAACCCGGTTAAGAGTTTATGGAAGACAGAAGGACCCACTACCCAAATAGCTTCAAGGCAAGATCTCTGAACCCACTGTCCAAAAGATCTTAGAATTATTCAACAAAATAATATGAAATATATTAACTCCTTCACATTGTGCCAAAATTTCACTCTCTGCTACACAAGATCACAATTCCAGATCTCTATACTCACAAGTCTTCCTTCATCACTGAATTAGCTCTTTTCTTCACTTCATGCATATATTCGCATCTCACTCTTCATAGTACACATTAAAATAAGGAAAAAATTCCTTCTTATATACAAAACTCAAATAATTACAAATGAGTCGGTTCTCAATTACAAAATAATAAATTCTACACGCTACACACAGAATTCACATAAAACTGTCAGCTTCCAGATACTGTAACTTTCTCCAAAAATATCCTCAAAGTTTGTGCTATGAACCACATCATCATTAATGAGTCTCCAAAATCCCTTTGACTGCACAAAATCAGATTCCATCCCAGCTAAGAGATATCCTCCGATTTCTGAACATCACTACACAGAAACACTATCTAAACACTGCTTTCACCAAAATGCTCATAACTCTTACAAATGAATGAATTTATTTTTGTGTTGTTAACCATAGGTTAATAACACACCAAAGAACATACCATCAACTAGACAAAATCCAATCTGCAATAAAACATGTGTGCAAAACAAAATTGTTCCTGCTTTCCTGCTAATATCCAGAATATCACTGTGTTGACATCAATGACAATCCAAGTCATGAATGCAACAACAACTACTATAGAATGACTACCAAAAAACTTTTCATTCATTCCTAACAATCTCCCCCATTGGCATTGATGGCAACATAGATGAAAAACATCCAATGTTCCAAAAATCCAATACTGCAACATCACTGCAAAATATCAAATTAAATCTTGTTTCATTTTCCTATTCAGCTCTCTCATACAATCCACAATGTTTTTCATGTATATCTCTCCCCCATTGACATCAATGATAGAAATTCTATCACTAAGTCAACAACAACTTAATGTCAAAAGACACTTTTTAGAAGAATACAATAACAAGAGTCCTCATGACTCAGCTCATAAACTCCCCCATAGAGGAAGTTCCAACATCCAATCTAGAAGAAAGATAGGGCTCATATACCACTAGACGGATGCAATCATCTGCATCAATTCTCAAAAATAGGTTGGGGCATAACCCCAAGCATACCTCTCAGATACACAAATGTATCCTTAGGTAAAGGCTTTGTAAATATATCTGCTATCTGCTCCTTTGTACTTATGTACTCCAATCTTACTTCTTTTTCTGCAACTTTCTTTCTTACAACATGATACTTGATCTCAATATGTTTAGTCTTAGAATGTAAAACAGGATTTTTTGACATACTCACTATACTGGTGTTATCACAATTTATAACAACAGGCTCATCAAACTTTATTCCAATATCTTTCAACATCTGCTTCATCCAAATAATCTGATTATAATTATTTGCTGCTGCAACATATTCTGCTTCTGCCGTGCTTTGTGAAGTACAATTTTGCTTCTTACTTAGCCAAGAGACCAATTTACCTCCAAGAAAAAAGGCTCCACCACTGGTTCTTTTCTTGTCATCAACGCTGCCTCCCCAATCTACATCAGTATAGGCACATAAAGCAAAATAATCAGAATTATCATACCATAATCCATAATCCATTGTGCCTTTCAGATATTTTAGTATCCTCTTTACTGCTGCATAATGTGATTCTCTAGGTTCTAATTGAAATCTTGCTACAATCCCCACTGAATGTGCTATATCAGGTCTTGTATGTGTCAAGTACTACAATCCTCCAATCATAGATCTGTACTTTTTCTGCTCAACTGCTGGTGTCTCATCTTTGCTAGATAACTTATGTTTGGTTACCATAGGTGTTCCAATAGGTTTAGAATCTTCCATTCCAAATATTTTCAATAATTCATTTAAATACTTAGTCTGACTTACAAATATACCTTCCTTGCTTTGTGTTATCTATAATCCCAAAAAATATTTCATTTCTCCAATCATGCTCATCTCAAATTTAGTCTTCATTTCATCTGCAAATTTGTCACTAGCTTCATCTTCTCCTCCAAAGATAATATCATCAAAAAATATAACTATAACCAACAAACCATTCTCAATTTCTTTTGTGTATAAGTTACTATCTACTATTTCTTTTATAAATCCCAATTTCAATAAATACTTATCCAATCTTGCATACCAAGTTCTAGGTGCTTGTTTTAATCCATATAAAGCTTTCTTTAACTTACATACCATATCTCCTTCTTGTGTCAAAGGAAAACCTTCAGGCTGCTCAATGTAGACTTCTTCTTCCAATTCACCATTCAAAAATGTTGACTTCACATCCATCTGATACACTCTGAATTTCTTGTAAGTTGCATATGCTAGAAACATTCTCACTGCTTCAAGTGTGGCCACAGGTGCAAAAGTTTCTTCATAGTCAATTCCTTCTTTTTGTGAATATCCTTTACATACCAATCTTTCTTTGTTTCTTATCACTTCTCCTTGTTCATTCATCTTGTTTCTAAATACCCACTTTGTTCCAATCACATTCTTGTCTTCAGGTCTAGGGACCAATTCCCATGTCTTGTTTTTTTCAATCTGCTCTAGTTCTTCTTTCATAGCATTGATCTAATGTTCATCTTCACAAGCTTCATTAGTAGTCTTAGGTTCAATTTGAGAAATCAAACATAAATGTACCTTATTTCGAGTCAAAGCTCCTCTATCTAAACTTCCAATAACTTGCTCAACAGGGTGATGTCTTGAAGTATACCTGTTAGGTGTCATAGTTACTAATCTTGTTCCGATTGTAGATTCTTCTCTTCTTTCTTCTCTATTTTCTTCTCTATTTCCTTCTCTATTTTCTTCTCTATTTTCTTCTCTATCTTCTTTAGTATGACTTTCATTCAGCAAATCACTATTAGTTTCAAAAAATAATTCTACATATTCAATGTTAGGCTGAGGTTGTGCTTCTCCATTAGATTCATAATCAAGCATTCTTTCCCAAATTTTAAACTTCTCATCAACTTTTACATTTGCACTTTCAACAATAGTCTTAGTTATTTTGTTATAACATCTATATGCTTTTCTTTTTAAAGAATATCCAAGAAATATTCCTTCATCACTTCTAGGATCAAACTTTGCTATATCATCATCTCTCTTTATATAACATTTACTTCCAAAAATTCTAAAATACTTAACTGAGGGTGTATGTCCAAACCATAATTCATAAGGTGTCTTGTTTGTATATGCTCCGATTTGTACTTTGTTCATAGTGTATACTGCTATGTTCACTGCTTCTCTCCAAAAAGTCTTAGCTAAATCATTTTCAAACAACATAGCTCTTTTTGCTTCAGTTATTGACCTGTTCCTTCTTTCTACAATACCATTTTGTTCTGGTGTTCTAGGGGCTGAAATTTGTCTCTTAATACCATTCATTTCACAAAAAGTGTTAAACTCTCTAGATGTAAATTCACCACCTCTATCAGATCTTAGACACTTAATCTTCATTCTAGATTCATTCTCAATTTTTCTTTTCATGATCTTAAATTTATCAAATGCTTCAAATTTTTCTTTCAAAAATGCAATCCACATCATTCTTGTAAAATCATCAACAAGAATCATAAAATACCTTTCAACATAGAATCGTCTAGTCCTAGTAGGACCACTCAAGTCTGTATGAACAATCTCCAACTTCTCTGCCGATGTGAACTTCTTGTTGGGAAATGAACTCCTTTTCTACTTTGCCATCATACATTCTTTGCAAATCATGTTAGTAGGTTTCATAATTCTAGGTAAATCTCTTACTGCATGTGTAGTGCTCACCTTGAAAATACTATCAAAGTTTATATGACAAAACCTTTTATGCCATAACCAACTGTCATCAATACTAGTTATCAAAAATGTCATCTCAATAGGATTCAACTGAAATACATTACCTCTAGTTCTGGATCCTTTCCCAATCAGATTTCCATCTTTATCTTTTATCACACAAGTTTTCTCAGAAAACCAAACTTGATAACCCTTATCAGCCAATTGTCCAATGCTTAGTAGATTATGTCTTAGTCCATCAACAAAGTAAACATCATCAGTGTTAGTCTTTCCATCAAGAGTAATAGATCCTATACCCTTAATCAAACAAGGTGCATTGTTACCAACCCTAACAATTCCTCCATCATAATTATCTAACTTAAAAAACTTTCTTTTATCTCCAGTCATATGATGTGAACAACCACTGTCTATAATCCAATCAGATTTCTTTTCAACTTGTGAAAATAATGTTTTTTCTTCCCTTTTATCAGATTCAGAACTTTCTTCTTTAATTGCTACAAATCCTATTTCCTCAAAGTTATCATTATCACTGTCACTTAAATGTTTTTCAATTCTTGCTTCAAAATCTTCATCATTTACATAATAACATTCTTTAGATCTCCTAGGTTTAAAGTTGCTTCTATACTTCTTAACTCTTTTAGGACATTTAGATGCAAAATGACAATATTCTTGACAAGTCCAACATTTAAAGATTTTCTTACCATCTGGTTCTCTTTTTACAAGTAATGCAATACCTTCTTCAATCTTCTTATCTTCCTCAGATCTGCTAGTGTTGGCATAATCTCCATTCACACTAGTACTTCTTGTAGGTCTAATGCTAAGAGCACTGAATTTTGTTTCCATTCTAGGTAGCTCTCCTAATGATCTCAAGTTCATCTCTGTTGTTTCTAATCTTCCAAGAAGAGTCTCTCTTGAAAAGTTTGATGTACAAGGTATCACTTGTTCAATCATTTGCGTTGTCTACTTGAATACTGGTGTCAAAGTTCTCAGAATTTTCCATATCACTTCATTCTCTGTCTTATCACCTCCATAAGACTTTATTCCTATCACAATCTTAGACATCCTACCAATATAACTTCTAATAGATTCATCTTCCATCATTCTAATATCTTCAAATGCACAAATCCAATTATGTAATCTAGCCTTCTTTGCATGTTCATCACCTTCAAAAGTAGAATGTAAAGCTTTCCAAATTGCATGAGATGTTTTCAAACATCTTACCTGACTATATTCATTCTCTGGTAGTGCTGATAAAAGTGCTTCTCTTGCAAGTATGTTACACATGAATAGATCTAGTTCATCTTTAGTTCCTACCTCTAGATTGTCTTCCTCAATGATAGTCTTCTCATTATTTGTAATCAACCAATAACTTGGTCCTAAACACAATAGATGTGTCTTCATATTTTCTTTCCAGCTATCAAAATTTACTCCATCAAACTTAGGGCTTTATTTTCTGAAATTCACCATGGATCTCCTTAAGTTGTTAAACTTTTCTTTCAAGGACCTGCCGCTCTGATACCAATTGTTAGAAAGTAAAGATCCCCAAGATAACTGAGAGGGGGGGGGTGAATCAGTTATCAGATAATTTATCCATTCAGCTGCTTTAAACAATATAATCAATGTACTGATCAACCATAGAAAGATAATCATACAAAATTGCACAATAACACAAGATATGTTGACTAGGGAACCTCTTGAAAAGAGTAAACCCCGGTGGGAATGATGCCCACAAAATGATGCACTAATATGAAAATTCCTTGTTAGAGGATGGACCCTATTAAGAGTCTTATGAAATACATTTAGTACATATAAATCCTTGTTAGGAGATTTTGAATCCCTGTTAAAAGATTCTAACCCGGTTAAGAGTTTATGGAAGACAGAAGGACCCACTGCCCAAACAGCTTCAAGGCAAGATCTCTGAACCCACTGTCCAAAAGATCTTAGAATTATTCAATAGAATAATATGAAATATATTACATCCTTCACACTATGCCAAAACTACACTCTCTGCTACACAAGATCACAATTCCAGATCTCTATACTCACAAGTCTTCCTTCATCACTGAATTAGCCCTTTTCTTCACTTCATGCATATATTCGCATCTCACTCTTCATATTACACATTAAAATAAGGAAAAAATTCCTTCTCATATACCAAACTCAAATAATTACAAATGAGTCGTTCCTCAATTACAAAATAATAAATTCTACACGCTACACACAGAATTCACATAAAACTGTCAGCTTCCAGATACTGTAACTTTCTCCAAACATATCCTTGAAGTTTTCACTATGAACCACATCATCATTAATGAGTCTCCAACATCCCTTTAACTGTGCAAAATCAGATTCCATCCCAGCTAAGAGATATCCTCTGATTTCTGAACATCGCTACACAGAAACACTGTCTAAACACTGCTTTCACCAGAATGCTCATAACTCTTACAAATGAATGAATTTCTTTTTGCATTGTTAACCATAGGTTAATAACACACCAACAAATATACCATCAACTGCAAAAAATCCAATCTATAATAAAACATGTGCACAAAACAAAACTGTACCTACTTTCTTGCTAATATCTAGAATATCACTGTGTTGACATCAATGACAATCCAAGTCATGAATGCAACAACAACTGCTATAGAATGACTGCCAAAACACTTTGCATTCATTCCTAATAGGGATTTATCTAAAATTTGTATTTAGAACACATCAAGAAATCATATTATGCCAACACACCTAGCCTTCCTCATGCTAGTTAGGAACACACTCAAAGACTCCTTACAATATCGCAGTCCAATAACACACAATGGATATTGGTGCCCATATTAGCCGATTAGTAACATCAATGAGGGATTTATATGGTGAATATCTTGGGGCAATTACTATTTGTCTCACACAAGTGATAAAAAACTTTCAAAGATGAACTGGGTAGCATCTAACTTAAGGCTTTTATTAAAGGCATCCATTCATAAGCACCTCCCATAGTACTGCAAGCAGGATTGAGGCCTATAGCCCTAAGAGTACTCAAAATTGTGTAGTCTCGCAAGCAAGATTCAAGTGGCTCCACTCTACACAAATTTCAAGCATGTCCTTGGAAGAAGATATTAAGATTCCAAGGCCCAAGTAAATTATGTCTTCTGAGGATTTCACCTCAAGGAAGCGTCAAATTTTATAGTGGGGTGGAAGAGTCGGCTTAAGACTTGTTCCCACTTGGGTCATTCCTAGGAGCTTTTTTCCTCAACCGACAGGCCCTCTAAAGGATTGCAATAAAGAAAATAGATAAATGATTGTGAGGTCTGGATTTGTGATCTCCATGAAAGAGAAGAGTATAATCTCCTATCTCAAATCAATAATCCCAAACACATTATGCAAGCTTTTAAATCCATTTCCCCAACTTGACCTCAAAATGCAAACTAAATTTTGAGTTTTTGATTTTCCTCAAGGGAAAAGAGCATAATCTTCTGGTCAATTTCTAAGATGAACTAAAATTGTGTTAAATTCCTAAAAATAAAAGCATAATATTTGATTATTTCTTCTAAGGAAACCTACATACAAGCATTAGTAGTTTCTCATGTTCAATTCTCTATTATTTCATCTTGCAAACCAATCTCAGGCTGTTTAAAAGTCACAGAAAACATCAAATCAATCCATTAGGAGTTAAAAAAAATTGAAATTCAATGTAATATCCCTAGATGTGATTCTAAATTTAAATGAATGTGATACCATTTCCCGAATTTGATTCAATTATCCAAATGTGACAAAGGACCCCAAATGCAATCCTAAATTTAACTGAATGTGATACCTGACCAGATGCGATCTAGGAAATCCCGGATGCAATCTAGGAAATATGGAGTGTGATCTTTCTTCCCAAGTGCGATTCAATTTCCCGTATGAGATCTCTGGAAGAATGAAACACAACAAAAATTAGTAGAAAAATGAAGAAATATGCAGCTTGGCCCCATAATAGGTGCCAAAAATGTGTGTGTGAATTATTGACATGCAAATCTGCAACACAATACTTCAATAGGACATTATATCAGTTGTTAGAAAGATCAATAATCAAAGTAAACCACAATTAAAATCATCCCATTTCTCTCTAACTAACACAAGTATGTAAACGATCTAAATTTGCTCTTAGATTGTGATCCTAAACACTGAAAATGTAATGCTAGAATAAGAGATTTAAAATAAATGAGCAAACAATGCAATGAAACAACTAAATTCATTCAAATTAACCATTGATTCATGATTTCATTACCATTATCCAAAATGAAGTGTTTTCTAATTAGCTATGAGCATATGAAAGCATGAATTCAATTATATATTAGCAAAATTAAAGAGTTAGGACTCAATTGAAGATTTGAAAATTCTCTTTTATAGAATCTTGAGATTTTGAATGGTTAGGATGCATCCATGAGGAGTGGTTGAGATGATTCCAAGCTTGATACATATGATTACCTCTCATTGGATTAAGGTGTGTTTGTTGTTCCCTTTAAGGTGACATGTCATTTTGAGAGGGATTTAATTCATTTCTTTTAATTAATTACTCTAGCCATGAATTTAATGGAATTGATTTAATTAATTAGGCATAGAGGTAATCAAATTGATTTTGATTAATAATTTGATGACAAATGTTTGAATTCAGAGACTTAATTAATTTTATTGAATTTAATGAATTATGTCAATAACCAAATATCAAATTAACATAATTAAGGTTTCATTCCAAATTAGGGCAAATAGGGCCTTAGGTTCTATTAGCCCAATTTTAGGTGATTACATTACCTATTCTAAAATGTCTTGTAACCTTGTTGTAGTGATATTCCCATATCAAATTCTTTCATTCTACATTAGGTACATATATTTAGCTAAGGTGGAAAATAATTCCATCTTGTAGATAAAAATAATTCACAAGTTTACCCTCCACAAGTTGATTGTAAACATCAAAAAATTTATTATCATGACCATACAAATGAGCCCAAGTTTTTGTTTGGTGACCACATAATTCAAACACCTTCTTATAGCTACAATTGGAGGCATGACCAAATAATCTTATACTTTATTACTTCTCCCTTTCTTATGGAAAATATTGAGATGAAATTTTTGAACATATGTTGACCATCTTTGGTGTCTATCATTATGCACATTTCCTTATTTTTGCAAAATTTGAAGAGGCTTGTGATCTGTATAGATGATAGTTTCCTTTCCCAAATATAATTATTCCATTGCTTACAAGCTTTAACAATGACATATCCCTTCTTTTCATAGGTAGGATATCTACACATTGTATTAGAAAAAGTTTCACTATGGTGTGAAACTACATGGCCATGTTGCATGAGCACTACTCCTAGATCATAATTTGATACATCGATTTGTATTTCAAATGACTATTGTAAATTAGGAAGAGATAAAACTAGTGCGAAACATAAAACTTGTTTTTAAGTCCTCAAATACTTTTTGTTAAGAACCTATCCACTTTAATTTTCCTTACACTCCTCATAGTGACTAATTTAAAGACCAAGACAAATGTGAAAATTCAAACACAAATCATTTATAAAAAATTTCCTACCCTAGGAGGCTATGTAACTCTGTGATATTTCTAGGAGAAGGCCAATATTTTATCACTTTTAGGTTTTTGGGATCAAAATGAGAACCCTCACTGTCAATGACATATCCCAAATATTTAAGACCCTACATACCAAAATATAATTTTTCTTTATTTTCATGGAGTCCATGGTCTTGCAAGGTTGAAATTACTTTTTCCACATGTTGCATATGCTCCTCCCAATATTTCATCACTAACCATTCACACAATCCCTCCTTAGATTTAAAATAACTCTTCCATACATCTGTTGGATCAATTGGTACTTGATGGTGCTGATATTTCAAATTGACATTGGTGAATAATTTAGCCCCTCTAAGCTAGTCCAAAAGATCATCTATCTAATGAATTGGATATCTATTTTTCCCATTGATTTTATTTAATACCTACTAATCATTATAAAGTATCTATGTTCCATTATTTTTCTCTGCAACAGAAATTAGGATGGCACAAGGTTATGCACTTGGACATGTGTGTGTGAGTTATTGACTTGCAAATCTGCAACATGACACTTCAATAGGACATTATATCAATTGTTAGAGAGATCAAACAAATAAAGGAAATAAACAATTGAAGGCATCCTATTGCTCTCTAGTTAGCACAAGTATGAAAAGGGTTGTAAATTTCTCTTAGATCTAACCCTAAACAGTGACAATGCAATGCTAAAATGAGAGATTCAAGATTACTATGCAAGAATGAAGCTAAAACTAGAAAATGAATTAGAATTAGCCCTTAGATCATGAATACCTTTACTATCAACCCAATTGAAATGTTTTATAATTATCTATGAGCATATGAGATCAAAATGAAAGCATGAATGCATGAATTAACTATCAAAATCAAAGATTTAGCTCCAAAATCAAAGAGTGAGAGAGAGAGAGCTTGAGGATTTGAGAATTCTCTTTTATAGAATTTTTGAGGTTTTGAATGGTTGGGATGCATCCATGAGGAGTGGTTGAGATGCTTCCAAGCTTGATCCATGTGAGTGATCCATGTGATTACCTCTCATTGGTTCAGAGTGTGTTTGTTGTGTTTTCTAATTTGAGAGGGATTTATTCATTTCTTTTAATTAATTACTCTAGCCATGAATTTAGTGGGATTGATTTAATTAATTGGGCATAGAGGTAATTGAATTGATTTTTATTAATAGTTCGATGATAAATGCTTGAATTGAGATTTAATTGATTTTATTGAATTTTATGAATTATGTCAATAATCAAGAATCAAATTAACATATTTAAGGTTTTATCTCGAATTAGGGAAAATAGGCCTTAGGTTCTATTAGCCCAATTTTAGGTGATTACATTTGCCCCTCTTTGAATTTCTTTGTGAACAACACAACAATTCAAAGAAAATTCAATTTAGCATGATTCAACGAAACTGACAGATTTAGGAAATTTAGAGAGCAACGAGAACTACTTTGAGCTCAAGTGATTTAGAGAGCAGTGAGGACCACTTTGAAAGATTTAGAGAGCAGCAAAGAGAACCACTCTGAATTTGAGAACTCCAAACTTTATCGAATGGAATCCTACTTGATTCAAAAGTTGTCAATTATGACCATGATTGAACAAGAATTAACAATACCGATTTTGATCTTGATTGAATGAAAATCGATAAGAGATTCTGAAAATAAATTTCAGTTAAATTTGGTTTGCAGTAAATGATCATGCTAAAGAATAACCAATTTGATTTGAAGTGATGAAATTGATCAATGTCATAAAGATTAACATTATCAACTTGATTGAAGAAATTGTCATGCCCTTGGTGTTGAAGAATTTGAATTTTAGTATGATTATGCTCCCTCATGACTGGAATCAGAATAAATTTAGATAGAATCATTGTTTTCAAGCATTTAGAAAGAAGTGTGGTGATTGAAATGAATCTGGATCAAGCATAAATCATTTAAGAAGTGTTAGCAAGCAATTTGGATCAATTTTAGTGTTAAAGAAACACTATTTGACCAAGTTTGACCAAGAAAATGAGGGATTTGACCAAGTTTGATAGATGTTTAAGCAATATCCTAACATAAAAGCTTGATGCATTAGTGAGAAAATCACTCTTTACAACTTCTGGCAAGCTTTCTCTGCATTAATTATACTCTTTACAACTCCCATTAAGTTCTTTTGACTAAACTTTGAGTTTTCTTGACCATGAATCTGAGTAATAACCATGACTACATTGATTTACCATGTTCACAACATCATTCCTCCTTGTTTTGCTCCTATTTGACAGCAATCTGACCATAGTTGACTTCTAAATTTCATCTATTGACTTTTCTTTGTAACTCTATTTTTATTGCATTTTAGTGATACAGATCACCCATTTCAATTTTGGTCTCGATATTAAGCTTTTGTGATGTCTTAGAATGAATTTTCCTTAAGGCTTTAGGACCTCCGGGAGGCTCAAATAGGTCAAAAAGTCCATTTTTACTATTTATTTTCACTTTCTACCTTTGATTTTTACTGAGCTCTGAGAGAAGATGGTGTTCCCAACGGAGAAGTGTCGATTCGAACTAGCCCGACAACACGACTGACCTCCTCACTATGCAGCACCTATGAGTACTCAATAATGACCTTTGTCAAATTTGAAAATTTGAATTTCATGCATTTTTACATCATTTATAGAAAATTTAATTTCCAATTGCATCCCGTATGAGGGATCGCACACGGTAAATCCCATGTCATATCCCATTTTTCACACCATTCCAGATCGCATCTGAGATTTCCAGGATCACACCCCGTCAGGTCACATCTAGTCAAATTCAAACCGTTTCATGTTCAATCTATCCTTTTATCATTTTTTGTCAAAATAGGGTCGCATCCATGTTCCGGATCACTTTCTGTATTTCTTGAGTCACTTCCAGGATTTCCTGGCTCGCATCCTATTGAAAGATCGCATCTTGGATTTCTTGGATTGTTTCTGGGATTTTAGGATCATTTTTTGTTTTCCAAATTTGTAGCCAAGTTTCCTGTCTATTTTGCATTTCTTAGGCAATTTCTCGTCAATTTTCTTTGTCTAATGCTAACACAGTGCCCCTATTTTCTTTTGTGCAGACTGATTTTGATGTGATTTCTTTTAGATGTTTGCATCCTACTCAAGTCTTGGAGATGCATCAGCAGCTATCAGTAGAGGATCAGCGTGTGGTTACACGTTGTGGTATATGGATTTTGGCCGATTTACCCGACCTTTGAGTGAATCATGGATTGCTAATAGTGCTTGTCGAGAGGTGGCATTCTATGCATAATACCTTCCACCTACCTACCAGTGAGATGACTGTGATGGAAGAGGATATCCGGCATATACTACATGTTCCTATCATAGGTTATAGAGTAGAGTATGAGGCATCTGGTATTGCAGTGATGGTGGATGCTTGGTGACTTTTCCAAGATGATACTATTGCTAGCCGCTACCTCAGTTGGGACCACATGGTGGCCAACTACACACCACTTCCTCTTTACTTGGCTAGATTGATAGGAGGACTGATGATGCCAGATTGGGGTCAACATGGTTTTATGTGTGGTTGGTTGCAAGTCATCAAGGATATGATTCGAGCACCTTGTCATTTTTCTTGGGGGAGCTGTATCTTAGCTCACTTATACAGTGACCTCCATGAGATAGTCTATCAACATTTGAGGACTATGACCATAGGGAGCCTTTTTCTTCAAGTCTGGGCATGGGAGCACATCCTTGTCACACAACCAATTGTAGATAGGCACCATGATGCAAGTTTTCCCTATATTTATGTGAGGGATGGCCATCTGATGTCAGGAAGATGCCATATTTTTTTTAGAGAAGGTACCTGATTGGGTAGACCTAGTACATTGTTGAGATATTTTTATCACACATGTGTCTGGGTAGTATGGCAGAGTATAGGGTCTCTCTCAGGAGACATCCATATATGCATGCATCAAAGATGAGGAGGCCCAGTGGGGGTCTCAATTGATTTATGAGATAGGGCTGCATGATATTTCACAAATTGCGCATGTAAACTAGGAGTACCACCCAGAGATATTCAATGGTGGGATTATAGATTCCTATCATATTATATTCAACACCCATATCCTAGATTCACTGCTCCATGATGAGGTTGCTCCTTGCCTGGAGGATGCGCTAGATTATGATCCTGCCAATGATGGTGGTGGTTGAGGCTAAGCTGCTTGAAGTAGAGATAGGGGGAGAGACATAGATAGGGGACAAGATGGAGGGAGGAAAGGATCTCAAGGAGGTAGAGGTGGAGGAGGTGATGATGGAGATGGTAGGGGTGGAGGAGGTGATAGCAGGAGATGGTAGACCCCCAGAGGAGATGGTGGACAATAGAGGTATAGGAGACTAAGAGTTACTCATCCTCAGAGGGATACAGGGCCTTTACTCCATAGGGATGAGCATGCACAAAGGAAGAGGGAAGTAGGGGGTGCTGGTTAGGCACAGCATCAAGCACACAGAGATCCCCCTATAGGTGGTGATGGAGACCCATTGTCACAATGTGAGAAGGAGAGAGATGCATTATGGGTAAAGATGGCCACCCTCTGAGCGTATTTATCAAAGCAAGATACTCAGTTGTCTCAGATGAGAGTAGAGCATGACAGATATGCTCACACAGCCACCCACTAGGGCCAGAGAGCAACATACTATTTTGCCTTATATTGTGATGTTGCTCTTGCTGCTCAGAGAGCTCCACTTTATTCTATTATAGCTCAATAGTCAGATGGTGTGATGCCTCCACCCATTCCTAGCAGAGAAAATGTACCCCCTGTAAGGAAACTCGGGTGTGGAAACAACTTCCTACACTAATCTCTAAAGGAAAGTATTGTGCAAATTCTTTTAAATCCTTACAATTTCAGATTCGTTAACTACTTTAACAATGATATTGCAGCCATATACCATGCATACAGAAAATAGAGAATGACACAATGATTTACCCTGGGGAAAACCTTTCGGTAAAAACCCCAACACTCCAAAACCTACATAATGTATTAATCAAAACTATTATAGTTTACAATACACTTGCAATGCAAGTTCTTTCAAAAGATTTCCAACTCTTGAAGACAAATCGTGGCGACATAAAAACATTCCAACAATACACTAACTTCACCTATCTTTGCAACCCTAAAAAATTCTTATATCTTGCACTTCCCTTTTTAGGGAAACTTCCAAAGATAGCCGTATTAGGGTTTTACCATTCTCTGAGAAAATAGGAACCCCATGATTGGGGAAGAGTGTACAATACTCAACTTTATCAGTTTCCACATGTCTTGCATGTCTTCACCCATCATTGAATCTTCCAGATGTAGCTCTTACATGTCATAGGAATCCGTCATAACCATTTCAGCCATGATCTCCTTACACACAATTCAAGATGTCGACACATCAAGTGGAGTGACACATCAACATGCCAACTAGACATGTACACTCACACTTAATTACATTATTTGCAAGAAATACATTTTACAAAACAAATAATAAGAATAGGAATTATCCAAGGTTGAGACACCTTATTCCTAACACCCCCTTCCCGATCCTCCATGAGAGCACGAGGGAGCCAGTGAGGCCTAACATTTTGTACTATTTGTATCTATGATTTATATCTATCATATCTTGTATTTGTACCATTTTTTAACAAGAAATTCTCTCATGTCCTTTGGACTATTTATTGTTGATACATTGTTTCATGTGATACTGATACTTTGATACTTGTTTTATCCATGCTTTGATATACTGTTCTAACATTCTGATATTCACATATTGTTGATATATTGATGCTTCTATTGATTATGATATGGATGTCTTATTTGATTTATCTTGTTTTATATGATGCTTACTGATTTCTGCATATGTGGGACATTTGATATTTGTCTTCTATTTTGGATATTTATGTGATAGTCATACTTGGTCATGATTAGATTAGATGATGATAAAATGACATCATGATATATTTCAAGTTGATATATGCTTATGTTTTTATATTTTCAAAGCTTTATGAATGTATGGATGCAAACTTTATTTCATGTATGGATATGGATGTATGAGATGTATTGTGATGCGATGTATGGACATCTCACTTTTATTTATGTAGGAATGATTATGGATGCACTATGAAAATGGTTTATGATATGGAATGGATTATGAATGCAAGTGGATATCAGTGATATATACTCAATCATTTTATTTCAGTTGTTTATGATTTCATGATGTATTTGGTCAAACATGGAAAGTGATTAATGTTTTCAAAATTTTTAGATCACCTTAATTTTTTAGATAATTGAATTCACACATTCATGCTTATGTAATTTAAAATGAATGAAACTATATTAAAATGAATGCAATTTTAAAATGAACTTCAATGCAACTAAAAGACATGAAATGCATCTAAATGAATCTAATGCAAATTAATATGATATGTAGCTAAAAATAAACCTTAATGCAATTAACCAAATGAAATGCACCTAGACTAAGGCACCTAGGACAGTCACTGTTTGTTCAAGATGGACTAATTGGCATCATAGAGCATTTGTAACAAGACCTCTTTAGGATATTACAATCTTCACTTATAGATTTAGTAATCATGAAAATATGAATACTTCCTTTTATTCATCATGTTGAAAGATAACCTAAACATTAAAGCATGCAGGCTAGAATGTTATGTCATTTACTTCCTATTTGATGTAAACCTTTTCTTTTTTGGTGCATAATGTGTAAACATATACCCGCAATGACCTTTCATTTTATATTCATATCCTTGGGTATAGTCTGATTTACTATGTACCTTACTAGGAAGTAGTTTTCCATCTTAGTTTTAAAATAGACAAGGAAATAAATCCAACCTCACTAATATTTTCATCGGAAACATGTCAAGGTATACATGGCATTTCAATTGTGATGGAGGCACTTATAGTAGATACACATTCCCCATGATCACCTTAGATCATTGGATTTATTACCGCAAACAGAAGACAAAGAAAACATCATGACCCAAGTCCTTGTTTCTCTAGTCTGTAGACATCGTCGAGTCACTCAAGGAAACACAACAATAAAAAATTGATAATAAGAAAAGATCATTATCCTTTTAAAATGATCATTGTATTTTCCTAAAAATAGATAGTTTTGATTATAGCGTTCAATAACACATTTGATTAATCTTGCAAACACATGCATAGAAACTATTATCAATCATCAATTTTTCTTTCATCCATAAGTGTTTTACATGCATAGAAACACTCTTATTATCATGATGTTGTGTTTAGGAATACATTTTGGTCCAAGTATTAAGAAATAATATTTTTGGTTGGCATTTATAAATACCTTTGTTTTCGTAGTTTATTATCTGTTGCAGACTAGAGTGGTATTGAGAAATACCTTTGTCCGTAGTTTAATGTCTATTGCAGAATTGACATCCTAGCAACATATGTGATCTTGATCATTGCCCCTAGGGAAAATAGTTTACCTAGGACCCTAATGTGGATAGATTCCAACCTTAGGGAGGCACATTTTTCTGATAGTTCATTTTAGGATTTGGAGTGTCACGAAAGTGACTGGAAGATATATACAAACTGAGATTTAGATCGGCCAAATGCACAAGCATTGTCTTGATAGAAAGAGAAGAGATTACAAGTAGCGCCTGTTTACCAGGTCTACACCACTTGGCCAAACTTTTTCTATTTTTTTATCATGGCACCTATTTACCAGGTTTTCACCACGACACATTTTATCTTTTCTAAATCTTTTTCTACTTTTTTTTTTTTTTTTTTTTTTGGACTCACCAAGGTGCCTATTTGCTAGGTTTTCACCGAGATGGTCATTTTTTTAGGACTTTTTCCATTGTTTTTTATTTTTTAGGATCCATATTTGATGTTTTTTAACTTTTTTCATGAACTCTTTTCACTTTACAGGAGTTACCTCAAGAATGTTAGGCATAAAACCTTTTTAGATTTAGAGTGTTGATTGGATCTAGTAAAACATCTCCTTCAGGCGTGGCTAATTGATAAGCTCCTGATCCAAATTTTGTTGTAATTACAAAAGGACCCAGCTAGTTGGGTTCAAATTTTCCCTTTTATTCTCGATTCTGTTGATTATTAGGATTTTCTCTTAGGACTAGATCTCCAATCTGAAAACTTCTTGGTTTTACTTTCTTGTTGTATCCCCTTGACATTCTCTTTTGATAAGCTTTAAGATGATCAAATGCATGTTGTCTGTGGTCATCTAGAAATTCTAACTCTTGCAGTTGAGAGATTTTGTAGTCCTCATCATTAACTAGACGTTTCAATCATATCCTCAATGATGGAATCTCTACCTCAAATGGTAGGACTACCTCTGATCCATAAACTAGTGTAAAAGGAGTCATGCCAGTTGGTGTTCTGATACTTGTTCTATAAGCCCATAATGCTGGATTGATATGTAAATGCTAGTCCCTTCCTAATTTGTTGACTTTCCTATGCAAGATTTTCAATATAGTTTTGTTTGATTCTTCAGCCTATCTGTTACCTTGAGGGTAATAGATTGAGGAATAGTGCTGGGTGATTTTAAATTGAAGAAAAAACTCATCTATGTCTTTGTTTTTGAATTGACCCCTATTATTAGTCACAATTGATGAGGGTATGCCATAACAATAGATGATATAATTCAATATAAACATGAAAACTTGTTTTCCATTTGCATTAGACAATGGGACAACTTCTACCCATTTTTTGAAATACTCAGTCACAGTAATGATGTATTTGTGTCCACTTGAAGAATTATGGTAAATATGACCAACTAAATTAAAGGCCCATTGCAAAAATGGCCAATGTGTTATGAAAGGAATTAGCTCCCTAGTTGGAGAATGTATTAGGTTGCCATGGATCTGCAATTTTTTGCATGTTTTTGAAAAATGGATAGCATCTTTTTCCATTGTGGTCCAATAGTATCCAACTCTTAAAAGTTTCTTAGTGAATGAAAAACCATTCGAGTGTGATCCACACACACCTTCATGAAATTTCTTTAATGTACGATTAGACTCTTCATGTTCTAAACACCTAAGAAGTATACCATCTAGACTATGTCTAAACAAGTCATTAGAAATTATTATATAACACAATGCCACTCTTATGAGGGATCTCTTTTCATTTTTGTAATAGCCTTTAGGGATTGTTTGATCTTTAAGATAGGAATAGATATGGGCATATCTAGATAGCACTTGGGTTTCAAGGGCACAAATAATTTGGGATTCAGGTGAGTCATAGGTGGGAAATGGGAGTTCTTCCACCAAAAAATCATAGCGAAATTGATGTTCTTCAAGTTGTAACATGGATGCTAAAGTAGCCATTGCATCAACTGCTCTATTTTCTGATCTTGGAATTTGTTGAAATGTGATGAAGACAAATTATTTCTTCAAGTCATCCACCATTATTTTTTAAGGCATGATCTTATCATCTTTTTTCTGATAGTCACCATTCACCTGATTGATAATGAGTTGTGAATCTCCATAGATGTGTAACTGAACAATTTTCCATTCTATTGCAAGTTTGAGTCCATTCACAAGAGCTTCATACTCTTCTATATTGTTGGTGCATGGAAAGATCATCTTATAAGCTTTTGGAATCTTGTATCCTTTTGGTGTAATGAATAAGCATCCACCTCCTGATCCTTTTTGTGTGAAGGATCCATCAAAATACATTTTCTAGGGATGTTCGGTTAAGTGCATAATAGATTCATTGGGAAACTCCACATGTAATGGCTTGTCATCTGTTAATGGTTATTTCGCAAGTTGATCAGAAATCACTTGTCCTTTAATGGCTTTTCTATCAACATACTCAATGTCAAACTCACTTAGAATTAGGACCCACTTTTGCTAGTCTTCCTATCAGTATTGCTTTATTCAGCAATTATTTGAGTGGATCAATCTTAGCCACTAGCTTCACCTTGTGTGCCAACATGTAATGCCTAAGTTTTTGGGATGCAAACACTATTGCTAAGCATGCTTTCTCAACCATTGAATATTTTAACTCATATGTGACTAAAGTTCTGTTGATGTAATATATAGCTCTTTCCTTCTTAGTCTCATCTTCTTGTGCAAGAAATAATCCTAATGATGTATCTATAGTTGATATGTAGAGCAATAGAGGTTTTCCATAAATTGGTGCCATTAGGATTGGAGGATTCATCAAATATTTCTTGACTTGGATAAAATTCTCTTCACATTGCTCATCCCAAGTAAATGAAGTTCCTTTACGTATCAACTTTGTGAAAGGTTGTGCTTTATCCACCAATTGAGATATAAATCTTGTTATGGATTGTAGCTTTCCTTGTAGCGTCGTCATTTGACTAATGTTTCTAGGTGGTTCCATGTCAAGAATAGCTTTCACCTTTGCTAGATCCACCTCAATTCCTTTTGTTGAGACTGAATCCTAATAGTTTTTCGGATGATACACCAAATGCACACTTCTTAGGATTAAGTCTTAATTGGAACTATTCCATCTTGTCAAATTTTTTCCTTAGATCTTCTATATGTGTAGTCCTTATCTTTGATTTTGCCAATGTGTCATCTACATATTATTCCATGTTCTTATGCATTATGTCATGGAATATTCTGGTCATTACTCTTTGATAAGTTGCAACTGCATTTTTAAGACCAAATGGCATCACATTCCAACAATATGTTCCCCATGTGCATGTGAATGTGGTCTTTTCTTGATCTTCATGAGAAATTTTGATTTTATTATATCTAGGAAAGCCATCCATTAGTGAATACATCTCATAACCTATTGTCAAATCTACAATAATGTCTATGTTGGGAAGTGGACAATCATCTTTTGGACAAGCCTTGTTTAGATCCCTAAAGTCTTTGCAAACTCTGATGTACTTTTCTATCTTAGAAACAAGAACTATGTTTGAGATCCATTCCGCATAATCAATAGCTCTAATGAATCCAGCTTTCAATAGTTTTTCCAATTCTTCTTCCACTAGCAATGCCACATGTGGATTCATCTTTCTGAGTTTTTTCTTTACTGGTTTTATATCAGGTGAAATAGACAAGTGATGCATGATCAAATTTGTGTCCAATCCAGGCATATATAAATAAGACCAAGAAAAATTGATCTTCTTTTCTTTAAAAAATTGGTGAATTGGATCTTTTCCTCTTTTTTCAATGACTAAGAAATGTGGACTAGCTGAGGAGCTTCTATTGTTCCCAAGTTAATGGGTTGTGTAGGTTCAATTAGAACTAAGGACCTTTCCTAAAAGTTATCTAGGAGGATATCAAGAATCCCATCCTTTGGCACCTCTAGGAGGTTTTCACCATCAGATACATCTTTTTCTTTTTCTCTTTTAGGATTTGATACTGCCACTAGGTGGTTTTCACCCTCAGATCTCTTGATCTTTTAGTTTTTCATTTTAAGATAGAGAAACTTGATATCATCCTCAGTCATGGTTTTTTTCTTTACATTGGTGGAAGAAAGGAAGGATTCACAAGAATTTAGATAACAGGCTATGGAATAGTCATTGTCAAAAGATAATAGGCTTGTGGTTGTCCCTGTCTATTAGTTCAGGGTATATTAAGGACAAAGATTCAGTAGATCCAAGAGATAGCATCGCATTATTATCAATGTCATTAATTCACAAAATGTCTTCTATTAAGTTTTCTTCTAAATAGATGTTAGGATTATTAGAGTCATGTTCTTTATTATTAGAGTTCATGTTAGTGTTATGAAAATTTAACTCTAGTGGTCTAGCATTAGAATTATCTCCTTCTTCAATCAAGACTCTAGGAGAAAATTTTTGTATCACATCTACATCTATATCCATGGTAGCATTAGAAAGGATATCCCATTCATATTCATGTGAGTCCACTTGATTATAATCTAAAACCCCCAAGAAGTGGGAAATAGTCATGGGTACTCCTTCTTCGGGAGCATGGTTCTCTTATTCTTGCAATGGTTCTTGTGAAATTATCATGTCTAGTTCCTCATTGGAGTGTGGTGTATCAAAAATGGGAAGCCCTTGTTCTTGTTCTTCTTCAGGTTCTTCTACTTGTTCTTCTTCTCGTTCTTGTCCAAGATTGGTTTCATGATCTCATACTCCTTTCCTTATTTGTTTGGAACTATCTCAACATGTTTGATATTTCCATCTTCTTCATTTTCTTTATAAAGCCACTCAAGACAACTTTTTATTCATTTTCTTCTTCAAGGGATACTTTTTCTTTGACCATTCTGGTTCCTTCATGTATAGTTAGAGCACTACCATTAGATGGTGTAAATGTTGATGAAGGTCTTCCTTTTGTTCTAGGAGATATGGGAAGTTCCATTAAAGATATTATGGGATCTATCTTGTATTCACCCATACTTGTCTCTTAGATATCAATCTTTTTAGCAAAGCTTTTCAAAACCATTTCTTTGGATGTTTCTACCTTATTAGAGCTTTCCTTGTTGTGAGAAACCATTCTTTCTTCTTGTTTGAGATTATTGCAAGGATATGTTGTATCTACTAGAATAGTCACCTCCACTCCATTATGAGGAAACTTTAAGCATTGATGGTAAGTAGAAGGCAGAGCTTGCATTGAGTGTATCCATGGTCTTCCAAGAAGAATGTTGTATGCGAGTGGTAAATCAAGAAATTGGCATAGGACATCTTTCTCTACTGGTCCCACTCTGATAGGTAAAACAACTAATCCTTTGGAGGATCTTTCTTCTTCATCATAAGCCTTGACGGTTATCTTTCTTCTAGGATCAATTGCATGTTTTGAGAGTCCCAATTGTTTTACCAAGTTGTACGTGTAGATGTTCAAACTAGTGCCTCCATCTATCAAGACATGTTTGACTCAGTGTTTATGAATAAGAACTTCTAAATGTAGAGGTTGATTATGTGGCTGGTTCAATGCTTTATCATCCTCTTCAGAAAAAAGATAGGTAATGTGGGGAATTCAAGTGACCAACCATAACTTGGAATCTATCCACATCTAGATCTTTTAGTACATTAGTGCTAAGTGGGGCTTGATCAAGAACTTCCCTATGACTAGGAGAGATTTTCAACAACTCTAGAATAGATATTTGAGTAGGTGTCCTTCGCAATTGATCCATAAGATTAAATTTTGGAGGTAATGCCACTTGCTTAGATGTTGTTGTTTTTGTAGTTGGTGCGTTAGATGTTGAAGCTCCTTTGAGAGTGAGCTTAGCTTGATTTCTGGTTACAGCATTAGAAGACTCAGTTTTGTTTTTTACTCCTTTTAGAGTGATCATATTGATGGAGTGTTCACATGGTTCCAACATATGAATTATATTTTCATCATCAGTGTATGTATAGTTAATCTTGTTACTCTCGGAAGATTCCCCTTTTTCATAGCTAGGTAATGGAGTTTGGAATGCCTTATTATCATTATTTGTGTGATGTCCATCTATCTTGACTTTACCTTCTTCAATCATGTATTGAATTACATGTCCTAACTTCATATAGTTTTTGGTTTTGTGTCCTTTATTATGATAAAAATCATAGTAATCATTATCATTCCACCACTTGTATTTTACTTATGGTTCCCACGGTTTGGAATCGGGAATCGTAATGATTTTATTGTCCAATAATGAATTTAAGACCACTTCCAATGTATCTCCCAATGGTGTAAATATTCTCTTATGTCTTTCCGCCCAAGGCTCTATTCGAGTAGGAGGTTTATTGAAATTCTTATTATCCATTGGTGTCACTATAGAATTCAAATTCTTGTTTGCTTGAAGACTCATCATAAGATTGAAAACATCTGATTTTGTTTTTGTGTTAGGAGTATCAACCACTCCATCATTGATGACATTCTTGTTTTTGTTTCTGTATTTGTACTTATCTTTGGTGGGATGGTACTTATCTTTGGTGGGATAGTACTTATCTTTTTTTTCCTTGTTGATAGTGATTTCCACTTTCTTGATCAAGACCTCTTCAATCTTGATGGCACTATCTATCATCTTATCAAAACTTGGTGGTCCTTACAATTGTATTGGAAAATTCATTTCAGGAACCAAGTTGTTAATGAAGATGTCCATTTTTTGTTTTCAAGTATCTACCTAGCATATCGTGCAAAAATTTTCCTTCATTGTTGTAGGAAATTCAAGAATGATTATCCTATTTTCTATTTGGTATTGCATAGATCCAACATTGTTATTATGTGTTGGATGTTATAGGAGTATTGTTGTATGAATTTTTGCACTAGTTCATCAAATGTCTTGATTCCTATAGGTAATTTTGAGAACCAATCCATAGCTTGTCCACCTAAGCTTCTAGGAAATAATCTCATTAAATATGTTTTTTCATGCATGAATTCCATATTGGTTGTGTAAAACTCCCTCACATGATCTTGAGGGTCAGAATTTCCCATGTATTTGTCATATTTAGGAATTGTGACATTTTTAGGAAATGGAATCATCTTTAGTCCCTCGTCAAAAGGGAAAGGACATATGTGTTCCAAAGAGTATTTCTTTGTTGGTTTGTCCTTCAATTTCTTGAGCTCCTTGATTTCATTTTGCATAGCAAGTAGTTGTCTTGTCAAAATAGACATAGGACTAAGATCTTCTTTTTACTTAATTTGGGTCACATCATAGTCCTTTGGTAGCTTTTCTCCTTGAGAGGCGAGTCCTAGAAAGTATTTTATCTTGTTTTCTTCCAAAGTTCTCTCAAGGATTTTATGGAATCATTTTCTTTTTATAGCTCTTTGGTACTCTTTTTCAGTGGGTTCTTCATCATTCGAATCATAATGGACTTCTTGTTGTTGAACCTCTTCTTGATTATTTTGGTCCTCTTATTCATCTTGTCTTTCATCCCAATGGAAATCTTCTTCTTGATTATTCATGTTTTTCATTTCAGGTGTCATTGTATATGCATTGCTTGGTGTTGTTCCAAATAAAGGATTAAGTCTTGAGGTTTCTCCCATTTCAAATGTGAGCAATGGTACTTCATCCGAGAATGGGTTCTTTTCGAAATGGTAAGATTTGTGTCTTGTATTAACCATGAAAACATGATTAAGGGATCAATGAGTGTCTTGTATTTAAAGTGGGTCTAAATGTTTGCAATGTTTGATTGTGAATCCAAGGATTCAAGAGTGGGTTTGAAATTGTCTTATGGATCCAACGTCAAAGGGTGCCAAAGTGCCCTGATAGTGAGTTGGGAACCAAAAATGTAAGTGGGTCTGATAATGTGGAAGTTCCAGCATCAAAGGGTGTCAAGGTGCCATGTTTATGAGCTGGGAACTTGATTGTAACTGATAGGATAAATAGACTTCACAATTTGGACAATGCAGATTTGGACCATGCAAGGTAACAAAACTTTCTCAAAAAATAGCTCTTTCAGGTTATCAGATGGATGTGTTTTGACAATAGAATCCTACTATTGGCTGAAATGGGTATCTGGAAATGCAAAAATTTTGGTTCTGACTGGTACAAAAATTCTCATTGTCCCAGATGTGACACTTTACAGGCTACTGTCAAATTTTGGACCCCAGATGCGATCGAGGAAATACGGGATACGACACAAGAAATGCAGTGGTCATCAGATGCGATCCAAGAAATGGGGTAGATATTAGATGCGATTCAGGGTATATAGGATGTGACTCGGTATACGGGATGCGATACATGATTATCAGATGTGATTCAATAATGTTTGTCAATTGTCTATTTTGGTGATTTTTGGGAAAATGGGTCATCTTTGTCAGATTTTAGTGACTTGTAGGTATTTGTAAATTCTTGTAAATGCTCGGTGTTTGTTCATTTGGGGGGAATTTATCTGAATTTGTACTTAGAACACATCAAGCAATCATTTTAATCAAACACACCTATCCTTCCCTATGCTAGGTAGAGATTAGTACCACTTGTTCACTAACTTAGGAACACACTCAAAGAATCCTCAGAATATGCTAGTCCAATAACACGTATTGGATATTAGAGCCCATATTAGTCTAGTAGTAATGTCAATGAGGGCTCGATATGGTGAATGTCTTGGGGCAATTACTATTTGCCTCGCACAAGTGATAAAATCCTTTCAGAGGTGAACTAGGTAGCATCTAACATAAGGTGTTTAATAAAGCCATTCGTTCATAACCATCTCACATAGTCCCACAAGTAGGATTTAGACCATAAGCCCTATAGGAACTAGAAAATGTGTAGTCTCATAAGAAAGATTAAAGTGGCTCCACTCTACATGAGATCCAAGTCTATCATTGGGATTGATAACCAATCTCCCAAGACAAGATAGATTATGTCTTCTAAGGCTTTCACCTCAAGGAATCATCAAATTTTATAGTGAGGTGGAAGAGTCAATTTAAGACTTTTCCCCACTTGGGTCATTTCCAAGAGCTTTTTTCCTCAACCGACAGGCCATATAAAGGTAATTCTTTAAAATAAAATAGATAAACAACTTAAGGTCTAGATTTCTGATTCTCCATGAAGGAGAAGAGTATAATCTCCTAACTCAAGTTTTAAATCCAAGACACATCATGCAAGCTTAAGTTTAATTACCCAATTTAACCTCACAATACAAACTGACTTTTGAGTTTCCGATTTTCCTTGAGGGAAAAGAGCATACTCCTCTGATTAATTTGCAAGATGAAATAAAATTGTAATTAATTCCTAGAAATCAAAGTAATAATTTCTTATTAATCTTCCAAGGCAACCTACAAGTAATCATTAGTAATTTGAAACATTTATGTCTCTATCATTCATCGTGCAAACCATAGTTAGGCTGTTTAAAACCACATAAATCAACAAACCAAATTGTTAGGGGTCAAAAAATCTAAAAATCCAAGAAATATCCCTAGATACGATCCTAGATTTAACCAGATGCGATCCCATTTCCCACATATGATCCCATTATCCAAATACGACCCTATTACCCAAATGTGATTCTAAACTTAACCAGATGTGATACCTAACCAGATGCGACCTGGGAAATCTCGAATGCGATCTAGGAAATGCGAGGTGTGAATGTTCTTCTCAAATGTGAATCCAATTTCTTGTATATGATCCCTGGCAGAAAGAAAACATGGTGAAAACTAGTAGAAAAAGATAGAAAAATAGGAAATCCGGGGCTAGGCCCCACAGTGGGCACTAGAAATGTGTGTGTGAGTTATTGATTAGCAAATCTGCAACACAACACTTCAATAGGACATTATATCAATTGTTAGAGAGATCAAACAAATAAAGGAAATCAATAATTGAAGGCATCTTATTGCTCTCTAGTTAGCACAAGTACGAAAAGGGTTGTAAATTATTCTCAAATCTAACCCTAAATAGTGATAATGTAATGCGAAAATGAGAGATTCGAGATTACTATGCAAGAATGAAGCTAAAACTAGAAAATGCATCACAGTTATCCCTTACATCATGAATTCATTTACTATCAACCTAATTGAAATGTTTTCTAATTATCTATGAGCATATGAGATCAAAATGAAAGCATGAATGCATGAATTAACTATCAAAATCAAAGAGTTAGCTCCAAAATCAAAGAGTGAGAGAGATAGAGAGCTTGAGGATTTGAGAATTCTCTTTTATAGAATTTTTGAGGTTTTGAATAGTTGGGATGCATCCATGAGGAGTGGTTGAGATGCTTCCAAGCTTATCCATGTGATTACCTCTCCTTGGTTCAAAGTGTGTTTATTGTATTTTCTAATTTGAGAGGGATTTATTCATTTCTTTTAATTAATTACTCTAGCCATGAATTTAATGGGATTGATTTAATTAATTGGGCATAGAGGTAATTGAACTAATTTTTCTTAATACTTTGATGATAAATGCTTGAATTGATATTTAATTGATTTAATTGAATTTTGTGAAACATGCCAATAATCAAGAATCAAATTAACATATTTGAGGTTTTATCTCAAATTAGGGCAAATATGGCCTTAGGTTCTATTAGCCCAATTTTAGGTGATTACAAGACATATATGTTGATGCAAGGGCAGATGGGGAGAGGGGCCAAAGGCACACCCTGACCAGATCCACCTTGCAGAACAACACACGGAAGCAAAAACACATAACAGTGAGAGAGAGAATGCAGATATCTTTTACATATTATCTTCAAATTGATTCATACATGGCGGGCTATAAGGCCCTCCCGGTTTAGGCCAGATATTACAATCAAATACATAAGTCTTCCAACATGTGAGGATCTTCCCACAATCTCTAATTTTCTATCTTCTATCTTCTATCCAAAAATGACTCCCTAAACTCTAACCAAACAACTATATTTATACAAGAGGCTACCAAACCAAGTCAGCCTTCAAATCCATAATCAATGGAAGGAATGACCAGATCTAGGTTCACACACTTCCCAATGATGAATACCAACATTAAATCCGCAACCCAAATTAAATGCAAAATTCGGCCTCAACATAAATCCAAAATAAACAACTCGATAAGCAAGGATAACCTAGTGCCAAACAAGCATCACTGAGTGCTAGGGAATTAACCAAGCGCTAGAGAGATAACTGACCAACACTAGCAAATAAAGAAAATTGAGAAACACCGAACCAACTCGGTCAAAGAAGGAATTGAGAAACACAGACAAACTTTAAATATGTTTTTGGTGACACAGGATTTCCAAGGACCTGAGATCCTCCTGCATTAGACACCTGGGGTTATTTGAAAAAATTCTCTGAATCATGAAAAAGGTATGATCCAAGCTACATCTAACTCAAACTATGAAATCCATGAACTGTCTTCACTCAGTCTATTCTTCCACTTTACCAGATATTCCATATACTATTTTCCTCTTGTACTTCTGCCAATTCTTTGCTCCAAAATCTACTCTACTTATTCATTCTACTTCTTAGGATAATCCATCAGTACTATCATGTCTTCATCAGGTTCATGAAACTCATACAAATCAGCAATGTTGAATATAGGTGATATATCCATATCATCAGGTAACTCAATATCATATGCATTTCCACTATCAAATTTTCCCAAAATCTTGCAAGGTCCAAACTTCTTCATTTTCAACTTCCCATATGTTCCAACAAGAAATCTTCCTTTCTTCAAATGAACCATCACTTCATCACCAACATCAAAATTCTTATGTCTTCTTGATCTATCAGCTCTATTTTTGTATTTCTGATTACTCTTTTACATCTTATGCTTCACATCTTCATGCAATATCTTCATGTACTCAACAAATTTTACTCCTTCAACACTTCTCTTTCTTTCATCAGCAACGTCTCTCAAATCAGAGATACCTCTCAGTTGTATGCCATTTACAATCTCAAAAGGTGTTTTTCCAGTACTCCTATTCACTAAATTATTGAATGAAAACTTTGCATTCTATGCCAATTACTCGATGTGTCTCCAACTAAATATCTCAAAAGATTTCCCAAACTTCTATTCACAACTTATGTCTGTCCATTAGTTTGTGGGTGAAATGTAGAACTATATTTCAACTCGGTACCAAAATTTCTCCAAAGAGTCTTCCAAAAGTATCCAACAAATTTACTGTCTCGATCAGAGATAATACTCCTCCATAATCCATGGAATCTAACAATTTCCTTAAAGAAAAGATCTGTTACATGTACTACATTGGATGTCTTTCTACAAGGTATAAAAGGTGTCATTTTAGAAAATCTATCCACAACAAAAAAATATAGAATCATTACCTCTTAATGTCTTCGATAAGCCAAGAACAAAATCCATACTGATGTCAATCCAAGGTTTCTCAGGTACAACAATCAGTGTATACAATCCAATATTCTGACTTACTCCTTTTGCAACTTGACAAATTCCACAGCATTTCATAAATTTCTGAACATCTTTATACAACAGTGGCCAAAATTATTTCTCCTTAAGAAAATTCAATGTCTTATCAACACCAAAATGTCCATCCAAACCACTACTATATTTCTCCTTTATCAAATTAGTTCTCATTTCTCCTCTCGCTATGCACAACTGAATACCTTTAAATAACATACCTCCTTGCATAAAATATTCATCCCATTTAGTACTCGGTTGATCTTTAATAGGTTCTCTGCACTTTCTCCACGGCTTAGAAAAATCAGGATCAAATTCATAAGAATCTCTCATGTCATCAAATCCTAGAACTTCAATTTTCATCTCAGTCATCAAAGATCTTCTTCTACTCAATGCATCAACAACTTGGTTAGTGACTCCACTCTTATGCTTTATCACAAATGTATAACTCTACAAATACTCAACCCATTTCATATGTCTCTGATTCAACTTATTCTAGCTACCCAAATATTGTAAAGCTTTATGATCGGTATACAACACAAATTCACTCAGTATCAAATAATGTCTCCACTTCTTCAAGGCTTGAACAATAGCATAGAACTCTTGATCATACATAGAATATTTCCTTTTTGCATCATTCAACTTTTCACTAAAGAAAGAAATGGGTTTACCTTCTTGACTCAACACAGCTCCAATTGCACTTCCACTTGCATCACATTCCACTTGAAATACCTGATTGAAATCAGGTAATGCCAAAATAGGTAATTCAACAACCCTCTGTTTTAGAGTCTCAAAACTTTTATCAACTCCATGTGTCCACTTGAATTCTCTTTTATCTCCTCTCATAGTCTCAATCATAGCATTACATATTGAACTAAAATTCCTAATGAACTTTAGGTAAAAACTTTCCAACCCATGAAATGATCTTACTTCACTAGCATTCTCAAGTGTAGGCCAATTCAAAATAGCTTCAACCTTTTCAAGGTCCATTTTCAAACCATCAGCTGAAATCACAAATCCCAAATACACAATCTCTTCTTTCATGAATGAACACTTTTTCAGATTTATCAGCAACTTTTCTTCTTTCAATCTCTGCAAAACTTGTCTAACATACAATAAATGTTCTTCTCTAGTTTTACTGAATATTAGAATATCATCAAGATATACAATCACAAACTTACCCAAGAATTTCTTCAAAAGTTCATTCATCAACCTCATAAAAGTACTCAGTGCATTAGTTAAACCAAAAGGCATAACCAACCACTCATACAAACCTTATTTTGTCTTAAAAGTAGTCTTCCATTCATCACCTTCTCTAATTATAATATGATGATACCCACTTTTCAAATCAATTTTGGTAAAATACTTTGCTCCAATCAAACTGTCCATTATATCATCCATTCTCGGTATAGGAAACCTATATTTTACTGTTATCTTATTGATTGCTCTGGAATCAGTGCACATTCTCCATTCTCCATTCTTCTTAGGTGCCAATACAATAGGTACTACACAAGGACTCAAACTTTCTCTGATCAAACCTTTCTGCAACAATTCTTGAATTTGTCAGTTCAATTCCTAATTCTCGATAGGTGTCAACCGGTGTGGTGCCTTATTTGGTAAACTAGCTCCAGGGATAATCCATACAATGATCAATGCTTCTCTTTAGTGTAAAACCATCAAGTAAATTATCAAAAATGATCTCACTGTACTCAGTGAGTAACTTATCAATCTCCTCAGGGACACTATCCTCTATTTTCCTACTTGGTTTTTTAGGAATCACAACAAAACATACATCATTCTTCTTCAAATCCTTAACAAACTTTCTTCCTTCTATCAAGAAAACTTTGACAGTTGTGCAAACATTACTAACAGGTTCTTCGATCAAAGGTAACAAGATTTGTCTTCTCCCATCAGCCCAAATAGTATATTTATGCAATCTCTCATCATATATAGCATGTCTATCATATTGCCAAGGTCTACCCAACAAAATATGGCAACAATCCATAGGCATGATATCACATAACACCTTATCATAGTACTTTCCAATTTTCAAATTCACATAACATTGTTCACTTACCAAGAGTGTATGCTCATCTTTGATCCATGAAATCTGATAGGGCTTTGGATGTTCCAACCTTTTTAACTGTAACTTTGTGACATTTTCCTCAGATGCCAGATTCTCAGAGCTACCACTGTCAATGATTACTTTCCAAAAAAATTTAGAAACTCTACATCTAGTCTTGAACAAACTTTTCCTTACCGCATCTTCCTTTTTACCTTCATTCCAAAGCGCTCTTCTCTTCTTACCATCAATTTATTTTCCTTCTCAGGTTCATTCGGTGACTCCTCTTGCACCAAAGTATTTCTACTACTACCAGCCTTATTACTTGCATGTGTACACTCAAATGATCTATGTCCTTCTTCTCCACAATTGTAACAAGTTCCTCAGAAACCACCTCTATTATGACCACCTTGATAGTTACTACCTCTTCCTGTAGATGAACTTTCACCTTTCCACTCAGTCTTGCCTTTATCCAAAGTTGTCTTTTCAGGTTCAGATCTATTATTTTCACCATGAGATCTACCTCTTCCTCTAGGAAATCTACCACCTCTACCTCTTTGTCTTTTCTCATGTCTCTTGTTCAATTTCTCCTCAGCTTTCAATGCAAATTGATAAGCCTCTTCAATGTTCTCCAATTTGACCAAACTAATTTCTTCTTGGATGGAAAATCTCAAACCATTCAGGTATCTAGCAATTCTTTCCACATCATCTTCATCATGTCCATATCTGATATCTAATCTATAGAATTCCTCGGTATATTCTTTTACCAAGCTATCTTTCTGCCTCAAACTTTTCATTCGCCTAATTAGGTTAATCTGATAATCACAAGGTAAGAACTTTCCTTTCAATTTATTCAGCATTTTACTCCATACCTTGATTTTTTCTTTTCCTTTCCTCTTTCGGTCCAACTGCAGATGTTCCCACCACAAGGATGCATGACTTTTCAATTTTGTGCTTGCAATTTTCACCTTCTTTTCCTCAGGTACATTTTCATACTCAAAGTACTTTTCCATCTCAGTGATCCAATCCACCAATTCATCAAAATCCAATTTTCCACTATACTCAAGAGGATTAATGTGTGGTGTAGACTTCAAACTTGTCAAAGCCTGCAAGAATCTTTCCTCACCCTAATCCATCATAGGTGTAGGTTCTACATCACCTTGTTCTACCTCAATTTTATCATCACTAACATCTTCAAGATGTCTTCTTCTTTTTGGGGCTATTTCAATAGCTTCTAATCTAGCAGCAAGTTGTGTCAACATGTCTGCCAATCCTGGATCGACATCTCACCTCCCACGAACCATCTTGAAAACCCTTTGTAATTGTAGGTTAGATCACAATCTGCTACCCCACAACAATTCAACTAGGTCTTCACAAGAAGGAACCTTCAAACTATATTTGCAAACCTAGATCCAGATCTCACCTTGCTCTGATACCACCTGACACAAGGGTGGATGGGGAGAGGGGCCAAAGGCACACCCTAACTAGATCCACCTTGCAGAACAACACGCGGAAGAAACAACACACAATAGTGAGAGAGAATGCAGATGTCTTTCATATATTATCTTCAAATTGGTTCATACATGTCAGGCTGTAAGGCCTTCCCGATTTAGGCCAGATATTACAATCAAATATAGAAGTCCTCCAGCATGCAAGGATTTGCCCACAATCTCTAATTTTCTATCTTCTATCCAAAACTGAATCCCTAAACTCTAACCAAACAACTATATTTATACAAGAGGCTATCAAACGAAGTCGGCCTTCAGATCCACAATCAACGGAAGGAACAACTAGATCTAGGTCCACACACTTACCAATGATGGATACTAACATTAAATTTGTGACCCAGATTAAATGCACAAGTCGGCCTCAACAGAAATCCAAAATAAACAACTCGGTAAGCAAGGATAACTGAGCGGTAGATAAGCATCACCGAGCACCAGGGGATTAATTGAGCGCTAGAGAGATAATCGACCAACACCGGTGAACAAAGGAAATTGAGCAACACCGAACCAACTCGATCAAAGCAAGAACCGAGTAACACAAACAAACTTCAAATATTTTTTTGGTGACACGGGAATGCCAAGGACCCGAGATGCTCTTGCATCATATGTCCTTTATGAATTAATTCTTGTATTTTTCTTTAAATTTCATCATTTTATAGTATTGACCTCATGTACACTATTTCATTAGATAACGGAGTTCATGTATCTACTCAATAGAATATTTGACTTGGTAGTGTAAGGGTACTCCAATTGGAAACTCAAATAAATTTTGATATTTTATTAAAATCTAATTCATTGATCTTTTTTTATTTGTTGTGGTGTTCACAATGGAATGAAATTTCATAATGGTTTTCTTTCTTCCTTAGGACTAATCACAATAAAAATGTTCCATTTTGGGTAATTAGTCTTCTATATTATGTAGCACTAATCAAAGATGCAGTGTGTAGGAACAACCTCTATTATCTGGTACTTCTATTCACCCAATTTTATTGTCAGACTACATGGCCTAGACACATATACACCATGACATTGATACATGTATCATTCTCCCAGAAACAAATCACAAACATCAAGAGGATCTACATTGAAAATTGCCTCATCTTTGAAGGAATTGCTGGAATATGGAAGATGACATTTCTTGTTCACTTGAATAACTAACCCTTGACTTACCCATCACATGGAGTATGTTTGTGAGTGAATTGTTGTCTTCAAATTCAACCTTTTCACAACCTTAGTACATATTAAGTTCTTTTGGAAAGCACTCTCAATAATAAAGTGGAGGGCCTTTCCTTTGACCCAAATTTTTGAATGGAATGGTCTTTTCTCATCCTCATAGGGTAATATTTTTTTTGTGTCTATTGTGGCATATGAGTCAGCCTCAATTGCTTATTTATTATATTTTTATTTAAAATAATCTACTATCTTAGGCTAAAAGTCTTCTTCATGTGTCTCCATCATTAATTTTTTGTGGTTCTATAATATTTTTTTATTATGAGAGGAAGTTGTATGGACTTCACACAACACACCTATATCTTGTTGTATTTTCTTCACACCCCATGGATGTTTGTTTCCCTGAGTTTTCTACTTTCACCTTTCCATTTGTTGTTCATGAAATTATCCCTCCTTTATTTTTATTTAATTTCTCCTTAGGCTTTGAAGCATTCTTGAAAGAACTAGATAAAGTCTCTATATTTAGGAAGTCCACTCTGATATTTAGAAACTCAATGTTTCTTTGAGTCTTCGATGCCAAGTTTTTCTAAGAGAGCATGAAACATGTTGGTATACTCTTGAACTGATTGGTCCTTCTTCTTCGAGAGTAAATTTCATTTCATATATGTTAGCTCATAGGTATCCTCCAAGAAATACTCCTCTTTTATGTGTTCCACCAAGTCTCCCCATGTGGATTTTCTATAAAAAATCTCAATTTCTTGGGCATGTTTGGTTTCCTAGATTGTCAATTTAACTTCACATGCTATTTTAACCTAAGTCTTATCTTTGAGGAGGGGAAAGGTGATTTTTCATGCATCTAAGAATTTTTTAATATAAAAACATCTTTCTATCTTGGATAACCAGTTATCAACAACATCTACATCAATTTTCCCTTGAAATGTTGGAATGTTAAAGGGTAAGTGCACCAAGATGGTGAACAAAAAGGGGGTATAAGTGGCCACTTTTTTTTTTGAAATCAGGAAAACTTAAACTTCACAGAGATATTGGAGGGTCATGCACTCAAAATAGGAGTTTTGTAGAGAATAAGAATTGTAGTACTTTGAATCTAGTTTCTAAACTAATATTTTTTTTTAAAAAAAATGGATAAGATTAAAAGGGTCAAACCTCTCGTGCACGAACAACTGTTCCTAATCTTTTTAGAAAAACATAACATAGCTATTTTCGTGTGCTTCACAAAATCTGTAGTTAGATTTATCATTTTTCAAAACCCTTTGGTAGGATGATAGGTAAGAGTGAGATCTAGAAGTTATGTATTTTTTGTAATTTTCTGTTGATTATTTTATTTTTTATGATTTTTTGAAGTGACCGCAGCCTGAAAATATGGCACCTATTCATGCGTTAGACATGACTTGCATCAAAATAATCCAAATTGCAAGTTTTTTTTAAAGTGTATAGAATCTAGTCTAGAAAAATAACATGTAATTTATTTTGAATTTGGTGGTGTAGATCAAAAGTTATTAAAAAAATGGTAGACATATGTTTGTGAGGACTCTGAAGACACTGGTAAAGAAAATTAAAGTTTACTATGCTAATGTTGTCTAAAAATAGAAAAATATATATGGTCAGAAAGCTTACAAGATGTGTGAGATGATGGTAGTAGTTTTAGAGATACCCACTTGATCATTTGTAAAGTTGATGACAAAGAAGTCAAGAAATCATGTTGAAAGAAGAAAAAATGTGTAAATGGACAAAATTGTATAGGTTTTGATGATCTTTTTTCCCTTTTAACTAGTTTTTGCTAGGCTTGGTAAAATTGAGGCTAGCATGATTTTGAATTTTATGGAACCTGCATGGGTTGTGCAAATTTTGTTTTTTTGGATGTGGCCACTAAATTGTCCACCATCTTGGTACACTTACCCTAAAATTCACCTGCACTTTGAATGGGGCATGTTTGACATATGTGGAATTTGTGGTATTCCTTCATGAAACTCAATTTAAAGCATTTGAGAAAATTGATCCATCATTTCTTCATGTTTCTTTTTTAATTCTTCTTCCATCAATGTTTTGAATGGCTCTTTGATTCCATCAACCCATCTTTTCATCTATGATCATGTGTGTCTCACGGGTAGGTAATCAGAAGTATCCCTTGTTTTCTACCAAAACCTATAGTAAGATAACCTCATGTCATGGGAAATATAGGAGTGAAAAAGATTTGATACTACTAATGTAAATTATTGTTTTATAGTACAATACCTAGTGTATAACTTGTGGTTTGACAAACTTGTTGCAAGAATAATAAATTCAACAAGAAAAGATGCAAGAAAAAAGTGATTCCATTTTGTTAAAAAATAATTTTATACAATTTTTATGAGATCCCAAGGTTCACTTAATTCCTCTTGAAGTTAAAAATGAACTATCTAGAAATATTTATGATAATTTAATAAAAACCAAAATCTATCAAAAATTTCAAAATACTATATATAATTTTAGTCCAACTTTGAAAAGCCATAAATTTTTGCTTAGTGATTGAAATTGTAAATGGTTTTTACCATTGGAAAGATCTCCAAGGGCTGTAGTATTAGTCTCTTATGATTCTACATACAACAACACTCATAATGGACCATCCAAAGTTCCAAAGCTTGAAATTGTTGTTAAGACCTCTGAAAATTCCATTTACTAAAACCTAAGAAATAATTTAAAAATATACTTTTGATATTTTCCATTATTGCTTATGCCCATACCATTTGGACGCTCTTGGATTTTTTTCTAATCACCAAGACATGAAATATGTTGGCTCTCCCCTTTACCCAAATCAATGAAAAGATGGGAATTTTCTTGATTTTACATTAGAAATAATAGAAAAATGTGTTCACTCTTGAAAATTACAATTTAGGCCAAAATATTATATATCTTCAACTCTAGTCCCTTTGGACACATTTTTAGATGCATGATGACTTTCATTTAGGGTGCCAGCAAGAAGTTGAGTCCACTTTTTGGCCAAAAAGTGGAATTGTTTTTCCTATTTTTCAAATTCATCTTATTTCACCTAAATATTTGAAGAATTGGAAATCGAATCTAAAAATATATTAGTAATATAAATTGTAGTGCTCAAAGTATATGTTCCAAATATGTAGGTTATTTGAATACCCAGTTCATAGAATTCTATTTTTAATATGTGTTACCAAAAACCACATTTTAAAAGTCATTTTTTCAAGACCATACTATGCTCATGTATGAAATGCATAATTTAATTTAAATGAAACTATTTCTTTGAATCCTCTTGGGAAATTGTATGTAACACATTCAAGATTAATAAAAATATTTTTTTTGTATTTTTTTATTGAATACTTTTTAAATTAAATTTGTATTGGGTATAATTGCTATTTTTAAAGCCTCTCGTGTACAAATAGCATAATTTGACCTAAAATTATATATATATTTTTGAACTATATAGAATTATATGAAGTTTGATTTCATATATTGTTTCATGAAACTTTAAAAAAAATAGTTATTAAAATAACAAGACATCATGTCATCTCTAGTTTTTGCACTTGTTTTAGTAGAAATTGATAAAAAATAGAAAAAATAATCAAATTTAAAAATAAATTATATTTTTGGAATCTACATAGTCTGATATGTAATTGTAGACACTCAAAAATGGTTCAAGCCTACTATTCTATGTGTTATCATTTTTGGCATTACAATTGAAACATTGTTTTGCATTCTAATTATTCCTTTATGTTGCGCATACAATTTTCACTATATGTTAGCATTGCATTTTTTGTCATCGATTGAATATTGATTTTTTTTAATTGATTATTAACATTTCCCACATCTTGTATCGCAATCTTGATCTCTTTGGCCAAATCAATAAAATTCTAACTATCATCAGAACTGGTCCTAAACATTCCTAAATGTACCTAAATCGATCCTAATTGTCCTAAAACATGTCAAGCATTCCTAAATCATTCCAAATTAGTCCTAATCAATCCTAGATCATTTCAAACACATTCAATCATTCTTAATTCAATTCTAGGGTATTGTCAAATTTCTTAAGTCATTTCTATGAGTTCCACCAATCCTTCATTTTTATTTCCCAAGGGTCCTTTTCCTTCAAGCATCCCATCTTTTGCATGATTTTATATCCCTTGCCATATTGGTGTGTTGGGATGCTAATATTTTGAATCCTTTATTCATTTGATATCTACTTCTTCCTCCTTATAAAACCATTTTAATATTTCATTATCATCTTCTTCGATGGGTGAACAAGTACTAGCTCGTACAAAATGTTCATTGTACTTTTTAGGAAGATTGGAACCAAATGGTTTTCCATGAGATCTAGGGAAGATATGTAAATCCATCACTGATAAGGAATACATTACTACAACTTTTTGCTTGATCTTGGATTATTTTTCAAAATTCTTCATCATTGTATAGATCTTTTGATAATGTGTTTCTTTAGCTTTAATTTCAGAAGATTTTGAATTGTCCTCTCCTTGGTGTAAGATATTTTCTTCTTCTTTTTCCTTGGAATTTATCCAACTAACTTTCTCTTTTCCTTTAGTCGATGTAGATAAGTTAGTTTTGTCTTGATTTTAACTATCAAGGATATCTTCTTCTTCCATCTTTCTTTTTCCTTTTGCTAGAGAATCATCATTTGAACTTTGACCTTGAATTATTTTTCTTGATGTTTTGCATTCACTATTATAGGGAACCAATGAGTCATTCAAGGGTTTAATGCTATTGCAATATTGGAATGGATTCAAATCTCCACTCACCATGATATTCTTGGCCCATATAAGGAAATTTTAGACATTGAAGATACGTTGAAAGCACCACTGCATTTCATGTATCTATGGCCTCCCCAAAAAATATTATATGTCAATTGTAGATCAAGCACTTGGAAAATTATTCTTTTTGGATAGGACTAACTCAAATATGAAGAAAGACTATTCCTTTAGAAGATCTTTCTTCATCATCATAAGCTTTGATAGTAATTTTTCTTTTAGGATTAATGGCTTCTTTGGAATATCCTAAGGCTTTCACAGGATTCAAGGTACATATATTTTGGCTGGCCCCTCCATCAATAAGGACTCTTTTGACACGACGCTTGTGTATCTTGAAAATTCTATATGCAATGGAATATTTTTAGGATGATTCAAAGACATGTCATCTTTTTCAGAAAAAAGATAAACAATGTGGTGCAATGAGTTGTCCAACCGTGTTTGGAAAATTTTCAACATCCAAGTTATGTGGAACATTAGTCTCAACAAGAGATTTTTCCAAAATTTCTTTGTGGATTGGTGAAAGTCTCAAAAATTCCAAAATTGATATTTGCGCAAGTGTTCTTTAGAGTTGATCCACAAGATTGTATTTGTTAAGGATAATGATGTTTGACTTGGTAAAATGATTTTAGGGGTAGTCCCTTGCAAGGTGATTTTTGATGCTTTCCCCCTAGTTACAACATTAGAGTTTTCTTCTTGTTGTTTCTCTTTCACCACTATGACATTAATGGTATTTTCATACCCCGATAACAAATTTATAGTGTTGTCATAAGTATGGGAAAAGTTGACTTTATCATTTCCTCTTTTGTTGTTTTGATTTGATGTTTCTCCTTTCTCATGACTTACTAAGGGATTCTTGAAGGTCGTATGATATTTGTTATTTTGGGGGCTATCCACTTTGATTGTACCATCATCTATTAAGTCTTGCACCACATTTTTGAGACTCATGCACTCATTTATTTTATGTTTGTTGTTTCTATGATATTCACAATGATGGTCATCATTCCACCATGATGGTTTTACTTGTGGTTCATAAGGTCTTGATGGTGGAAACATGGTGATTTTATTAGAAATGAGAGTTCTTAAAGCTTTCTCCAAAGGTTCTCCCAAGGGTACAAAATTCCTTCTTTGTGTTGTGTTAAAGAAAGTTCTTGGCTTATTAGCTCCTTGATTATCAAAAGAATTGTTGTTGTTATTAAAAGGAGAGTTGGACGTTTGATTAACATTATTGGTTTGATTAGACCCACTTAATAAACTAAAGGGAGTGGATTTAAGATTGTTGGCTTCCACAACACCATCATTCACAAGATTCTTGTAGATATTCTTTAGCCAAGAACTAGGTTTTTCGTTGTTTTTGTTACCACCCCTATTATTGTTAAAGTTATTATTAGTGTTAGAAAAACCTTTATTTTCTTTAAAAGAATTTACCTCTCCTTTCTTTACTATCACTTCTTCAATTTTGATCTGATTTTCAATAATCTTCTCAAAAGTAGGGGAACACTGAATTTGTAGCCAATAATTCATTTCCATATTTAAATTTTTCATGAAAAACTCCATCTTTTCTTTCTTAGGTATGCTTCTTCGGTATCGAGAAAAAATTATTCTCCATCTTTGGAGGAATCTTAGAAAAGATGCACCATCTTTTTGTTTGGTATCACATAGATTCAACATGGTGATTTCATGTTCAATGTTGTTCGAAAAATGAGTTACAAACTTGGAGGCCAATTCTTCAAAAGTTTTTATGCCTAGCCTAGATAATTTTGAAACCCATTCCATAGCTTTCCCTCGAAGGAATCTTGGAAATAATCTCATTAGATATGTTGTATCATGCATAAATTCAATGCTTAGAGAACAAAATTATCTTAAGTGGTCTTGTAGGTTTGATTTACCCATGTATTTATCATATCTTGGAAAGACCACAATTGGCAAAAAAGGTACCATGATCAAGTTTTTTATCAAAAGGATAAGGGAATATTGATTCAATTGAAAATGGTTTAGGTTTTGCTACCTTTTTCATGCTATCGATTAAGGCTTGAAATGATTTGAGTTGTCTATTCATAGCCCCTAATGGATTTTCTTCTTCCTCATCCTTCTTCAAGGTTGATGTGTCATAGTCATGAGGAAGTTTAACTCCTAATAGAGCTAAAACTGAGGAAGTTTCTTTCTTTATCCCTTTCTAAAATTTTATCTATAACCTTGAGGAATAAGGGATCTTGGGCTGCCTCATTAACCCTTTCTTTGGTTGCTTCTTCATTCCTTCGATTTCTAGGATGATTATCATTTTGATTTTCATGGTTTTGATCTTGGTTAAGATCATCATAATCATTATTTCTCTTCATAGGAATAATTCTTTCTTCAAATAGATTAGGGATTCTATCTTCTTATTCTTGTTCTTTTTCAAATGGAGATTGAAAAATATAGTCTTCGTAGGGAATATCTTGTCTAATACACGTTTCATCTTCTTGAAGGGATATATTTAAATGATAAGATCTAGTGAAAACTAGTATTAACAAGAGTTGATTCAATTGAATTTATTCCCTTTTGATGATTTTTATTTTGAATTAGGAAATTTTTTGAAAGATTTATCAAATTGGAATTGATGTAAAATTTTGTAACATGTATCATCAACCGCAGTAAGCTCAAAAACACTTGTCTTTAATTAGGACCTCTAAACACAAAGGTTTATATTTTTTAGAGTGTTTAAACAAGTCTTTCACAATAAGCCACTTCATGCAATCTACCTAAGGACAAATTTGTCTTTTAAACATGACTCTAAAGGTAGGGATTACTAGATTAATTTAGAATTTTAGTTCTAACTCCCATACAAAAAGATCAAATGAATCATACAAGGAGCGATTAGTCACACATGCGCAATTGAAGCCTATAGCCCTATAAGTCCAAGCATTTGATATTTTTTCCCTCTCATATTTTCAGCTTAACTAGGGTCTTTATTTATATTGGGTGGAATAGGTTGGCTTCACTTGGTTCCCACTTTGGTTTGTCCCTCTCACCGGCCTCATTAAGGCATGTTCTCGGGAGGCAGGCCCACTAAAGTTCTAACATATGTAAGGAAAGAAATGAAATGAAATGATCAAGTAGTTCTAGGAGTTTGATTCACCAAAGAGGTGAAGAGCATATCCCTATTACTTCCTCACTTCAAAACACAATTAAAAATGTTCAATTTCTAAGCCTCTTTTAAGCTATGAGGGATTTTGAGTATTTATAGCTTTCTGATTCACCCCAAAAGGTGAAGAACATAATCACCTAATAATCTCATCCACAAACAAATACGCTTCATTAAGTGTGTTTGTTCATTCCTTACCTCCTTTTCTTCTTAATTTTGACACTTCTAGGAGTTTGATTCACTTTAAAAAGTGAAGAGCATATCCCTAATGCATTCCTCAAGGTTCTAATTTGCTTCTAACCAAGCTAGGTTTTGAATTGAAAAGCCACAATTTAAGAAACAACATAAGGTTTTAGAGTTACCTTATTCGAAGCTAGCAAAGGCTAGGTACATTTTTTATTTCCTTATTTGCATTATTAACTTACCTAGTTGTGATCGTTGCATCTCCTTAGCATCCTCTTTCACAAACATTAGTTTAACACGAGTAAGACAAATGTGAAGAAAATCCAAAAATAATTAAATTTTCCTTTTCTTCAAGATTTATCAAAAGTTAATTAATTCAAGGAGTGAAGATCCAATTGAGAGATACGTATTTAGACTTATAATATTAAATTACATTCAAATACTTTTCGTATGCTTCTCCTTATTATTTGAATCTTCCAAAAGATTGTTTAAGTGAATTCAATTTTCAATCTTCAATTGTCTTTTTGCTTGTTTCTCCTCCTTGCGAATAATAGATTTCAGTTTTAAGACTTTCTTATGCTCTGTCATAAAAAAAATAGAATGTCAAAATCATCAAACTGATAGAATTTACACTTTCTAAAATAACAAAGTTACGCACTACAGAAAATTGCATACACGCTACTCTATTTATTCTATGTGTTATAAAAATTTTTAGACACGCTAACTCTATTTATTATATGCGCTACAGAAAGTTTTAGATGCGCTATAATTTAAATTTTTCACCGCGTTATTTAAAATTATATGTGACTTATACGCATTAAAACAAAGATTAAATATGTCATAAAGATAGATTGTAGGCTCTGAGAGAAGTATAGAAAGAAGATAGAAGGATCTTAGAAGCGTCGAAACACATGGTAAAGGCATTGATATTTGGTGCACAAGTGTTATTTCTATGTGTAAAGGCATCAAACTTCACCGTATACGAGTTGTTTGATCTCTCACACGCGTTGTTTCACTTGCAAATTAAAAATTTACAACACAAATATATCCAATTTGGAAAATAATGATGAAATTCAATTAGTAGAGACCACGAGCCCCATGGTGGGCATCATTTTGTGTATGTAAAATACCTTCATAGGATTACTTTATCAAAATATCAATTCAATTATGTAAAATATAAAAATTTCAAAGCCATTGAATGAAAATAATGACAATAAACAACCTATGGATCTCTAATTAGAAAAGCTAAAGAAATGCTCTCAGATTTAGCATTCATCAGAGACAACTCTAGAATGAGAAATTAAGATCTAGGATGTAATTATGTCTATCTTTGCTCAAATTATATTAAAGAACATGTTAATATTATGCTATGAAATCACAACTAAAATGCTTATAATATGGATGCAATTAAAACTAATGAGAGTGGGTCATTTTCTACTAATTTTTGCATCCTTCTACAGATTTTCCCAAAGCTTAGAGGTACGGTAAGATTAACCATGACTAAATTTGATTTAAGTTAACGGTTTCAAATGTTTGGACAATTTAAATATTTTGTTTTCAAAGGTTGGAACAAAGAGACAAAATGAATGGTCAAGATGCTTCTCCAAAATGTGTGATGGAGAATTGATTTGGCTTTGATCCATGCAAGCTCAATCCTTATTCCCATTGGTTGATTTTGATTTTTGTCTCCTTGTGGCTGGTGAGAAAAATACGAATTAATAATTGATTTAATTAATTTTTTTTAGCCATGTGTACCCCTTCAATGAGTTGAATTTGATTTGATTTAGCTATACAATTAATTTGATTTAAATCAATTGCACAATTAATTGATCTTTTTTATTTAATTAACCCTTTTGGCATTGATTTCAATCAATCCATGATTTAATTCTTGATTGCTCACTTCGATTTAGCTTGACCATTTTTAGATGTATACACTAATATATCTATGCAAATTATAAATACAACTAAGATATCTTTTAATTAGAAATAAAAACTCTTTTGTTATTCTTTGCTCTCTGACATCCTGATGATGGATCAAGTAGTATGATCCGAAACGTTGATGGTTAAAAAAACTCTACATAATCGAATCCAGAAACTGATTAGTATTATACATGGATTGTGGAAATCTAATAGATTTGATAGAAATAAAAAGATATGCTCCCATATGTTTAGTCTAGATGTGTAAGATAAATATCAAACTTGAAACATTCTTGATCATATTACTCCTTAGAGAAAAATACATGAAAGACCATAAACTACTAAAAAAAAATTGGAAGTAAAACTTTGTCAAATGGTTTTTCTTTGATTCTCAAACCTTTGTCTAAACCTTTGAGAAAACAAATTTATGAACTAGTGCATGTGTTTGGCAGCAGAGTCAAATACTAAACAATGTAAAAGCTTCATCATAACACTACAAACTCATATTCAAAGGGCTTCTGCACATCACTACCTTTTAGTGATATACCCAAAACTTGTTTCTGGCAACTATCTTTCAAAATCTACAAGCGAACAATTGATTCTCCATATTCCATTCAAAATAGTTTAACTCATTCCTTGTATGAGAATAGAAAATAAAATATGCAACTTAGAAACACTAAATAGACAAACTAGTGAAGTCCTTAACATTATTTCTATGAAAGAAACATTCATGTACTTATGGAGACAATTGCAGAGAAATATGCACAGTAGTGATTTCATTAAAGTTCAATCTGAATAGGAAATATCATTCAAAAAAAATTCACATATGTGAGGCATTCTCACTGAAAACACAAAAATAGAACAAAGGAGATATAAATAGAAAAGAAAGTAAAACCTAAACTTCATTCTGTGATGACACTTGGCTCTTCAACTTGCTCTGATTTACAAAAATATCTCTCTTATAGTTGACAACTTTCTTTATGTTTTGGTTAATCTTATCTGCAAAATAAAATATCATTGTCTACTGCAAACTGCTGACAAAATCAGAAAATATCTAAATATGCAATATCCTATCATATTCCCCTTTATTATTATGCAACAAAAAGAACAGCCAAAAGACAAAGGACAACAAAAAGGAAAGCAAGATAGCAAGATGTTGTCTAAACACCTTTCATCAATTCTGCACACTGATCAGCAAGAATCTGCATGTTTGCAACAGACAACTTCAGATCTTCCATGTCGTTCTTGTTGTCATCCTCCATCTTCTTGAACCTAGATCTCGTACGCCTATTGGGCCCCTGATCCTCTTTAGTCTCTATGATCTCTTGGTTCCCTTTCCCATTATCCAACTTGTCAACTAGGATCTTCACGTGCTCATTTGAAGCCTTGAGGACAACAAAACTTTGTTCTGCAATATTCTCCATAGTCTTCTCCAGCTTGTCAATTCTCTTTTTCATGATCTCAACTTTCCTGGTTATAACATTACTGCTTTGAATATTCTCCTCCAAGGCATTGAGTCTGTCATTGAAGGAAGCAACATTCTCAGCTCTAGCGACAATGTCACTGAGCTCATCAATTGTCTGGCCCATGGTTTTCTCCCCCAGGTTCATCCTTTTAAGAACCCCATCTCCAAACGCAATCATTTCTCATTATTTCTTTAAAAAAAATTGACACACACATGCCCTAGGGCATAAAGGGCAAACAGAACGGCTTTTTACTGTTGTAAATACAAAGAAAAGGTGGAAGAAATGGGGAAACTCTGAACGAATAAAAAGGGAAATAACCAGTAAATGTAGGCTAGCATTCACTCTATTTCAACTAAATTATTAGCCATGACAAAAAGCTTCTTGTCCATAAAGGATATTGAATATGACAATTACCTCCCTTACCAGAAAAAACAGAGTAGTGCAGAACATTTATCTCAAAATTAAGCTACTTGTTAGAAAAATATAATGGCAGAATTGATATTTGAATCCCAACAATCACGGGGATGAGTATTCAGGTGGGTCACCCATCGCTATGCGTGATCAAGTGATGAAATTTCTGGATTAGACTGATTTGGAAATATAAGGCAATGGGGACACCAGTTTTCTCGTGTGCTCTTAATGGGTTACATCGAAGTTTTGAGTTCTTATCCATGAAGACTTTTGTTAAATTTGTTGGTTTTTAAATTCATTAGAGGTGATTGTGCAGTGAACAAGGTGAAAACAATTCTCATTGATTCGAAGTCAAAGTTTCATTGTACCACAATCATTAATGTTGAGGAAGTTTACGCCCTTTCTCTCTTACAAGTCATCACTCATCTGTTACTTGCTGCTTTTCTTTGCAGTGTTGGATTTCTGGCTCCTTCACTGCTTTCCTTTGCAGATATGTTGTACTTTGCAACTTCCCGGATAGTCATGCATGCAAAATGTGTAGGCTTCGACAGAATGCCTCCAAAATTTTCTTGACTGAGTGCCATGATTTCAAGGTAAGCGATATGTGGAAGCATAGGAAAGACAGTGAACTGTTTGACAAAATAGATCAAAGAAAGATATTTCCTATTGCACGATATTAATAACATGGGCTGAGGATGTCTTCTTAGGCTCATGGAGTGCCCAGTTAATCTTGGAAATTTCTCTATGACCATTACAGATCCTGCATTGCCCCATTTACAGTGATAGATTTGGAAATATTCACCATTGGATATCACGAATGACTCTATTGTTCACCAATGGCCTTGTACAAAGCCTCTCCTTCCATTAACGTAGTCTTTGCCTTCTATTTCAATTTGACCGCATATTCACCCTTGCATTTTTTTATATCTTCTCCTTCCATCAATGCCCTCACTCTCTCTCCATTTCTGCGCTTTCGTAAAAAAGTTATGTCTTTCCATCTTCAGATCTATGGTCACCGTAATATAATAGGTAAAAATAAAGACCCCTTACAAATTATCCAACTAACTACACCTTATTAAAATTGCGGAATTGTGTTGAAGAGATGAGTATCTTGAACTTAAATTTTAATTTTATTGTTTTCAATGGCACTCATCACTCTTCTTCCATCGATAGAGACGGGGCGTCATGCCCACAAGCTTTCTCAGTAACTTCAGAGATGCCTCAGCTCCTTACCCAAAACCAAAACCGCCGTCTCAAAAAAGTAATAGAAAATTTATTTATTTTAATTGTAATGGCAAAATTTGTTATAATATATTTTCTATTTAGTCTTATGTTTATCTTCATCGAATATTCTAAATAGAATTAAGGAGATTTAAACAAATAAACCTAACTGTCACCTTGGTAAGTTATGCTCACTTTGTTGTTTAGATGTTTCCCACATATATGGCTATTCTCTCCTCTTTGTAGTATTTAAAATAATTATTAGATGGCTCCAATATTTAAGGTTGTTTTTGACAATTTTATTAGTGGATGTGAAGTAAAACATAAGAACATTCATTTGAATTGAGAAGTCGAATTTGGTTTAAAAAAATTATATAAGAGGTAGTCGTGGAAAATAAGTTTAGTCTTTCATGTGTACCTTTCTTTATCACTTTTTTTTTACACATTATTATAATACACTTACATTTCATCACATATGTATTTGTTTCTATTTTAATATATTAATTTTAATCATATATTACTTATACTTATATCCACATTTTTTCATGTATTCTGGTATCCACTCTTATTTGACCATTTTCAAGTTGTGATATTACTATCAAAATTCAACTGTCATGAATTCAATTTTGTATAAAAAAAATTATTAAGAGGTAGTGGTTGGAAATAAGTTTAGTCTTTCATGTGTACCTTTGTTTGTTTTTTAATTCACAAGAACCCATGTGTCACGAAATGAATTGAACACTTAGCGCTCATTGCACCTAGGTGATGCTCACAAGGATAGGTACAAAGGGAAGAGCAAGAGATAGCATAAAGAGATAGAGAGAAGTGTGGAGATGGAGATTGAAAAGAAGAGGGATATGGAGAGGAGAGAGTGAGGGGGGAGTGTGGATGGAAGATTTAAAAATATAAAGAATCTAGAGAATGAGAGAGGGAGATATATAAAGATAAAATAGAGGTAGAAAGTGATAGAGAGAGAGGTAGAAAGGGGGAGATATATAGGGATAGAGAGTGATAGAGAGATGACAAGATAGAGATAGATATATAGGGAGAGATGGGAGAAGAAATATGGAGATGTAGAGATTAAATGGTATAGGAAGAGGGTGATGGAGAGAGGAGAGGGAAGATGGGAGAAAAATAGATAGACAAAAGAGATAGATCAAGAGGTAAAGATAGAAAGAGATCTAGGGAGATACATATAGAGACATAAAGAGGGGGAGATAGAGAGGAAGAGATATAAAGATACATAGATGATGAGATATATTGATAAAAAGATAATGAGATCTAGAGAGGATGAGAGGGAGTGAAAAAAAGAGGGGCAAATACTTAAATGACCTTTCCATAACTCTACGACGTACCCATTGCACACTAAGATGTGATTACTAGTTATCCTTGTATTATCCCTTTATCCTACTGACTATGGTAGAAGAATTTCTGATTGCAATAGACAATTTTTTTTATTTGTCTTTTCTACCCCTTGTCTTCCTATAACATACTTCATTTGATGATAAATGCACTGCATATTTAATCCTGTGATTAAAATATTTCGCATAAAAACGCACCATTAAGCAAATTATCTTTATCAAAATTCTTCCCTTTTGACTTTTTTTAAAATCAATGTCCCTGTAGTATAAATGCGCTGACAACATATTATCCATTGTATTCAAGACAACAATTCTATCTCTATATTTTATGCGCAGGTCTACAATAGCATTTGCAGTCACTATATTCTAGAAGAAAACTTGTCTCTCAATCAGAAATTATCCTACTATATTCGACTCCTTTATCATTGAAACTTCACACATATGCCCAATTCATGCATAACTAGTTGACACCCAATCACAAAGATTACAATGTCAAGGCATGTTCCAAAAATTATTTCAAACCATGTGAGAGCTTCCTTGCAAAATTCATTATGTGAACATTTCTACAATCATTTCACTTCATTCTATGATATTTCTATAAGATCTTTGTCAGACAATTCACTGTGCATTGTTCTGTTCTTCCAGGTTTTCAATACAAATCTGCCAGGGAAATAATTAAAAGATTCAACAAAACCCCCCTTCTGTATATCTTACGCACATAACATTCCTCGCGGCATCATTTTCTTTTGGCATTTTGTCAAACGGTAGACATGACATCTCTGGGTATCCACTTTCTACATATATCTTCATAACTTGTTCTACTTTCATATCTTGCACACGTATCTACCAGATTACTTAGAGCTAGATGCCCTGCCAAGTGCATTTGATTGAAATTTTATAAAGCCTCTCAACAAAACAATTGCATTCATACCCTGTTGTCACGCATTCCTGAGATCACATTTCTTTGAGGAATTTTGTCAAACAATTAAATTGATGTCTTTTTTTATTTTAGTGCAACCACCGAGCAAACAAATCTCCATAACCACTATAGATTTAAAATGCACACCTTCATCATAGCCGCCAGGGCATGAAGGTCAAGGATTGACATCAATCTCATGATTAAAGGTTGCACGCATCTGATCATGCATTCGCTATGTTCCTAGAAACATATTGATGACATTTGCAATATCAAGGGACGACACTTCTCTGAGGGATTTTGTCAAATAGTTCATGTGGCCCCCCAGTCCCCTGTGCTTCACATTCTGCACGTATATCATGCAGGGATTTCACAACTATGACATATAACAAAAATATATTAAACAGAATTCATCTTGCCTATCACTTTTTTTTTCAAAATACAAAGCTATGTGGTGCTAGACTCTGTGTTTAGCCTCTATTGTTTCACAATAGCCCAGCTCTCACCAAAATTCATCACATCAGCAATACAAGTAAACAAGATCACATCAAAGTATGTTCTCGATTTTCATGATGCAAATCATCTGTTATTTCAAGACAAGCTTCCTTAATAACTTCTAATGTCTGCATGAAGGATCCTTTAAACCAATTTTAAATTCACTCTAGTGGGTATCAAAGAAAATATCTGGGATAGACTAAGGTAAGGATTCCCCACTATAGAACTTCACCTCCCTTTCCTACCTTGAGCATCTGCCACAAAATCAGAGGTCTAATTATCATTTGCAACTACCTGAGAACTTACATTACCAGAAGAAGCATGTTTTGATGAAAATGGTTTGGGCTTTACATCACCATGCTTATAGATTACTCATGAAGTGATCAGAGAATCTTCCATAGAGGATCTCCTGAAAGGCTAGCATGAATTTAGCTTGAATGGGCTTCCAAAATGTCTAATTTTTCTTTAGAGTGCCCATCAAAACTAATATTTGTGCAGACTGTATATATGCCACTTCTGGTTTTTTTCTCTGTAATCAACCAAAATACCCAAACTAAACCCCAAATCATTACAAATATAGATTTCCCATTGTTCTTATCCACTTTCCTTACTTCAGAGGATGCACAACCATCTCCATGAAATAGTGGATCAATGCCTGTTAAGAACGGAAGAGTTACCAGAATCGGACATCTTTTTCTCATTGCACAAGAGCACAAGGATCATGTCTGTAGATTTAATCTTACATGCTCAATCATATCCTTGCATGTACTGCCTTGTGGAAATCGTCCCATGGTTATTTCAATTTTTTATTTTGAAATATAAACCAATAAGTATTTTTCCTCCAATTTTATTGCTCACATACATGGACTCCGTTGATTTCAGCATACATGTGCTAGTCAATAGTGCCTTGACCAATTCTTAGATGTGAATTAGCACTCGGGAAGTTTGGGATTATATAGAGTTTTAAAATATTTAGGGCCCCCGTTTCCATTTAAATGTCGCTTCCACTATTACTAATTTTTTAAAATCAAACTCCATATAGAAAAGAGAATAGTGTAAAATTATATTATTGATAAAATCAATATTACATTTTAATTATCATCAAATAGTGTGATAATTATTGAGTTTAAAAGTTGCAGATGAAAAATAAAATGAGAATAATACAGAAGACACAAACAAGTGGTTCATCCAAATGCACTACATCCACTTCGCAAGCAAGGAATTCTCTTTTATTCAAGTAATTTCACAGTATTACAATGAGAAGCTCTCCTTCCATATAAACATTCTATCCAAAGAAGAAAAAACAACTTTGTTTTAATCATGGCAACATAAATTGGAATATGAAACCTTTTGGAATGCCAAAAGACATCAGTTACAAACAAGAAGTAATTATAGGGCTCAAAATCACATCAGAACCATAACAATCTCCCACTTCAATTCTAATCAACGCTGTGAGAAGAGCTACACAGAGATATCCTCCACTTGGAGCTTATGGCTATGTCGTCACATGTTGAGAGAAGCTCTACAAAATTTCAACTTCTCCTGAGATACAACCTTGGTTAATGCATCTGCTGGATTGACTTTGGGGTCAATTTTCTCTAAATGTAACTTTCCTTCCTCAAGAACATGACAAATGAAGTGATATTTAATCTCTATGTGCTTTGTGCGGCTATGGAAAGCTGAATTTTTAGCTAAGTGAATAGCACTATTGCTATCACTAAACAAATTTAAAACTGATTGCTTACACCCCCAACTCTCCTAACAACCGTTGTAACTGTGTGGTCAAAATTTAGCATAAGATCCTTTTTCGATCCTACTTCTCTTTTGGTTTATTAGGAGATGAATAACTATTTATTGTATAAAAATTAATTTTTTACTACTCTTTTTGATTTTTTATTTTTTATTTTTACTAGTTTTTTTGGAGAACTGACTTGGCTCATATTTATTACTATGTTTACTCTTACATAAAATATATTATCTCTTGATATTTACAATATTTCAAATATTTTTAATAATAATATTGAACAAGATGCATGATCTCTTATGTACATGGAAACCAAAATTTTGTGTTACTTTTTTTTAATATATTAAGTTTTTCTAATGAAATAAAAATATTTTGATCATTAAATTTAAGGTGAAAAGTGTATTTTTAAACATTTTTATACTATCACACTCCACCCTTTCTTCTATTATTGAATGTCTTTACAGATTAATATTTAATACTATATTAAAAATGATTTTTTTATCATGTTTATACTATCACACTCCACCCTTTCTTCTATTATTGAATGTCTTTACACATTAATATTTAATACTACATTAAATTATTTTTTATCTAAATTAAATTATTTATTTAATTCACTTTTACATTTCAAATTTTAAGAGGCTTTTAAATTGAATAAATTTGGTTGAATTATTATTTTTTATATAGAACTTCTCTAGACATTTGTTTCTATATTTTGATAAATCTATCAATACAAATTTCAGGGAAAAAAAATTACATTTTAGAATGTAAAATGTCATATCACTATTTATATCGCCACATTAGAAAAGAAATGAGAATTTTCACTCGTTATTTAAAACAGTAGAATATTTACATTTGAAAGGGACAATTGTCATGAAGGAGCAGACTCTATGTCATGTTCCTCTGCTGCTTCCCTTCCACCAATTTGACTTGGACCTTCAACTCTCTCTGCAACTTCACGGATGCCTCCAACTTCCACCAGCTTTTCTATCAGTCCGCTAACCATTCCTGCAATTTCAATGCCTCTTTCCATCTTCTTTTCATCCAAGTTTAGTGCCCACTGCCGTCTGTACTTTAATAGCACATACACGGCTTCCAACAGAGCCGAAACAATGACTTCGCCCACCAATTTGCGCAGCATTTCACCCAGCTCATTCTTAAAACGACAATCCTCCAGTCTGTTCAAGTCGACTCCCCTAAGCGGAAGAGCCAACAACTTCCTTACTCTGTCCCGCTCTTCTCTTGTGAGCTCCTGCAACAACTCACTTTCATGCTTTTCTTCAACAAATCCGTCCTGCTTAAGCTTTCTCTCCACTTTGAACACTTCTGCTTCACAGCTTGTACTATTAAGGAAGCCGAAAAAATTCGATGTGTCAAAGATGTTTAGGGGGTCCACAACTATATTGTCTGGGCAGTCCACAAATTTCAGCACATCCTGTGTCTTCCTGAAAGCTGCCAAGGCATCCTCAACATCCACAATCATATCAGGGACACTTGTAAATATCTTTGATATTACTCCCATCCAACCCTTCGAATCCACATCATGATCTAGTACTAGACGCTCACTTTCAGTCACTTGAACATTTCTCATAATTGAAAGCAATCCTGTACATCTTTATGCTGTTTTATTACCTTCATCCATACTACCCTCTATTCTTATAAAGGATTTTTTATTCAGTGCCCAGTAAGTGATCTGATGCTCTTTAACTGTGGGAAATATTAAAATTTAAATTTGCAAACCTTTAAAAATTTTAACTCGGCACTTAAAAAATGCTCGGCACATGAAAGGTGCCGAGTGCCAGTTTTACTCGGCACTTAAAAAAATGCTCGGCACATGAAAGATGCCGAGTGCCAGTTTTACTCGACACTTAAAAAATGCTCGACACATGAAAGGTGCCGAGTGCCAGTTTTACTCGGCACTTAAAAAAATGCTCGGCACATGAAAGATGCCGAGTGCCAGTTTTACTCGGCACTTAAAAAATGCTCGACACATGAAAGGTGCCGAGTGCCAGTTTTACTCGGCACTTAAAAAAAATTCTCGGCACATGAAAGGTGCCGAGTGCCAGTTTTACTCGGCACTTGAAAGGTGCCGAGTGACAGGAGGGTGCCGAGTGAGCTCGGCACCTGAAAAAGCCGAGTGAGCTCGGCACCTGAAGGGCAGCTCGGCACTTGAAAGGAAATGCTCGGCAAGAATGGATGCCGAGTGACACAGTTTAACATGAAACTCTTCACGATTAAAAACAAACACTCAAAACTTAAAATATTCAACAAGGATCTTCTCAAATGCAATGTAGAGGGGAAGAACAATAGATTCGAGTATGCCTCCTTGCTTGATATTTAACTTTGATTAAAACATTTACAAAATCTGGGAGCATTCAGCTTCAACCAGAAAACCCTAAATTTACCCTAAAAACTTAAAACTTCAAATAAACTATTAAACTTCAAACTTGCAGCTCTAATGGTTGCATACTATAATGCCTGGAGCAATCACTGCATCAACAGGTCGAATCAAAACAATAATAAACTTACAGAATGACCAGAGAAGAAACACGTGCAACTACAGGCACGAAATAAGCAAACTTCTTTCTCTGCACTCTGACGACTGGATCTGCTGATCTTCTTCTTTGCTCTGCAACTTTAAATCTGCACTTTCTCTGCTGAACTAAAAATGAATGAGGGAGAGACATTCCTTTTTGTCATATTCCATTTTTCCCCTCTTTTCAAAATTCGAAAATCTCACCTACCCGTATTAATGTTTCTAGCTGTTCTGTTCGTCAAAGGTGGTAGGTGAGCGTTTGGCTCAAGGGACAAACAGCTCGCAGCATTTAATTTTTCCAACACTCCCCCTTTGTCCTGAGCCAAACAAACAAGGATCACTGTTGATCCACATCAACTACACCAAGACATTTTCTTAGGTGCACAAAAGCTCCAATGCCTAATGGCTTTGTGAAGATGTCTGCTAGCTGCTGCTCAGACTTGCAAAATTCCATCTTGATATCCCCATTCTCCACCAACTCTCTGATGAAGTGATATCTGATCTCTATGTGTTTGCTTCTAGCATGGAAGACTGGATTCTTGGACAATGCAATTGATGAGATGTTGTCACAATAAATTGTGGTTCCATCCTCTTGCCTTTCATTCAAATCTGTCAAGATCCTCCTTAGCCAAATTGCCTGACATGCTGCTGCATTTGCTGCTATGTATTCAGCCTCTGATGTAGATTGAGCAACAATAGGTTGCTTCTTGGATGCCCATGAAATGGCACCCAATCCCATGTGGAATACATATCCGGAAGTGCTCTTCCTATCATCTATACTTCCAGCCCAATCACTATCTGTATATCCTACCAACTTGAATTCATTTGCTGTAGTATACAAAATTCCAAATCCCTTGGTACCTTTCACATACCTTAGGATCCTCTTTCCCGCTTGCCAATGGGAATCCTTTGGTGTTTCCATAAATCTGGAAATCAAACTTACTGCATGCATCAAGTCTGGCCGAGTTGCAGTCAAGTACATTAAACTTCCAACCATACTCTTGTATAGTGTTGGATCCACTCTCTTGCTAGAGTCTTCCTTGCTCAACTTCAGACCTACTGCTGTTGGTGTGGGGGCTGCCTTACTGTTCTGCATTTTAAATCTCTCCAAGATCTGCCCTGCATATTTTTCTTGAGAGATAAAGATGCCATCATGCATTTGTTTTACTTCTATGCCTAGAAAGTACTTCAAGAGACCTAGGTCTGTCATCTCAAACTCATTTTTCATTTTCTCTTTGAACTCACCAATTAGAGCCCTGTCATTTCCAGTAAAAATCAAATCATCTACATACAAGACAACAATCAGCACATTACCATTTGCTGCCTTGATGTAGAGTGTGGGCTCACCATTGCTTTTGCTAAAGCCATTGCTCATCAAATATGAGTCAATCCTACTGTACCATGCCCGTGGAGCTTGCTTGAGCCCATAAAGAGCTCTCTTCAATCTATATACTTTATGTTCTTCACCTGCAACTTCATAACCAGGTGGCTGCTCCACATATACTTCTTCCTTTAATACACCATTTAGGAAGGCGGACTTCACATCCATTTGATATACCTTCCACTTGTGCTGGGCTGCAATTGCTATGACAACACTCACGGTTTCCATTCTTGCAACTGGGGCATAGGTCTCATCATAATCTCTGCCATACTGCTGTTTGTAGCCCTTGACTACCAGCCTTGCCTTATGTCTATCAATTTTGCCTTCAGTATTGCATTTGGTCTTATAGACCCATTTCACTCCAATCACTTGCTTTTTGGGAGGTAAATCAGTTAGCTCCCATGTCTCATTCCTTTCTATAGCATCTATCTCCTCATCCATGGCCTTACACCATTTCTTCTCCTTAATAGCTTCTTCAAAGTATATTGGATCACTATGAGAAAATAGTGCAAAATTAACACTCTCATCATATTCTTCATACCTTTCATCTTGGTATATCTCCCTAAGACTCTTGGTCTTTCTTGGTAACAGGGAGGAGAGTGTGGGATCAGAATCTTCACTGCTGCTGCTCGGCACTGACACTCGGTCATGCCTAGAGGAGCTCGGCAATGACTGAGGTTACTTGCCTTTTCTTCTATCTGCTCCTTCTTCTTGCTGTTCATCAGCATCCTCTTCACTCATGATTGGCACTTTACTTGAAGTGCTTGGTGACTCATCAGTTGAACCATACCAAGACTGATTTTCCAGAAATTCCACATCTCTTGAAAGGATCATCTTGTTGTTCAATGGGTCATACAATCTGTATGCCTTTGATTCTGGGCTGTACCCTGTGAAGATGCACTTCACTCCTTTGTCATCCAATTTATGCCTTTGCTCTTTAGGTACATGTGCATATGCTACACATCCAAACACCCTTAGGTGTTCAACTGTCCATCTTCCTCGTGACCATGCTTCCATTGGAATTATGTCACGGACAGCCTTTGTAGGACACCTATTAATTAGGTAAACTGTTGTTGCTACAGCCTCTCCCCAAAATTCAGTTGGGAGACCTTTCTCTTTCATCATGCTCCTTGCCATTTCAACAATGGTTCTGTTCTTTCTTTCAGCCACTCCATTTTGCTGTGGTGTATAGCTGGCTGTGAGCTCTTTCTTTATGCCATGTTTCCTACAAAAATTTACAAAAGAATTGGAGGTATACTCTCCTCCTTTATCTAATCTTAGGACCTTAATATAATGTCCACATTCTCTTTCAGCCTGGGCTTTGAATTCAGCAAATTTATTAAATGCTTCAGATTTATTCTTTAAGAAATACACCCATGTCCTACGACTGAAATCATCAATAAATGTCATGAAATAAGTACTCCCCCCAATGGAAGTAACTTGCATAGGACCAACTAGGTCAGTATGCACTAACTCTAATGGATATCTAGCCCTCCTAGAATTTTCAGAATTAAAGGGTAGCCTATGTTGCTTACCCAAAATACAAGCCTCACACTTGTCACATGAATTTCCTACTCTTGGCAAACCGTCTACCATTCTTTTATTTGATAATAAATTTAAACCAGCATAGCCAAGATGACCATACCTGAGGTGCCATAGTCGTGAGGGGTCTTCAATCACACTCCTTAGAGCTGATTGTGTGGGAGGTGCATCACCAACTTGAGATGAGAAACATGTCTCTATCTTCAAGGGAAACATTCTGTTCTTTGTCATTTGAACTGCTGCAAGTAAGTTTTTGCTCCCATCCTTTTCATGAATGACACACCTGTCATTCTCCATCAGCACTTTGTATCCATTTTGAATGAGCTGACCAATGCTCATCAAATTGTGCTTCATACCAGGGGCAAAATACACATTTTGTATTTCCTTCTTCTCACCTTGCTTGGTGCGGACCATAATAGATCCTTTGCCCACAACTGGTAGGGTTCCATTGTTACCCATTTTAATCTCAGATTTGAAACTCTTGTCAATGAATGAAAACAAGGTTTCATTACCACTCATGTGGTTGCTACATCCACTGTCGAGGTACCAAACCTCAGGGCTTCCTTCTTCACCAACATTACACATGATGAAGGCAGTGGCATTGTTTCCACTTCCCATATTCACATCAGCCACATTTGCTTGTCCTGACTGATCACTCTGCTTCTTCCAGCATTCACTTGCATAATGCCCATATTTATGACAGTAGTAGCATTCTACATTACTCCTATTTGAGTTGTAGTTTTTCTTACCTCCTCTTGAAGTATTTTGTGAGCTACTTGCTCCATCTGCTCTATCTGAGCTTTCTGCTGCAGCATTTCTTTGTCCTCCATGACCTCGGCCTCTGCCTCTGGAGTTTTTGCCTGAGCCTTTTCTTCCTCTCCCCCTTCCTCTTGGATTTGACTGAGCCTTGAATGCTTGCTCTTGGGTAGAAGAGGATGTAGATCTGTTGATCCTATGCTCATGGGTTTGAAGAATACCCATCAACTCATCCATTGTCAAAATAGTGAGGTCTTTTGCCTCTTCAATGGTCATGACCAAGTTGTCATATTTATGAGGTAAACTCCTCAATATCTTTTCTACTATCCTCTGCTCTTGATAGTCTTCTCCATTTGACTTTAGTTGATTAATCACATTGGAGGTCCTTGAACTGAAGTCTGCAATCAATTCATTTTCCTTCATCTGAAGGTTCTCAAACTCCCTCCTTATATTTTGTAGCTTTACAGTTCGGACTTTATCAGTCCCCTTGAAGTTTGTCTCAAGGATATCCCAAGCTTCTTTTGCATAATTTGCTGCTGCAATCTTTGGGAAGACTGTCTCTGTCATTGCTGCCTCAATTAAACTTAGTGCCTTAGCATCCTTTCTCCTTGACTCTTTCAGCTGAGTCTTCTGTGGATTTGTGAGAGCAGCATACTGAGCTGGGTCTGTCACATCATTGAATCCATTAACCACAAACTCCCATAAATCATTTGCAACCATTATGGTCTTTAACTTCTTTGCCCATATGTCATAGTTCTGTCCATTGAATGGTGGTGGCTGCTGCCATATCTTTCCTGCATCTCCTGCCATTGCAAATATCCCAAGAAAAAAAAAATTTGCCCTAACTCACTTTGGATGTGGGGCCTCAAAGCTCTGATACCATGTGGGAAATATTAAAATTTAAATTTGCAAACCTTTAAAAATTTTAACTCGGCACTTAAAAAATGCTCGGCACATGAAAGGTGCCGAGTGCCAGTTTTACTCGGCACTTAAAAAATGCTCGGCACATGAAAGGTGTCGAGTGCTAGTTTTACTCGGCACTTAAAAAAAATGCTCGGCACATGAAAGGTGCCGAGTGCCAGTTTTACTCGGCACTTGAAAGGTGCCGAGTGACAGGAGGGTGCCGAGTGAGCTCGGCACCTAAAGAAGCCGAGTGAGCTCGGCACCTGAAGGGCAGCTCGGCACTTGAAAGGAAATGCTCGGCAAGAATGGATGCCGAGTGACATAGTTTAACATGAAACTCTTCACGATTAAAAACAAACACTCAAAACTTAAAATATTCAACAAGGATCTTCTCAAATGCAATGTAGAGGGGAAGAACAATAGATTCGAGTATGCCTCCTTGCTTGATATTTAACTTTGATTAAAACATTTACAAAATCGAGGAGCATTCAGCTTCAACCAGAAAACCCTAAATTTACCTTAAAAACTTAAAACTTCAAATAAACTATTAAACTTCAAACTTGCAGCTCTAATGGCTACATACTACAATGCCTGGAGAAATCACTGCATCAACAAGTCAAATCAAAACAATAATAAACTTACAGAATGACCAGAGAAGAAACACGTGCAACTACAGGCACGAAATAAGCAAACTTCTTTCTCTGCACTCTGACGACTGGATCTGCTGATCTTCTTCTTTGCTCTGCAACTCTAAATCTGCACTTTCTCTGCTGAACTAAAAATGAATGAGGGAGAGACATTCCTTTTTGTCATATTCCATTTTCCCCCTATTTTCAAAATTTGAAAATCTCACCTACCCGTATTAATGTTTCTAGCTGTTCTGTTCGTCAAAGGTGGTAGGTGAGCATTTGGCTCAAGGGACAAACAGCTCGCAGCATTTAATTTTTCCAACATTAACTATACCCAAGTACGACAGAAATTGTTGGAATTTGGAATATTCATCATCTGCCGAAAGGGACTCTTCATCAAATTTGCAGACCTGCTTAACAAACTGGCTACTGAATACCAGAGCCGAGAAACGCCAACAGATTAAGCAGAATAATCCCACTAAACTGACTGCTAAAATCGGAACACAGAAAGCAAGGAGTGGCATAATGCAGAAAACCGAGATTACAATATTCTTCAACTTAAATTCTCGAATTGAGAAATCTTCGAGATTTGACAAAACATATACCACCCTAGGACTTAATAGGTACACTAAAACAGCAGCTGGGAGAAAGAAGTAAGGAATAACTAGACGGATAAGTTTTTTGGAGACAGAATTTCCACAATAAAGCGCTGCCTTGAACCATCTGCAGAGCATGAGGAACCATCCCACTAAAATAAAAATGCATTGGAGATAAAATATTAAATTACCTCCATTATTATGACGAAGAAGAAGGGATGAACGACATCTCACTTTAACGGCCATAACGGCAACACAAATTGTAACAATCACTCCACCACCTGGATTGAAGAATGAACTGAACACAAAGTAGTTTGTCTTCCATGCACGAAGTGCAACCCACGACTTCATCATCTCACTTCTTAACCGCTTCCATTTACCACTTTCATTTTCCTCGTCATCAGAAAATACATTGGGAAACATGAGACGGCAAATTAGACAACGGCATACCTTACCAGTAAAGATGACAAGCCCTAACAGGAGGAGGAGAGATGAGGCCCCAAACAGGAGAAGCACGCCAGATGACACGAACCACGGGCCCGCTTCCCTTTCCACTGCAGAATTATTAACATTTTGCAATGCATAAATTTCTATAGCGATGTGGAATGCCAAACTCACCAACAAGGCGGCTATGCTGCTCCATCCCCCTTCTGTACCGGCGATTGCCATCCCAGGCAGAAGACATCCCATGAATACACACATTGTAAGCAGAGCCACATCCATTCTTAATTGGTTATCAACCAACTCTTTCATGTCCTCCTCAATGGATGCCCCGAAGACTTTCACTTTCTCAACATCAAGATGTAGTACCTCCATATTTTTGCTTTCAGTTTTATCAGTGCCGTACTCTTTTAGGCCACTTTGCATGTGTGCATTTATGAATATTGTTTCAGTGATTGTGGATTTATCTGGATTATGTTCATGCTATGATGATATGTGACTTCATATTTAGATGGTTATGATATTATGATGTGATGTTTCAAGTTTCAGTTGGTTTATGATATACTTACCCCATACTAGCATGTGTATGGCATTTTTATGTATGTATCTATATTATGTGTCTTTATGGTAGAGGGCGGAGGCGTAGTTACTCGCTTTGTCGAGATCCACATGACTGACTGTACCTTATCATTGCTTGTTATATGTTGTATGTACATGCTTTGTCTAGTGTTGGCAAGTTTGCAAGTACGGGGCATCGTCTTCCCTGAATTGGCGGGAGTGAGCGTGCCCACATACATTCATCTCATGGTAAAGAGGGGAGATAGTTTTCGGACCCAAAACTCAATCCTTAGCCTATTTATCATAATTAATGGATAAAGTGTCGTTTGACTACCTTGCCCGAGTTTGGTCAGGTTGACCTAATTCGTGGATCCCGTCTTGTGAGATTGTATGATGCATGAATGTTACTGAAATTATTGCTTTGATTTGATTATTTTGCTATGGTTATTTTAATTAATTATATAGTGGGAAAATAATGATTAAAGTATTTCTTATGTTGTTGAATAATTATTAATTAATTAAAAGTCAAATATGAGAATATTTGAATTTAATTAATTAATTGTGCTAAATTTTGATTTAATATGTTTTTATTAAACTGTTGAAGAATTAGTGCATGTTTTAATTGTGTTGTAAATTATTAAATAATTTAAATGTGAAATTTTATTGTTGCATGTTCTTTATTTGTTTATGTGAAATTGGATTTCATAAGATAATTTGTAAATAGAGTTCCATGTGAGATGTGCATGAATAATATATTTTATAATTAAATATTGGTATTTTCCCTCAACTCGAGAAGAGGAGTTTGAATAGGAGTTGTCTGGTGACTCATTAGGGTTTTGCATGATAAGTGGGTTTGTTTATCTATTTGGAAAAAAAATTGCATTCATTTTGGGATAACCAGGTTTTGTTAAAATTTTTAATTTTGGAGAGGGAGCATTGGAGGAATATTTTGTGCTTTCTTGTGTTCTTGAAAATTGGGTGTGAGAATTTTTCTGGGTGAAATGTGTATGCATCTGGTATTGGAATTCTACATGCTGTGATTCAGAGTTGCAGGATTGAGCTCTACACATTCAGATTTGGGAGATTTAGCATTCTACAGTCAATTCCATCTCAGTTTCTTGCATTGGATTGAGGTAGGAGATTGATTTAATCTTTCTGAAATTTTACTTATTAAATTTTCATTATATAGTTGTGTTTGTTTTGATTTGGAGAATGCAAATCTATTTTCATTTATAATTCATTTTGGGTATTAGGAAAACCATTTGTTTGATGCTTTTGATTTTTATATTGTGACTTGGCATAGAAATGTTACGCTGCTGAAATTTTTGAGAAAAATTCATCCTAGGGCTTTTAGAAAATAAAAATTTAAATATCTATAGTAGGTTCTATAGTATGAATGTTTTAATTAAATGGGTTGTTCTTGAAAATTCAATTTGAGCTTAAAAAATGCATTCTGTGTAAAAAAACCCTTGCTCTGTAAAAAAATACAGTAAAACAAAGTATTCTGTAAAAGACAAAAAAAAAAGATGCTTTTGTTTTTTTTATTGGTTGAAGTTGAAATTGTTAAGTGAAGTCCATTTGTTAAAATTTATTATAAAAAATCTGGTCTTCACATTTCCAATTCTGGAAATAAAAAGTGACAGTCTGCCATTTCCATTTTCGAAAATACCAGACCTGTCAAATCAATCATCTTTTTCTTTTGTTGAATATAGTATATAGTTATTATTTTATTAAATGTAATGCAATGTTTTAAAAAAAAAATTAATTATAACTTTGCATATTTTATGTTTTTGGTTTTTTGTTTTTTTTTAAAAATTGTTTTTAAAAAAAATAAAGTAAAAAGTGTTGTGCACTTTATCCTGCCACGTAGGGTACCTACGCAGGTAGGGTCCTGCATTGGCAGGGTGCCTGCGCATGCAGGTACACTGCGCTGGCAGGGTACCTACGCACGCAGGTACACTGCGCACGTGCAGTACTTGCAAGCGCAGGTACACTGCGCGGCTATGGGGTGCGGGCTTGGGCCCCCCCAAATTATGTCATATATTTTGGTTTAATATTATTTAATTCATTTTACTTTTTATGTTATGTTAACATATTAATTTGTATATGTTAGTTTATTATATATATATATATATATATATATATATATATATATATATATATATATATATATCTGTAAATATATATATATATATGTAAATATATATATATATGTAAATATATATATATATATATATATAAATATATATATATGTATATATATATATGTATATATATATATATATATATTTGGTTAAATGATTAAATTTTAGTTTTTATATTTATATATATATATTGTTTAAATGAATTTATGGTGGCTATAATTTCTTAATAATTTAATTTTATTATTATGATCGATTCAAATTTTAATAAAATTTTATTATTATGTTCTGTTTAAGTTTAATAATAGAATTTCATTTAATATTATTAATTTTTGTTAATGAAATTTCTCATTTTTCAGAAGCGCAATCTTGTAGGGGATTTAAATTAAGGGTAATTGGGTTATAAAGTTTTCTCGATTTTGTTTTAATCATTCGATCTTAGGAATGTCAAAATAGAGGAATGAGACTCTAACCTTGCAGCTTACGATTGTATATTCTTCGTGTCTTCTTTGACATTATGGGTTGTCGAGTTTTAGATAACCTAGGAGAATACAGAGGCCAGCGTATGTGTTAGGTAGTAGTGTTTTTCAGTTATGTATGGTGTGTGTGCACTCTGTCTGATTATTATTTCTGTTTGACCATTGGGCTCATGTTATATTTTTTCTGTTTGTGGTATCTCTGTGACTATATCTAGTTCTTTTATGTGAATTTGGATATGAGGTTACGAAGTTGTATACCTGATTTGATCTAGGAGAGATCTATGAGCCTAAGGTAGTTTACCTAGGTATGTGTTAGGAGGTGGCTTGCAATAAGCGCCGGGGCCCACAAGTGGCTGCTGTTGACCACTTATTGTAAGTTATTGTAAACAAGTGATAACCTAATTATATTAAGGGAAACAAATGAGCCTAATAAGATAGTTTTCCTCTCCCATGCTTGAGTGCTAGTATAGACTGAGATGAGGATGAGATGATGCTTGCCACCTATTGGGGTGCGTGTTATGGCATAGTTAATGACTTCTTCAGTATGAGAAGTCATTGATTCCGTGTATGGTCACTTGAGTTCCAGAATCCAGAGTGATTACCAGGATGAGACTCAAGGGTTAGACGTACATGATGACACCTACCTACACATAGTCTAGTTATCCTACAAGGTCAGTTGCCTCTAGATTAGCGAGTCATAGTTTTCACTACTTTTGTTGACCTTGAATTAGTAAGCTATCAGGATTCCTTTCCTAGTGCTACTTCTTGTATGGACTTGATTATCCGTTTGGGGTCTGATGTTATCTCCTTAGCATGGTGAGGTAGACCTTTGTGGTTCTACACGAACGGGTGGTAGTGTTTATTTACCATTTGAGATTCGACGTCCTGGTACCAGTGCTTGATGGTGTCTTTTCAGATGGATTCTTTATGTTACTTATTCTATGATATTCTTATGTACTTATTCTTTAATGTAAATCTTGTATTAGAATATCGCATGTGATACCTAATCTGGATAATTGTAATTTAGATGTTAGAATGATTAATACATACCTTGCAACATGTGCAGTGGATGTATGTTTATTAGATTTAATGATTGTTCATGAAATGTAAACAATACGATGTAATGGTGGTATTTATTTTATGGAATCATTTGTTGATGTTATTTGTTATGTTATGTTAGTAAGTAATGCTACATCATGGGACCCATTAGAGTTGTAACCTGTGTTTTCAATGTGTGTTATGTGAGATAATGGTTATTGCTTTATGTGGTTGTTTATCTTGAATGTTAACTTTAGAAAAAAAAAATTGTTCACCAAACTTAGTATCATGTTTTAGGTTAGTTTCTTTTGGGTTCCCTGGCGGGGCGTTACATTTGGTATCAGAGCGGAGTTTCTACACTAGGAACTCTGGGTATGTACGCTCATTAGGTTTTATGTGTTTAGTTTAAACTTGAAAACAAAACTTAGACATATAACCATTCTGTGTTTAGACTATTACTTTATGATCATCTTGTTTTGGTTTATGTTTGATATATGTTCGTGAGTGTTTGCTGGTTTCTTCATGTTGCAGGAATCATGCCTGAAACTAGAGCAGCCAGAGGTAGAGGTAGAGGTAGGTCAGGTGGACGTGGTAGGGGAAGGCAACCAAGCCCCTCCACCAGTGTTGAGAAAGTAAGTAACCGCCAGCAGTCGAGAGATGAGCAAGGTGGTGAACATCAGGGAGAATCTGAGGGGCAGGATACTAGGTAGCTCCTTCGAGCAATCCTTGCTCGTCTTGGTCCTGATCAGGATAGAGCAGATCAGGAGGGTTCACATCATTCCCATAGGAATGAAGGAGAGAGAGACAAGGAAAGATCTAGGAGTCCTCTTAAGAGGAAATTTACTGTAGATCCTTCAGTGGTTGCAGCAAACCATATGAGGGACCTTATGAGGGGAAAGCCTATTCCCTTTGATGGGAAGGGTACAGGACTTGAGGTAGAGACATGGTTAATAGCATTGGAATGAAGTTTCGCCATGCACCCATTTAGCAGCAACACCAGAGCTAGATATGCTGTGACTCAACTCACAGATTTTACAGCAGTATGGTGGAAAATTGAGGAAGAGAAGGTAGGTGTTGGGATGGACACAGTTACTTGGGAATTGTTCTTGGAGAATTTCTGAGAATGTTTCTTATCAGATCAATGGAGGAAATAGAGGGCCGATGAGTTCCATAATCTGAAGCAGCTGACTATGACTGTGAGTGAATATGAGCGTAAGTTCTTTGAACTTAAGCAGTACGTCAGATTTGGGCAGGACACAGCTCTATTGGTGCAGCATTTTATCAGGGGGCTGAATGCCCGCATTATTGGAAAGGTCTTACTCTTTGAGCCTAAGGCTCTCAGAGAATCAGTTGTGAAGGCTACACTCACTAAGGCTAATATAGCCTCAGGCTATGATCGACATCTAGGTGGTTCTTCTAGTTCAGGGTTCAGAGGGAACCAGTTCCAAGGTATCGGAAACTTCAAGAAGTTGTTGAACTTCTATAAGGGTAACCAGAACCATCAGCAAGCTAAAACCCTTCCACCTCCTTCTCAGAGTAGTGGTTCTCATTCCAAGAACTTCTGGAATGGCAAGCGCTCTAAGCGCAATCAAACTGCTCAACCAGCTCAGAGTTTACAACAGAGTGCCAGCAAAGGTAGCTTTCAGCAATCTAGTGCACCATCCAGAGGAAAGAGTAATTTCAGAAACACGGGATGTTTCACTTGTGGACAATTTGGGCATATAGCAGTGAATTGCCCACAGTGTCCCCCACAGTACTCTTCATAGAGGCCAGCAGCATCTGAACCCACAGTTGGAGACACAGGGCGCACACATAGAGTGTTCGCTGCATTGGATCAGCGACAGGCAGATCATCAGGGTATGGTAGTTGAGACTACAGGTACTATTCGAGGCATACCCATTTCTATTTTATATGATTCTGGTGCTACTGACTCTTTTATATCTCCACTTTTAGTTGAGCATTGTGGGTTGGTGGCTGCAAAGCAAGATAGTAGTTGGCAAGTGGAATTAGCCTCAGGAGCTAGGGTTTTGACAGGATCTTTGGTCCCTAGGTGTGAACTGAATTTGGGTAAATTCTCTACCACTGTAGATCTACGTGTGATTCCTTTGGGATCATATGGGGTCGTGCTAGGTATGGATTGGTTAGAAGTTCATGGAGCTAGCATCGACTGTAGGAAGAAGACCATCATGTGCAAGGATGATGAGGGTATAGAGTGTCAGATAGTGGGTATCCCACAACCTATTTCTCTCCGATTGATTTCAGCTATGCAACTAAAATGTTGTATGCGAAAGGGTTGCCAGATGTTTGCGGTGACTCTGAATGACATTGATGAAGAGGAGAGCAAAGACAGGACCCTAGATCATCCAGTATTGCAGGAATTTCTTGATGTCTTTCCGACAGAGATTTCGGGTATGCCACCTAAGCGTGACATTGATTTTCGAATCGAACTTGTTCTAGGGGCTGAGCCTATCTCTAGAGCTCCATACAGGATGACTACTCATGAGTTGAGTGAGCTCAAGCTTTAGTTGGAAGAATTGTTGGCAAAGGGGAGCATTAGACCTAGTGTTTCTCCATGGGGAGCACCAGTCCTCTTCGTTAAGAAGAAGGATGGATCTTTACGCTTGTGTATTGACTACAGACAGTTGAACAAGGTAACGATCAAAAATAGATATCCATTGCCACACATTGATGATTTATTTGATTAGATTAAGGGAGCTAAGGTGTTCTCTAAAATTGATCTAAAGTCAGGGTATCATCAGCTACGGATTCATGATGCAGATATTCATAAGACTGCATTCCGTACAAGATATGGGCATTATGAGTTCACAGTGGTACCTTTTGGTTTGACGAACGCTCCATCAGTGTTCATGTGCTTAATGAATGGAGTGTTTCGAGAATATTTGGATCAGTTTGTATTGGTCTTCTTGGATGATATATTGATATACTCTAAATCCATAGAAGAACATGAGGAACATCTTAGATAGGTTTTGCAGTGTTTGAGGGAGAATCAACTTTATGCTAATGCAAAGAAGTGTGATTTCTTTCAGATAGAGATTCAGTATCTTGGTCATATGATTTCAGGAGAAGGTATCTCAGTAGATCCTTCGAAGATTCAGGCAATTGTGGAGTGGCCAGCACCCACTAATGTGTCTGAAGTCTGTAGTTTCATGGGTTTGGCCAGATATTACCGCAGATTTGTCAAGAACTTCTCTAGGGTTGCACATCCTATCACCTCATTGCAGAGGAAAGGGAAGAAGTTCATTTGGACGGAGAAGTGTGAGGAAGCTTTCCAGAAGCTTAAGGAGTGTTTGACCAGTGCCCCTATTCTAGCAGTGCCAGATCTAGCTAGAGATTTTGTTGTATGCACTGATGCGTCTTTAGAGGGTATTGGAGCAGTCCTCATGCAGGAAGGACGGGTGATTGCATATGAGTCTCGCAAACTCAAGGATCATGAGCTTAATTATCCTACACATGATCTTGAGTTGGTAGCAGTTGTCCATGCTTTAGTTAGATGGAGACACTTCTTATTAGGGCACCGTTTTGAGCTTCATAGTGATCACCATAGTCTTCAGTATATATTTACCCAACCTAATCTGAATGCTAGACAGAGAAGGTGGATGGAATTCCTTTGCGAGTATGATTTTGAGATCAAATACATCCAGGGTAAAGAAAATGTGGTAGTAGATGCTCTGAGTCGCAAGAAGAAGATTGTTTTAGCTATGACTCTTAGTGTGTATTTGAGGAGCAGGATTCTTCAGTCAGTTCCCAGAGATACTTTGTATCAGGAGGTGAGTTTAGTGATTGAGTCAGGGAGATCTCTGGAGGGTAGGTTCGCAGGTTTTGTCGTGGAGTCTGATGGACTTATGCGACACAAGGGCCAGATTTATGTACCCTCATTAGATGATTTGCATTCATTGGTTTTATCAGAGGCTCATCGTGCACCTTATTCAGCACATCCAAGTGTTAAGAAGATGCACGCAGACTTACGACAGCTTTATTATTGGCCTGGCATGAAACGTGACATTGCAGATTTTGTGGCTAGGTGTTTAGAGTGTCAGAGGGTCAAGGCAGATCATCAGCATCCAGCAGGGCTTTTGCAGCCTAATCTCATTCCATCTTGGAAGTGGGATATTATTTCCATGGACTTCATTGTTGGATTGCCTATGACTCCTCGCAGACATGATGCTATCATGGTGACCGTTGATCGGTTGACTAAGGTGGCACACTTTTCTCCCATGAGATCTTCTTATACTGCATCTTCTGTGGCCAGGGTCTTCATGCAGGATATAGTGAGACTTCACGGAGTTCCACGTAAGATTATCTCTGATCGAGATCCTATTTTTACATCTGCATTTTGGACTTCACTGCAGCATGATCTTGGTGCTCAGTTGAATTTCAGTTCAGTGTATCACCCTAAGATCGATGGTCAGACAGAGTGGGTTAATCAGGTGCTGGAGGACATGTTGAGGATGTATGTCATGGACAGACAGACTCACTGGGAGGATTATCTATATCTAGTGGAGTTTTCTTATAATAATGGATATCATAGTTCCATTGGCATGTCACCCTTTCATGCATTATATGGATGACCTTGTCGTACACCATTGAGCTAGGATAGACTGGAGGACCGTATTCTTATTGGTCTAGATATGCTTCGTGACATGGAGCAGCAGGTGATTCGTATCCATGAGCATGTGGCTACTGCACAGGACAGGCAGAAGAAGTATGCAGACGCCCACCGGATTGATAGGCAGTTTGTAGTTGGGGATAGAGTTTTCTTGAGAGTGCATCCGCGGAAGAGTTTGATCCGTTATGGAAAGGGTTCGAAGTTGGCGCCTCATTTTGTTGGTCCTTTTGAGATCCTAGAGAGGATAGGTCCAGTTGCATATCGTCTTGCTTTGCCACCCAGCTTATCACGCATTCATGATGTATTCCATGTTTCAGTACTTAGACGATATATTCCTGATGTTACACATGTACTTGATTGGAATGCTTTACAGGTGGAGGATGGGAAACTGGCATTGGAGCCCATATGTATCCTACAGTGTCAGGATTTGATCCTCAGGGGTCGAACCGTCAACCAGGTAAGGCTCCAATGGGATCCAAACGATGAGACAGTAGCTACTTGGGAGGATGCAGCTAGATTCTGAGAATCTTATCCCTACTTGTTTGCAGGCTTCCAGGAGTAAGCCTAATACAAGGGGGGGTGGATGTAGTACCTCGATATTTTTGCTTTCAGTTTTATCAGTGCCGTACTCTTTTAGGCCACTTTGCATGTGTGCATTTATGGATATTATTTCAATGATTGTGGATTTATCTGGATTATGTTCATGCTATGATGATATGTGACTTTATATTTAGATGGTTATGATATTATGATGTGATGTTTCAAGTTTCAGTTAGTTTATGATATACTTACCCCATACTAGCATGTGTATGGTGTTCATATGTATGTATCTGTATTATGTGTCTTTATGGTAGAGGGTGGAGGCGTAGTTACTCACTTTGTCGAGATCCACACGATTGACCATACCCTATCATTACTTGTTATATGTTGTATGTACATGCTTTGTCTAGTGATGATAGGTTTGCAGGTACGGGGCATCGTCTTCCCTAAATTGGCAAGAGTGAGCATGCCCACATACATTCATCTCATGGTAAAGAGGGGAGATAGTTTTCGGACCCAAAACCCAATCCTTAGCCTATTTATCCTAATTAATGGATAAAGTGTCATTTGACTACCTTGCCCGAGTTTGGTCAGGTTGACCTAATTCGTGGATCCCGTCTTGTGAGATTGTATGATGCATGAATGTTGCTGAAATTATTGCTTTGATTTGATTATTTTGCTATGGTTATTTTAATTAATTATATAGTGGGAAAATAATGATTAAAGTATTTCTTATGTTGTTGAATAATTATTAATTAATTAAAAGTCAAATATGAGAATATTTGAATTTAATTAATTAATTGTGCTAAATTTTGATTTAATATGTTTTTATTAAATTGTTGAAGAATTAGTGCATGTTTTAATTGTGTTGTAAATTATTAAATAATTTAAATGTGAAATTTTATTATTGCATGTTCTTTATTTGTTTATGTGAAATTGGATTTCATAAGATAACTTGTAAATAGAGTTCCATGTGAGATGTGCATGAATAATATATTTTATAATTAAATATTGGTATTTTTCCTCAACTCGAGAAGAGGAGTTTGAATAGGAGTTGTCTGGTGACTCATTAGGGTTTTGCATGATAAGTGGATTTGTTTTTCTATTTGGGGAAAAATTTGCATTCATTTTGGGATAACTAGGTTTTGTTAAAATTTTCAATTTTGGAGAGGGAGCATTGGAGGAATATTTTGTGCTTTCTTGTGTTCTTGAGAATTGGGTGTGAGAATTTTTTTGGGTGAAATGTGTGTGCATCTGGTATTGGAATTCTACATGCTATGATTCAGAGTTGCAGAATTGAGCTCTACACATTCAAATTTGGGAGATTTAGCATTCATATCTACAGTCAATTCCATCTCAGTTTCTTGCATTGGATTGAGGTAGGAGATTGATTTAATCTTTCTGAAATTTTACTTATTAAATTTTCATTATATAGTTGTGTTTGTTTTGATTTGGAGAATGCAAATCTATTTTCATTTATAATTCATTTTGGGTATTAGGAAAACCATTTGTTTGATGCTTTTGATTTTTATATTGTGACTTGGTATAGAAATGTTATGCTGCTGAAATTTTTGAGAAAAATTCATCCTAGGGCTTTTAGAAAATAAAAATTAAATATCTATAGTAGGTTCTATAGTATGAATGTTTTAATTAAATGGGTTGTTCTTGAAAATTCAATTTGAGCTTAAAAAATGCATTCTGTGTAAAAAAACCCTTGCTCTGTAAAAATATACAGTAAAACAAAGTATTCTGTAAAAGACAAAAAAAAAGATGCTTTTGTTTTTTTTATTGGTTGAAGTTGAAATTGTTAAGTGAAGTCCATTTGTTAAAATTTATTAGAAAAAATCTGGTCTTCATATTTCCAATTTTGGAAATAAAAAGTGACAGTCTGCCATTTTCATTTTCAGAAATACCAGACCTGTCAAATCAATCATCTTTTTCTTTTGTTGAATATAGTATATAGTTATTATTTTATTAAATGTAATGCAATGTTTTAAAAAAAAAATTAATTATAACTTTGCATATTTTATGTTTTTTGTTTTTTTGTTTTTTTTTTAAATTTTTTTTTTTTAAAATAAAGTAAAAAGTGCTTTGCACTTTATCCTACCACGCAGGGTACCTGCACTGGCAGGGTGCCTGCGCACGTAGGTACACTGCGCTGGCAGGGTACCTACACACGTAGGTACACTGCGCACGTGTAGTACCTGCAAGCGCAGGTACACTGCGCGACTATGGGGTGCGGGCTTGGGCCCCCCCAAATTATGTCATATATTTTTGGTTTAATATTATTTAATTCATTTTACTTTTTATGTTATGTTAACATATTAATTTGTATATGTTAGTTTATTATATTATTACATTGAATATATATATATATATATATATATATATATATATATATATATATATATATATATATATATATATATATATATATATATATATATATATATATATATATATATATATATATATTTATTTATTTATTTATTTATTTATTTATTTATTTATTTGGTTAAATGATTAAATTTTAGTTTTTATATTTATATATATATATTGTTTAAATGAATTTATGGTGGTTATAATTTCTTAATAATTTAATTTTATTATTATGATCGATTCAAATTTTAATAAAATTTTATTATTATGTTCTGTTTAAGTTTAATAATAGAATTTCATTTAATATTATTAATTTTTGTTAATGAAATTTCTCACTTTTCAGAAGTGCAATCTTGTAGGGGATTTAAATTAAGGGTAATTGGGTTATAAAGTTTTCTCGATTTTGTTTTAATCATTCGATCTTAGGAATGTCAAAATAGAGGAATGAGACTCTAACCTTGCAGCTTATCTATTGCCATTCATAAAACAAAGTTTTGATTATTTTCCATCTAAATTGGGCATCTTGGTTATAATGAATTAATTGACACTTCTTAGGTTATCTGAACTACTTGTGGTAACAGTAGACATGATTATTGTGAAAACTCTCCAGTAGATATTTTTCTTAAATTCTTTTGTAATGCTTATGAAACATATTGAGTTATGGTTTTATTTTAGTTCAATTTGATACGATTGTATATTCTTCGTGTCTTCTTTGACATTATGGGTTGTCGATTTTTAGATAACCTAGGAGAATACAGAGGCCAGGGTATGTGTTAGACAGTAGTGTTTTTCAGTTATATATGGTGTGTGTGCACTCTGTCTGATTATTATTTATGTTTGACCATTGGGCTCATGTTATATTATTTTCTGTTTGTGGTATCTCTGTGACTATATCTAGTTCTTTTATGTGAATTTGGATATGAGGTTATGAAGTTGTATACCTGATTTGATCTAAGAGAGATCTATGAGCCTAGGGTAGTTTAACTAGGTATGTGTTAGGAGGTGGCTTGCAATAAGCGTCGGGGCCCACAAGTGGCTGCTATTGACCACTTATTGTAAGTTATTGTAAACAAGTGATAACCTAATTATATTAAGGGAAACAAATGAACCTAATAAGATAGTTTTCCTCTCCCATGCTTGAGTGCTAGTATAGACTAAGATGAGGATGAGATGATGCTTGTCGCCTATTGGGGTGCATGTTCTGGAATAGTTAATGACTTCATCAGTATGAGAAGTCATTGATTCCGTGTATGGTCACTTGAGTTCCAGAATCCAGAGTGATTACCAGGATGAGACTCAAGGGTTAGACGTACATGATGACACCTACCTACACATAGTCTAGTTATCCTACAAGGTCGGTTGCCTTTGGATTAGCGAGTCATACTTTTCACTACTTTTGTTGACCTTGAATTAGTAAGCTATCAGGATTCCTTTCCTAGTGGTACTTCTTGTATGGACTTGATTATCCATTTGGGGTCTGATGTTATCTCCTCAGCACGGTGGGGTAGACCTTTGTGGTTCTACACGGACGGGTGGTAGTGTTTCTTTACCATTTGAGATTCGACGTCCTGGTACCAGTGCTTGATGGTGTCTTTTCAGATGGATTCCTTATGTTACTTATTCTATGATATTCTTATGTACTTATTCTTTAATGTAAATCTTGTATTAGAGTATCGCATGTGATACCTAATCTGGATAATTGTAATTTAGATGTTAGAATGATTAATACATACCCTGCGACATGTGCAGTGGATGTATGTTTATTAGATTTAATGATTGTTCATGAAATGTAAACAATACGATGTAATGGTGGTATTTATTTTATGGAATCATTTGTTGATGTTATTTGTTATGTTATGTTAGTAAGTAATGCTACGTCATGGGACTCATTAGAGTTGTAACCTATGTTTTCAATGTGTGTTATGTGAGATAATGGTTATTGCTTTATGTGGTTGTTTATCTTGAATGTTAACTTTAGAAAAAAAAAATTGTTCACCAAACTTAGTATCATGTTTTAGGTTAGTTTCTTTTGGGTTCCTTGGCGGGGCGTTACACAACATAACTGAGAATTTGTACCATGAGGACACTTAAGATGAAGAGATTACCCGGAACCCATGCAGATATTTTGACTTTGAAGTAGTCCTTGGCTACATCTAGTACAATGTCTCATAGAAGAAATATTATAAGAGCACATGGGGCAAGTATCATTTTCATGTCATCCAAATTGTAATCCATTTGCAATCCCAACCCAATACAAACAGACTACAACTATGATATAATTAATAGAGCAATGCAGCAGAAGAGGTTGTCTGCATTCAATGCAGTCTCCATGTATTTAAACACTAACAAAGTGAACTCCCTACTAAAAATTTGGCCTCTTTTATTTTGGAATCAATTCTTTTCTTAAGGAGGCATTAATTGGGTACCATATTAAAGCAGCTGAGCAGACCTATTTAACAGCTTGGTTAATTTTGTATGTGAAGTTATTTTTTGAAATAATGAAATTACTTTGCCATCGCATATATACATTGTATTTACACCGCGAGCGAAATCAGGAAGCTTTAAGCCAACTTTGTGCAACACTAGGCCGCTGATTTATTTTACATTTCTCTACACATGAACAATACTGTAAAGCCGTGGTAAACTAATTTATTAACGTGTTAACAACTAAATAAAAGAAAATTCCTACTGTTTGAAGTGAGCATTTCTTTGCGCTATGATATGATGTGAAGAGATCTAATTATTCACGTTATTCAGTTGTACGCTTTCCTTCAACGGTAAGTTATTCACTAACAATCCAAAGCAATATATATTCGTGTTTTTTTCATGGTAATGGCTTGTCATATTTTAGATATCACTTGGTTGAAAGCAAGCTATCAATATTCTAGCCAAGCTTTACTTAAGGCATAAATGTGAGTTTCTAAAAATAAAAAGAAAGAGAATAGTGATTACAGTACATTAAGATTAAGGTTAATGTAGATTCATGATTGTAGGGCATAATTGGTAAGCATAAAGAAAAAGTCTATCAGTAATAATTAAATAAATGTAATAATAATATTATTAATTGAGTTTTACTTAATTTTTGTTATGAGAGTCTATTATAAAGAAGAAAAAATAATGTATATTAAATTAATTATTAGAATTTTGTTCTTTTAATGTCATTATAATTTTAATTAGGTGTTTAATATGAAATTGAAGTTTAATTAATTTTTTACATTTTTAACTAAAAGTTGATTAGGTTAAATATTATATGTTAATGTATTTTGAAATGAATATTATTGTAAGAAATTGTTAAATTCATTTTGGTTAATATGGTTTCTATTTTATTATGATAAGTGTCTATATTACTAATTCTTTGAATAGTTATGTTTTATAGTTTCATAGCCAATAGTGCCATGTTGTGATGGTTATGTTGTTGTTCTTGCCATCAAGGTTCAAATCTCATTAGGGATGAGGTCCCTCATTTGTGGCCTCATCAGTTCCAATCAAAACATTTACACCTCTTTCAAAAAATTTATTTTCTATAGTTTCATATATATCAAACACTCAATAACAATGTAGATGTGTATATAATTAAATTACACAAACTTAATTTATTAATGATTAACTAGTATTATATTTCTATTTATTGTGGATTTTTTTAAGTTGGTAGTCAAAACCTAGTAATTTAAGTTATTGTTGGCATATGCTAAAGGAATTAATCTTTTCCTAGAAAAGTAGGCTATATACTAGATTGAGGTAATTAGACTCCAACCTAAGATTATTTTGAAATTGGTAAATTCTTTCAATTCAAAGTTATGGATCAATAAGATTACAAATGGAAGACCTCATCCCCAATGCAATCAACCAAAAGAAGTATGAACCTTTGTCCCAACAATAACAATAACACATTTAAACTAATACTATGCTATTACCATAACCGATAATGAAAGAAGTTTAAAAGAAAGTTAAAAAGGTTAAATATTATTTGATAATTATGCTGAAGGCATTCTCTATTTGAAGGCATGTTTAAGTAAAGAAGTGAAATTTGACAATCAAAGGCTTCGCACGTCCGGCTCAAGCGATCTCTCTGTGGCATAAGGACAAAGAAGATGAAGGCAATGTAAATGGCTAGACACTGTCGGACCTTGAGCTAGCTCAGGAATCAGGGTGGGGTTTCACAACGTGACTCATAGGGGAGATGTTTTATTATCCCACTAATATTTTGAACTATATTTTTTTGAGTTATTTTAAGTAATATTACTTTAAAAAAATCCATTTGATTAAAAACACATTTTTTGAGGAATTTTTTTTTAAGATCTAAAAACATTTAGAATTTAGTTTTGATGTTGCATTGTAATATGCAATTACTTTTATTTATTTTTCACAAATAATAATATATTTTACACCAAAGTGTAAAATATATTATTTTTTATTAAAAAAATCAAATGTAAGTTTTAGTTTTAGATTTTTGTTCAAATTTTCATTTTAATACATAATTATTTTTAATTTGTTATTCATAAATAGTTTTTGTTTTGTTTTATTTATAATGTTTTAAAGTGATTTTTTTTAACAAAGATATTTTGAAATGTTGTTATAGTATATGAAAAATAGATTCTTTAAATATTAATTTTAATGATATATTGAATTTTAATTTAATTTTAATATAATATTATTTTTATTTATTAATCATAATAGTAAATAATAGTAAGGTTTTTTATTTTTTTAATAAAATTTTTAAGTTAATTTTTTTTTTTAAGAAAGATATTTTAAAATGTTTTTTTTGGTGAAAGTGGTAAGCTACTAATATATTATAAATTAATATAAAAACTGGTTCAAGAGCTCAATAGTGAAAGAACTAGTGAAGAAAATCCTATATCTTAACTCGGTACAATTAAGAAAAAAATTTAAAATACTCCTAAAGAGGCCCATAAAAACTATGAAGAAAGAAAAATGACCATAATACAAAATGACAATAATACCTCCCAAAAGATTACATGCATCCATACTATATAGGGACAAATACAATATTACATATCAATATGGGGACACTATAACAATATTACATCTCAAGAAAAATCCCCTTAACATAATTAATTGGATAGCACTACCTTTATGGCTGACATCATCATCCATCTATTCCAAAGCAATCCACAACACTTGAAAATTGGGATCAGCCTCTAACATGTGATCTCAAAAAATTGCATGAGCTGCATTCTCCATTATGACACTGTTGGCAAGTTGACTATATTGGTGTATATGACTTGATATAATGTTGTCATTATGGCAACAAAATCATATAATGTTTTGGAGTCGGTGCACTTGATGAGAAGATCAAAAATTGGCTAAGTGTAGAAGAATGGACAGTAAGCAGAGCACCAGCAATTCAGAGCATCAGTGCATGTGCGTACGACCAAGTTATGGTATGCGCCCTAGAAGATAAGTTGGTTAGAGTGTATTCATGCTTAGTCTATGAGCGCATGATCAGATGTGTAGGTATGACAAAGTTATAGGTAGTTGAAGTCACACAGCTAGTGAATGCTAGAGAAGAACAAAACAAGCGGTCGACTATTGGCATTTTGATTAGCGGTTATATTTCTATGATGTAAAGGCTATGCACATATTGTAACTAGGTTGTAGACATGTAATTAACTTTATTTATAAATGTGCTTGAGCCAATTCAATTGGAAGTGTTGTATGTAATCGGTTAAAGGGCCAACCTAGTTAATTATTTTGTATGCACATATAAATATTAGATGCGTTATTGTAATTAGGCATGAGAATGATTGTATAGTTGAGATAAGCAGAGCATAAGTATACGAAGAGTTGATAAGATGTATTAGAGCTTTGGAAAAGGTCAAAGCATCAATGCATCAAAGGAACTGATCAGACAAGCAGTGTCACAGTGATAGTTCATCCATTACATATAGTGTGTATCTAAGATCAGAAGGTTGTAGCCTTCACCACTTGAGCAGTGAGCTCTAGGACAGTGTGTCCACACCCCTAACAGGGTTATTGTAAAAGACTCCTAACAGGGTCTGACTCTTGACAAGGTCACTGTACTAAATACATTGTAAAGCAACTCCTAATAGGGTTAAGGATCTTCCAGCAAGGATCATAAAACACTAGTGCAGAATATTAGTGGGTGTCAATTCCCATCAAGGTGTTTACCTATTTGGGTTTCCCCATAACCATATTGTTGTTATGTGTTGTGCTCATGTTTCTTATTTATATTGATGTTCATTTCAGTACTTAAGCATTCAAGTTAAGATTAAAGAGTAAAGCAAAAAGATTAAATATAGTGAACACTGATTCACTGCCCCTCCGCCCCTCCTCCCCCTCTCAGTGTTCCCATTCCTAACAATTGGTATCATAGATCTAGTCCTCAGCAAAGAAGTTTAACCACTTGAGGAGATCATGGGCAAAGCATAAATGAAACATCTGAAAAGAAATCTTGAAGTTGCTCTTGAAGACTTGGACATATCTGAAAAAGAAATTGAGGAACTAAAAGAAAAAGTTAGTGATGTTCAAACAGTCATCAAAAGGCTAAAAAAATATTTGAAAGAATGCTCTACTAGTGATTTAGAGATTATGATCAAAAAGCTTAATGAAGAAAATTCATCCATGAAAGAACAGATCGAAGAATTGGATGACAAGCTGACTAACAATCAAGAAGTCTATGATGAATAGATCAAAGAGAACCTTCAAGTAAATGAAGAATTGAGGCAAGCAAACATGGAAATCTTAGAGCTAAGGAACAAAAAAGAAAGCTTGGAATCTAAATTGAAAGAGGCAAAGAATCACATTGATAAATTACACACCAGTTCTGATTTGATAGAATCTCAGGTGTATGCATGAAGACTTAAAGGAGATACTAGCTACATTGGATACAATGAAGCATAAAACTAGATTGACAACATGAGAGCGAGGATGAAAGCACAAAAGAACTCAACTGATACTAAGAAGACTTAAGATCAAACTAAAGATAATGTTGAACCACCTAAAAATGAGCACAAGCCAGTAGACTGCACTTGTTATGCATGTAACAAGCATAGACATATAGCAAGGAACTGTACAAAGGTAAGACCTTTTAATGGTTACTATTATTCATGCAATAAATTTGGTCATAGAGCTATGAATTGTAAGACAAGTCAGAAAAATAAGACTCAGTATAATCAGATAAATCAGAATCAGTCAAATGTAAGAAGTTCTTAGAATGTTACATGTCAGATATGTAACTATAAAGGTCGCTCAACCAGACAATGTAAACTGGTAACCCATGTCAATGCGCCAAGGACTATAAGGCCTCTAGTCATTTGTCATTCTTATAACAAGGCTGGACACGTATCAAAGTTTTGTAGATCAAGGATGCAAAGATAGGAAAGCCCTAAAAAGCTAAAAGAAACAATATTGGATACTGAAGGAGAAGTCAAGTTTGTGAAAGCTTCAGAGGATGTGAGCTTGATTTGGTCAGAAGAAAAGAAGGATAAGGTTGATGAAAATGTATTGGATGCATCCACAGTGGACGCACCCTCTACATCTGGATGAATGGCCCTCAGGGTCATGCGGGGAGCTAATTTAGCTCTAAACCCTTGCGTGGCTAGTATACTCACCCTCATAGTATGCGCCTTTGGACTTAACCTTTTGAAGACTAGAAAAACCTATGTGCAAGACAACACTAACTAATTGATTACAGAATGAAAGTTGGAAATTATCAGTGATAGCCTGGTTTATGCAGCAAGTAGTAATGGCAAAATTATTACTTTAAAGTACACAGAAGCTTTTAGATCTCTCATTGCATTTGAATTCAAAGGGATTGGAGAGTAGAGGAGCCCTAGCATTTGATAGTAAAGGATTGGAGATTGATTCACCAGTTATTAGCAGTGCATTTGATCGGTTGCGAAAACCCTAGTTCGTCACACCGATTCAGAAGCCTTTGAGATTACTTGGAAAGTGATATACAAGTAAGTAATGGCTACTCCCATTGTATTTGATGTGGTGAACAAGAAGAGATATGTGTTTAAAAGGAATCCATTTAAATCCATGCTAGACAAACTAGAAGGTGCATTCTCCCACACTCGCATGGGTGTTATGGTGGAAGATATCAGGGCATACATATATTGTAAGAAAGAACCAATAGGTTTGGATAGAATAAGAGCGCACATGGAAAAAATTATGAAGCCTAATAAAACCTTCATGGATGAGTATGCACAGTTAGAGAATCATCCTATTGTTGAATTTTCTAAGGCACATGAGTTTTATAAATCGGAATGGATCAAGATCCTATTGAGCAGAATCCATGATGACCTAGTTTGGATAGGCGAAGTCCCAATAAGAATCACAGGAGACCTAATTCATGAGTGAAATGTCCCCTTTCTAATTTTTATATCATATTTGCATCCTCTGATCAGATTATTAAATTAAACAAACAACACTTTGAAAGATTATACAATTTCTCAATAAAACCCAAATCAGGTATTGCCCAAAATAGTGCCAAAAACTTCACAGCTTCACATACTATTGATAAATCTTAAAGTAGACATTTTTACAAAAATTTCACCAAAATAATGGCCTAAAAAATGACATTTCTAGATCTACAAAGAGTTTACACAACTCCAAAATGGAGAACCAAAACAATGCTCATCGGGCTCCCGAAAATAACACAAAATAGCCTGGAAACACCATTAAACACTAAAAATCTATCATAGAAGTAGAATCACAACCCAAGACATATATTCAGCTCTATTTTAATAGAAAAATGGCTGCAATACAATAGCAATCCAAACTGATATGAAATACTCAACTGAAAACACCAAAATCTTACAAAAACACACCCAAAAACTCATAAATCCGCACTGTTCAGCACAAGGGAAAACTCTACATGATCTTGCACATGGAATGGTCTCAAACTCCTAGCCCTCCTAGAAACTTTCAAACTCCCATCTTTGGGTCTCCTTCTCCACAGGTTTGGTAGCCTCTGAAGAACAACAAAGCAATGAGCAGAAATCAAGTTCTAGAATGACCTCAAAATGCCTCCAAACCCCTTTAAAAAAGGGAATAACCCTAACTCACAACCAAGAGGGATCAATAAGACATATTTTAATAATAATTAACATTTATTAATCCATTGGTTTCCAAAGATTAGCCCCTTTTCCCGAAACTTTACTTTTTGAGCATGCCAGCCTTAGGAAAAGTTATTATTTTTAATTATTTGAAAAGGGGACATGACAAGTCCTCCCTCCCAAACATTGCTTGTCCTCAAGAAATGAAGGTTTGGATGCTCAAGAATATGTGCTCCTTCCCAAGTTGCATCCTCCAATGGTAATCCTTTCCATTTTACCAAATGCTCTGTGATGCTCCTATTTCTCAATCTTTTCTCTCTTGTATCCAAAACCTCTTCTGGTATTAAGACTAATTTCCCTTCATCATCAAGAGGTGGTAATTCTACAGATACTGTGGTTTTCTTTCCTAAAACCTTCTTCAGGAAAGAGACATGGAAAACATTATGTATTTTTCTGTTTAGTCGAAGCTCCAATTCATAAGCTACCTCTCCTACCTTCCTAATGATCTTATAAGGCCCATAGAACCTTGGCTTGAGCTTCTCTACCCCACTCCTCTTCAAGGTGCTTTTCTTATATGGCTACAACCTAACAAATACCAAATATCCCATCTCAAAAGATCTTTTAGTCTTTTTCCTATCAGCGTACAACTTTTGTTGGTTCTGTGCATGTTGTAGATTATCCTTGAGGGACCTTATTATGTCTTGGCTTTGCTTAATGAAATCACTTGCTACAGGTACTTTGCTATCTGAAAGTACTAGATCAACAAAGAAAAGGGCATCATAACCATAGAGAGAATGAAAAGGAGGCATACCAATAGACATGTGATGAGATGTATTGTAACAATACTCCCCTAGGTGCAACCATTTCACCCAAGCATGTTGTTGATTTGAAACATAGTTCCTCAAATATCCCTCTATCCATTTATTAACTATCTCTATTTGTTCATCTGTTTGAGGTTGATAGCTAGTACTGGGAGTGAGTTCAATTCCTGCAAAATGAAAGAGCTCGTTCCAAAAAGAGCTAAGGAATCTACTGTCCCGGTCACTGACAATGTTTCTAGGCAAGCCATGTAACCTGAAAATTTCCTTAAAGAACAATTATGCCACTTGTGATGCCTTGAAATCAGATGTGATGGGAAAGAAATGTGCATACCTAGTTAGTCTATCTACCACCACATATATGCAATCCTTACCTTGAACCTTGGGCAACCCCGTGATGAAATCCATGGAAATACTTTCCCATTTTTGTTCAGGAATAGGAAGTGGCTGCAACAACCTTGCAGGAAAATTTTGCTCACTCTTATTTTGTTGGCATACCATGCATTCCTTAATGTGTTTAAGGACATCCTCTTTCATACCCTTCCATGCAAAGTGCTATTGAGGTTTTCTGTATGTCTTGAAGTATCCTTGATGACCAACCAAAGGTGTGTCATGAAAGGCCCTCAAAATTCTTTCCTTAATCTTTGATCCTGGCACTAAGAACATCATGTTCTTAGAATAAATTAGCTCATCAACAACCTTATATCTGTTATCATCCACTAACTTATTCAAGATATTTGTGGCAAAGGAATCTTTAGCATATTCTAAAATTATGGAGACTTTCCAATCAGCAGAGATAGATGTTAAGGAACATAAGGTGAGCTTCCTTGAGAGAGCATCAGCAACCACATTACTCTTTCCTTTCACATATTCAATGTCAAAATCATAAGCTTGCAATTTTCTTACCCATTTTTTTTTATGATCATTCAAATCCCTTTGGTTCAAGAAGAACTTGAGGCTATTATGGTCTTTATTTACAATGAATCTCCCACATACCAAATATTGTCTAAACTTATAAAGTGTGTGCATGATTGCCAACATATCCTTATCATAGATGGAATAACCTTTCTCTGATTGATTTAATTTTCTTCTCTCAAATGCTATTGGATGTCCCATTTGAGTGAGGACAGCCCCTATACCTTCTCCAGAAGCATCACATTCAACAACAAAAGGTAGGGAGAAATCTGGAATTGCAAGCACAGGGCATGAATTCATTACCTCCTTAAGCTTATCAAATGTTTTTTGTGCCTCTTCTATCCAAATAAAGGCTCCTTTCTTTGTAAAATCAGTCAAGGGGGCAGCAAGCTGAGAAAATCCCTTGACAAACCTCCTATAGTAGCTACACAACCTGAAGAAACCTCTCAACTGTGTAAGATTAGTGGGTGGAGGCCAATCCAAAATTGCCTGAATTTTTTGTTGATCAATCTGTACTCCTTTAGAACTTATAATATGTCTCAAATATAGGATCCTGGTCAAACCAAAATCACATTTAGATAGCTTAGCATAGAAGGATTGCTGCTCCAAGATTCCCAAAATAGTGTCTATGTGCTTTAGATGCTCTTTCCATGTTTTACTGTAAATCAAGATATCATCAAAGAATACCAAAACAAATTTTTGAAGATGCTTGCTGAATACCTTATTCATACAAGATTGGAATGTTTCTGGTGCATTAGTGAGGCCAAATGGCATAACAAGAAATTCAAAGTGCCCATAGTGACATCTGAAAGCAGTCTTTTCCACATCTTCCCTCCTCATGCAGATTTGATGGTACCCTGATCTTAAGTCAATTTTTTAGGAGTATACAACACCATGTAACTCATCAATGAGTTCATCTATGCGCGGTATGGGATACCTATTTTTTATGGTCTTCTTGTTTAGAGCCCTATAGTCTATACACATTCTCATTGTACCATCCTTTTTCTTGACAAGTACCATAGATGATGCAAATGGACTAGAGCTAGGCCTTATGAATCCCATGTCTAGGAGTTCCTTATTAGTTTTTTTCTATTTCTTCCTTGTAACCTCTTGTATGGTGGTATGGAATTCTTATAACTAGTTTGGCACCTTTTTCTAACTCTATAACATGCTCAAAACCTCTATCTAGTGGTAATCTCAGAGGCAAATCATTGAAAACTATACTATGCTTATCAAGAATATTTTGAATTTCAAAATGGAAATTACCTTGATTCTTTGGAGAGCTTGTTGGATGGATTACAACTCCTACTGCCCATGCTACTTGTCCTCTTCAAAATGTCCTCTCCATCCTCTTTGTAGTGACCACCTTAGGTGCTCCATTCGATAAGCCTCTCAATAAGACTTCTTTCCCATTGGAATGAAATTTAAACTCCATAGTTTGATGGTTCATGTAATAGCCTCCAATAGAGTGCAACCATTGAACACCCAATACAAGATCTGTCTCCCCAATGCCAACAACATAGAAGTCATCACATAACTCATAATCTCCTAAGGTCCTGAGTTGTTTCAGCACTCGTGTGCAAGGCATAGTGAATCCATCAGCTACAGTAACATTGAATCCCTCAAAATCTTCTGCTTTAAGACCTCTTTTCATAACAAATCCTTCATTAATAAAATTGTGAGTTGCCCCACTATCAAGAAGAACTGTCAGCCTTTTCCCTATTAGTACCCCTCAAATTCAAAAGGGATGGTATCTTGGGACTCATGATAATGTTGCTAAAGTGTCATCCTTTCTTATTTCTTTTTTTTCTCTTCTTCTTCCTCCTCCTTAGTGTCATGAAATTCCTCATGCTCATCTGAATCAAATTTTGAAGCAACTTCAATATAGTGCACTTGACCTTTCCCCAAACATCTGTGTCCTAGAACCCATGGCTCTCTACAAGTGAAACAAATCTTTTTCCTTCGTAATTGATTCCTAGTCTTTTCATCTACCTTCTTTTTTGCTACATTTGTCACATTCTTTGGTGGTGGTGCGGGAAAAGTATTTTTCTAAAAATTCCCTTTATGTTGCCAAAGATTTGGGGGTTTTTGATTAGTGACTGGTTTCATAGGCACACAAGTTTCAAGTTGCAAGCTTCTTTTGATAGCTTCCTATAAGGTTGAGGGTGAGCAAGCCTTAACCAAACCCATAATAGAATCTTCCAAACCATCAAGAAAAAGACAAACAATCCTCTTTTCACTCATATCAGGTACCATAACAGCCACTTTTTGAAACTCTTCTACATACTCATTAACTGATTTGGTTTTCCTTAACTTTGACAATTCTTTAAAATACTCTTCATCATCCTTGAGATCAAATCTATCTATCACTCTTTGACTAAAATCATCAAATGTAGTTACCTAATCATGACCTTGAGTAGTCATTCCATGATACCACCAATCATAGGCTGCATCTTCCAAGTGTAGACTTGCAAATTGAATGACATCACTCTCCTTCATGGGGTTAAGTGTGAAGAAGGTTTGTAATTTTTGTAGCCATGCTCTAGCTAAAATTTTATTTGTTCCATCAAAAGTAGGTGTTGTAAACTTGCTTATTTTATTTTTAAGTTATCTCCCACTTATGTCTTGCTCCCTCTTATATTCTTTCTTGGGCATCATAGTGTTCATCAGATCCACATATTCTCTAAAAGGCACCGAACTATGAAAGTCATCATCTAAGCCATTGTAAGTAGCCCTCAGTGCAATCAAGTTATCTATGACCTCTTCCATAGGATTAAGGGAATGATTTGGTGCCAATGCCTCATCTGCAGGTAAGAAAATAGTCTTTGTTGATCTAGAGGGTGTGGGTTTCAAATTTTTTGGCTTCTCTAAAGTGCTCCCTCTCTCATTAGTAGATACAACTCCTTGGATTTTTTCTGTCAATAACTGCAAAGCTTCTCTAGTTTCTGCCAAACTATTAACTGTTTGCTTTTGAGTGTTCTGGATGTCCTAGAAGAATTTTCTTTCCATCTCATTCGAGTCAGCCATACTTGTTCCTTCCTTGGATTTTATACTTTTATTTTCAGCTGGAGGTTTGATCAAATTTTTTTTATTCTTTTCTCGCTGCAAATATCTCTTTTCTCTTTCACTTAGTTACATGCAAACTTTTACAAACCCTCAGTCTAGCAAGATCATAGCTCTGATACCACTAAAAGGTCTCCTTTCTAATTTTTATATCATATTTTCATCCTCTAATCAGATTATTAAATTAAACAAACAACACTTTGAAAGATTATACAATTTCTCAATAAAACCCAAATCGGGTATGCCTAAAATAGTGCCAAAAACTTCACAGCTTCACATACTATTGATAAATCTAAAATTAGACATTTTTACAAAAATTTCACCAAAATAATAGCCTAAAAAATGACATTTCTATATGTACAAAGAGTTTACACAACAACTCCAAAATGGAGAACCAAAACAATGCTCATCGGGCTCCCGAAAACAACACAAAATAGCCTGAAAACACCGTTAAACACTAAAAATATCATAGAAGTAGAATCAAAACCCAAGAAATATATTCAGCTCTATTTTAATAGAAAAATGGCTACAATACAATAGCAACCCAAACTGATATGAAAAACTCAACTGAAAACACCAAAATCTTACAAAAACACACCCAAAACTCACAAATCTGCACTGTTCAGCACAAGGGAAAACTCTACATGAGCTTGCACATGGAATGGACTCAAAGTCCCATACTTAGCCCTCTTGGAAACCTAAAAACTCCCATCTTTGGGTCTCCTTCTCCACAGGTTTGGCAGCCTCTAAAGAACAACAAAGTAATGAGCAAAAATCAAGTTCTAGAATGACCCCAAAATGCCTCCAAACCCTTTTAAAAGAGGGCATAACCCTAACTCATGAGAAAGAGGGGTCAATAAGACATATTTTAATAATAATTAACATTTATTAATCCATTGGTTTCCAAAGATTATCCCCTTTTCCTGAAACTTTACTTTTTGAGCCTGCCAGCCTTGGCAAAAGTTATTATTTTTAATTATTTGAAAAGGGGACATGACAATGAGATAACATGCCTTTCTAAGATAGGTGCCATTATTTTAGTAGGTAAGGATGTGAGGAAATAAGTAGAATAGTCATGCAAGTCAAGAAATGGTAAGCGCGGAATGACTATTGAGCCTATAGAGGAGAAAGACATCAAATTAATGTCTATGATACTTGGGTACAAGTTTCAACACACCAATAGGGTGAATAGTGTGTCTGCGACCACTATTCTTGCAGCAATAAGGATTGTCAAAGAAAATAGAGAGTTCCATTTGTGCAAGATCTTGCATGCACAACTAATAGACAACATTAATGCCATCAAACATGACAAGACCAAAATATTCAGGTTTGGGTCTTTTATCATTTACATGTACTTCCATATACTTGGAAAGGTTTTAGATCTATACCTAGATAAAGATATTCCTACAATGCCTCAAATATCCCTTAAGGCATCTACTGATAGTTCAGTAGAAGACTACATGGAGCTAGATTAATTGAAAACATTCAAAATCAAGATGCAAATGAGATATAGAATACTAGAGAGTATTGTAGAGAAATACAAGGACAACATTTATTTCATGGTAGAAACTGATACAACTTGTATGGAGGTTGCTAAACCAAGAACAAAGCGGATACATCCACTTGGGTATGAAGTTGAGGAACCAATCTTGGAAGCTTATGCACAAATACTACTATCATCCCCTAAGGACCCTAATGAATCTAGATGGGGGACTTATGAAGAAAAGTCAAGAGAAGTTGATGCAGTTTTGAACAGTGTAGAAACTAAAAGAAAGGTAGCTAAAGTCACCTCTAAAATACCTAGAATTCATGGAGTATCACAAGAAGATCTATAAAAAGCAAGGAAAGAGAAGATTGCTATGGAATTAGAGAGCCTAGTTGCAGCAAAGATAGAATCTAATGATACAATGATGAAGAAGGTAAAAATTGAGAAATCTAATGATCTAAAGGGTAAAATTGATGTTACTCCTTCTATGCCCAAGGTAACTATTGACCTTACTGCTCCTCCTAAGTATACAAAAATTCCTAAGAGGAAGAAAGAAATTAGCATTAGTCATCCATCCTCGCAAGTAACAAGAAATGGGAAGAATACTCAAACACCCCTAGAAGTAACAACATCTGCACAATTCTGAGGTTGTTCTAGTTTGGAAGAATGAGACCTGAGGCCTTGCAAGACAAATGGAGTCTTAGGCTTAGGAGCATCTTCTCTTCCCTTGAAGGTGATCACATTACAATATTCAACCTCAACAGATTCAACCATATTAATGATATTGTTGTTGGTAGTGTATGTGTATTTAACCTTGGCATTGGTATTTGTGGTCTTGGAAGATTCACCCTTCTCATGAGGACAAAAGGGATCTTTAAATTCCTGATGATCTGAATTCTTGTTATGGTTGTCCACAACAATGTCACCATTATCAATCAGATCTTGGATCTTATGGCACAGATGGAGACAAGTAGAAGCCTTATGACCCTTGTTTTGGTGATAATCACAGTATGCATTGTCATTCCACCAATGAGGTCATGACTATGGATCATAGAGTCACAAATTTTCCAAAGGAGTGAGTATCTGGTTTTGTACAAGAGTCTTATAAACCACATCAAGAGGTTCTTTTAAGGAAGTGAACTCACACTTGGTTCGAGAGACCCAAGGTTTGTTTCTAGCAATTCTCAAAGGTGGCTGAGTGTCTATCGCAGCCTTTTTAATGGCTTTGACCACCTATATATTAGAGGTAAGATTAAAAACACACTTCAAAGGTTTTGGGGTCACATTGTCAACAACTCTATCATTTACAACATCTTTGTTTTCATTGAAAAACTTACCTTTTTCCTTGTTTGAGGAGGAAGGCCCTTGTTTGTTATCCTTGTTCAAAGTCAATTCTCCTTTCTTGACCATAAATGCTTCTATTCGCATAGCTTGCTTAATCATACTATCGAAAGTTAGGGGACCTTGTAATTGTACTTGATATCCAAAATTTGGGACAAGATTATCTAGAAAGATGTTGAGTTTTTCAGACTCATGTAGTTTGCGAGGATATTTTGTACAGAGTTGTCTCCATCTCTAGAGAAATGCCAAGAAAGGCTCCCCTTGTCGTTGCTTTAGATTGCAAAGGTCTCAAATATTAACCAAATGCTAAATATTATGTGAATAGTGTTGGAGAAATAAATTATCAATCTTGTCAAAAGTCTTGATACCAATGGGTAGTTGAGAGAACCACTCCATAGCTGACCCACCCAAGCTACGAGGAAAGAGGTGCATGAGGTAAGTCTGATCATGTATGAATTCTATGGATAGAGTGCCAAACTCTCTCAAGTGATCTTGAGGATCAGTAGTACCCAGGTATTTGTCATATTTAGGTAGCTCTACACCTTTGGGAAAAGGTGGCATGCGAAGACTTTTATCGAAGGGGAAAGGACAAATGCTTTCCATTGTGAATTATTGTATTGGTTTATCCTTATCCATCGCAAGTTGGCTAATTTGGTCTTGCATGTCCCAAATCATCTTTTGCAACTTGGCAGTCTCAATCTCTTCCTCTTTGGCCACAAGCGTCTCGACTTGGTAGTTTGGGGTAATTTGGCTCCTTGTTTGGCCAACTTGAGAAAATATTTCTCCTTCTCCTCTAGAAGGAGGATCTCCATCATCTTGATAAGACCCTTATTGGCTTTTGCAGCATCTATGTCATTTTAGGTTATCACATCATCATCATTACCAAGAATTTAAAAAATGCTTGGGGCTTGATCTTGATTCTGGTCATTTTGAGAATGATAGTGATATTTTTGTCGATCATTTTGAGCTTTGTTTTGAGATTGGTACTGATTCTGATCATTTTGAGATTGATCATTATGCCGGTCATTTTGAGAGTGATCATGAAATTGGTCATTTTGGGATTGCTCATGACTTTAGTTGTATTCGCCCTCTTGGAAGTCGAATGGGCCTCCCATCTTGTCAATGTGGGATTGTGCAGCATGCACAAATTTAGCATGAGTGGTAATAGATTTGATATGATCAATAGGTTTGAAAGGGTCAATTGGATCGATATCGTCAATAGGATTGACCCAAGAAAGTGGTCTTTTAGAGTTTTGTTGATCTTGGAACAGTTGTCCTTGAAATAATAATTCAGGTTGTCTTTGAAACAAGGGATTATAACACTGTTGGAACATTGGTTTCTGATTCAGACTGATATCTATACTGAATGAACTTCTAACCCTTGGCCAATTGGTAGGAGATGAAGATGAAGATTGAGGAAAACTTTCTCTTAAGATTCCTAGTGAGGAGGAATGTGAGGATCCCTCTTGACACTCAGGTTGGATAATGGGTTCGGAACGATCTCTTCCTTGATTATGAGATCTACCTTTACCTTATCTAATACCACGTATGGGGAATATGTTTATGCTTCTATTTGTAACAAGCATAGATGAGAATTAAGTAACGAGAGAGGAATTGGGATTATGCTAGAACTCTATCTCTAGGAATAGCAAAAAGGAGAGTAAGGCTAGAACATCCAAGATGTGAAATGCACCCAGCACAAATCGTCAAGAGTATGGCTAGAATAGTCAAGATGTGACTATAGCGTCAGAAGGTACAAAAGCACAATAAGGTAGGACAAATAAAAAAGAGACAATATGAGTTTAAGCAATAATCAGTCAATTCTCAACCCAAGACACTTAGCTTCAGGCAATGGACAATAGGAGAACAAGAAGACAGACCCCAAGCAAAAATTAGATTAAGCAAAAAGTTGACCAGTCAATAGGAAATAGCTCATTGTTTTGAAAATCAGGGTACAGTCTTGCGTGAGGAAGTGCTGGTTCACATGAGGAAATGCTAAACTTCATGGGAGAAAATGCTAGCTCACACGAGGAAATGCACAATTTTTTGAAATCTCACATAGGAAAAGATTAGTGTTCAACAGATCGACATAGTTTTTGAGACAAAAATCAGATTTCAAGACATAGCATGGACTATTCTCTAACACAATTTTGAGTTTTCAAATAGTTTGAATTAGCAATCTCAGTTTGAATGTTGCAAGCAATTGTTTACAAGCATAGAGTTTTGAACCAAGCAATAGTGATGCAATCAGTAGTCGCAAACAGTTCTACCAAGGACAAAGCAACTTGGCAGAATCATGGGAGTCTTTGACAAGTTTAATCATGTTGGATAGTTTAAGACTAAAAAAAATACTCAATTATCCCTACAAAGAAAATGGTAAAGAAGACAAAATATGTGCCTCACAACTTATGTGCATGCGTTCACCTCACATAGCCGTGTCACCCCCTAGAGGGTGCCTATGTTTTTGGTGTTTCCAAGGACTCAATAATATATGTTCAAAGGTTACCCTTGAAGCAAGGGCTAGTGTCATATACCACCTTCAAATTTCTAGGTGCATGCCTGTGGTAAGAATCTAAGGGAGAGATTCTTCCCCCTCCCTAAGCAAAGATTATGTCTCCTTTCAGAGGTGATCCAGGTAGGAAACTAACTAAGAGAGTGTTTAGTGGGCTTTTGTTCACACTAACCTTTAGTGCCCCTGATATAGGGCTAGAGCTATGCAGCCACACCAACACCTGAAATTCATACACCCCCACAAGTAGGGCTAGGAGCGACACTGCTCAGTACAATAGACAAAGCTTTCTCAAGATGGTAGTCGAAATCAAGAGAAAGAAGTTAACATGGATTTAGAGTCTTTAGACTCAATAAAACTTTCTTTATTATAGTGAGGTGGAATCACCGGCAATAGGTGTGTACTCACTTGGGTCATTCTCAGAGGTTCAACTTTTGGCAGGCCCTCTAAAGGTGACATAGACTTTGGCTTGGATCCAAGGGTTGGATTTTTTTATTCTCTCAAAGAGAGAAGAGCATACTTCTCTACCTCTTCACCTTACCCAAACACACAAGACATATTCATCACCGAGCTAACTCCTCTTCAACCAATCCACAAGCTTTTGGGTTTCTGGTTCTCTCAAAGAGAGAAGAGCATAATCACCTAACAAATGGACGTGCTAAAGATTTTTTACCTTTCCTTGCTTCCCCAGGTATCTATCATGTTAACAAAATATAGGTCTCAGATTCATCCATGGGCATCACTTCCATGTAATGAAGATTCTATTACCCTATCCTTCTATCAAGACCCTTAAGAAATTTTAACAAGGCCCTAGTTATACTATGTGAGTAAAAATAGTAAACAAGCACAATATTTTTTTAAATAGTCTTTTACAACTGTCCTGTAAGAAAATCATTAGCAAGTTTATGTCTTCGTCAAGCATCTTGCAACCTACTATTATGTTGTGGCAGAAAAAAAAGATATGAAGATAACAACAAATAACAAAGTCAGAAAAAAAAAAAAAGCAACAGAATAGTACAGAAAACTAGGAAATTTCAAATTTTGATGGCAAGCTTTGCATGAGAAATTGCCTGGCTCCATGCAAGGAAATGAAGAGACCTACGCGAGACAGTGATTTCTTCGCGTGAGAGAGTGCAATGAAGGCACAACTTCATACAACACTGTGGGAATCTTTACGCCAATTTTCCATACATAGTCGTACAACCGTACGGACATAGTATTAAATACTTGACAGAGAAATCCAAAAGATGAGGCCAAAAATGAATTTTCTACCCCACGGTGGGTGCCAAAATGTTTATGTCTGAATTTTGACCTCTAATTCAACCATAGACTCAACATGGTCATTGATCATAAGCCAAATTATGAAGATGAGTATGAATTACTCATTTCATAAATATAAATGAAGTGACATGTTGCCTCCTATTTAGATAGGGTGTTTGAATTACTCTCAAATTCGAGAGCCCAACAACCATAGAACAAGCTAAAATGGAGGATTTTAAGATGATAATAAAATGATTGAATTGAAACTAAGCTAAGAATGAGAATGCAATTTTAATCTAATAATGAAGATGCAAATTAATCTAAAGCTTGTAAAATGAAATGTGAATTAAGCTACAAACATGATAAGCAAACTAAATTAAGAGCATATGCAAGAAATTGAAACTACTCTAATTATGCAATATGAAAGCTTGAGAAAATGAGAAAATGAGACAACAATTTGATAGTGATTCGATACTAAAAAATTGCCCCCCCTCAAATGAGGAAAAAGAGGTTCATAATATAGAAGAGCCCGGGTGAAGGATGAAGAATTTCTTGGAAAGAAACGGTCGACTCTTCATCTCCTTGGTGGGAGGTGAAATAATTTGGAGGAATTATTTAGTAAATGAATTATTGCCACATGGGTGGCTTTTCAAATTGTTTGAATTATTAAATCCAAATGAGAATAATCCATTTAAATAACAAAATAATATTTAATTCCTTTGATGTGTATTAGCTAAAGGGGGTGGAATTAATTTAATTTAAAGCACTAGAACTTTAGGATTAAATTAATTATTTAGCCAATAAATGTCGAATATTTAGGAATTAAATATAGTGTATGATTAATGCAAATTTTGGGTTTTTTGCATTTGACACCAAGTCAAATAAAGTCAATTAGGAGACAAAATTGCCTAGTACAATAGGACTTTGATGATGTATAAATTTGAAGGAATGCACCAAAATCGATTAGAATTGCAAGGTGCCAATTTTGGGGTATTACACCCTCTATGCCCAAAATGTTTGTCTCTAGAAGAGTCCACCATCTGTAAAATAGTCCCCAACAATGGTAAATTGAAATGCCAACTTACCATGTGGAACCCTTAGGCCCACCCCACCATGCTTGCAAAGATACTAACTTGACCACATACTCAAGGTATACATGCAAGTAAGGAGTTGCTAACACACATGCCAAGAAAATCCATAATCTCATTAGAAGGTACAATGATCCAATGCAATACACATAGATGTAGAATACAAAGGCACACGGAGAACCCTCAATATGTGGAACAACATTCAAAGAACAATTAAGATACCACATATTACAACACATCTAGGTGATAATCACTTCTACTGAACCTAGGCACAAGAGTACTGAACATAGGGAGTATCTCTTCCTGCAAGGGTCAATAATGACATCTGGGGCTCAATTACCATCTACCATCCACACATGTCACTCATAACATCAAGGGGTTCAATTATTTTAAATTACACTCGATTTGTGTTTATAACTAATTCATTTTATTATATTTTTACCTTTTAAGGAAATCCTTTATGCTTCCACTACGGCCACTTCTGGGTCAAGGTCCATGTAATGAGCTACTCTCCATGCCTACTTAATGTACCTAGTCCTATGGCTCAACATCACAACATGGAGATCAGACAAGAAGCTTTTCCACTTAGTCTACACCAAGGACATATAAAAATCTCTTCATCTACTTGGTCTACACCAAGGATGGGAAATAGGGACTTTATCCACTCGATCTACATGAGGAGGGTATAGCCCAAGGATTGTCCACTCAGTCTACACCAAGGACAAACACAAGATGAATTTTCAGCTTGGCCTACATAAAAGACATGAAATAACATAATAATCCACAAGAAATAAAATAAATACTAAACTCTAAAGTCAAAATCCATAAGAAACATAGTGACTCCATTGGTCTAAACCCAAGAGTACGGTCACTCGGACCACAACATAGGAGGATAGCTCAACTACATGTATGGATGTGTCTCAACACCTACATCTACATATCACATGTGAGCTTTGATCAAGCGTGGAATTTTCCACTACAAAAGGAAAAACAACAACAATAGAAGGAATGATAGGAGGATATCTCAACTCCTAAAACACTCAAGGTAAGAAACTAAGTTAAAGAAAAACTAATCCAAATATCAAGTTTCTCAATTGGCCACTTCTTGAAGACCATGAACTCCCATGGAATCCAAAAATAATATTTTTAGAACACGAGGAAGGCTCAAAATGTCCAAAAGCAACAAAATATTCAAATTCTGGCAAAATCTAGCAAAGTGTGAAAAATGATAATTGAACATAAAATGGGTAGATTCGACTAGAAATATAAATTATCTAGAATGTTATCAATCCAATGTATCTCCACAACCTCATTAAAAACTTGGAGTAATATAACCTCCAATAAACCAATCATGTCACACATGGAAACATACAAGTTGTAGGTGGCACACAAAAATAGGCAAGCTAAAAAATGCCCAAAAATGTGACATCATAAAAACTCATGAAATTAAAACCCATTTTCTCTTAGGAACCAAACATCACATTTGTAAAATAAAATCTCATTTCTAGGCACAAAGAAACATTTGGGTAGCATAACAACTCAAAAACTAAGTTTTCTCAACATGAAAATATATGTAATTTCATAGCAAACTAACCCAGTAAATAAATCAAGAAATAATGTGGGGGAATACTAATTCTCAACCCACTCAACTAATTTAAGTGATTGCATTCATTTAAATGAAGTAATTTAAAAATGGTGAGATGCCTAACCTCATGCTAAATGGAGAAAACCCAAAATGAAGAGAAAATACTGAACACTCCACGAAAATGGATGAGATCTTCAAAAAAGTAGAGCAATCCTAGAATGAATCCAATGAGCCATTCCTCATGAAGATCTAAAACCCAAAGAAAACATAACGAGTAAAAGTGTGATTTTCTCCAAGCAAGTTTCAAGCAAAATCCAAATTCTCACCAAAAACCATTGGTGAGGAGTGAAAACATCTCACTTTTCAACATAAAATTACTTTTTCAAAAGTGACTTTTAAAATAGGTCACTTAAATGTTTTAAGTGAACTATTGAATTTACCCCAAAAAAAATCAATTAAATCAAATTCCAATTAATTGGAATCCAACTACGAAAAAGTAGCCAGTAACAAATATTATCAAATTTTACAAATAGAATAAATCATCATTTAAATTAAACCTCTCCTGTGACAAGTGTCAAACTCTAAATGCATAGACTTCCTCACAAGTATAACACAATATGCATATGAAGTCTGGATTTACCAACACATACCAAATGAAATAATATATCAATTATAGATACATCGTCCATGTAGGGACAATAATGAGTCAAATATGAAAGGTTGGTGAAACTATCTCATGAGTCACTATCAAGGATATAGACACCCTCAAATCCTACAACTCAAGAGGAATGCATCTTTAGTACCTATTCACTGAAATATGCAAACATGAAGTTTAGTTTCCCACAATATAAATAGCCAAATCATGTGAACAAACATGATAGAAAACAACATAGGAGAATGAGCCATTGTGTGGGCCTCACAAATGAGTAACTATGACTTCATCTCACTTCATACAATCACATCAGGCATAATTCATAATAGTTATATGAGCATAGAAGTGAACCTCATATCCTTTAAACTAGCATTACATTGACATAAAACATTTTATTTAACTATACAAATATTAAATAATTATTTCTTAGAAATATGAGCATATATCAATTCAAATCTCCATAACAACACCCAATGACATATAAGGTACAGTATAATAGATATCAATTGTGATCATTATCACATATTAACCCAATAAATTCTTGAATGTAAAATAGCCCAGATATTATCATAACTTACATGATCATGCAGGTATGATCAAAATATTAATAATAGCATAATCTAACATTTAAATCAACAATGATACTGGTAACCAAAATAATGCACGATAATCAAATAAATCACCCAGTGTAACCACCCAATCATATCACATAGATATTCATCGAATAACATCATGATACAATATGTTATCATAGAATAACATCATGATACAATCTGTGGGGATCCCAGTATTCTCCTCATGTGTAGTCTATCTCAGTAAGTAAACCCCTTGTTATTAGTCTTGATGCTGATACAGTGGATGAGATTTCAAAAACTATGGATGACTTCTCCTCCAATACTGCTATTTTCCATTTTAGGAGTTTCTGGCCCTCTCTTTCTGATTTACATGCTTGGATTTCCAAGCATTGGGAACCCATTTTAATCGATGTTGTTCAGATATACCCTATGGCTAGGGGTTTTTTATTATTAAGTTTGAAAATGCTAAAGATAGGCAAACTATTCTGTGCAATATTTGTTTCACTTGGGAGGAGCATTTTCCCTTGATGGCCAAACCATGGTATCAGGGGTTTGACCCTCTTTCTGAATCTTTTAATAAAATACCCTTATGGGTAAGATTGTCGAATCTCCCTCTTCATCTCTGGTTGGATTCAATTTTAGAATTTGTGGGTGAGGCTATTGGGGATTTCCAAATGGTGGATTCTGACTCCTCTAAAAATTTTAAGATGACATATGCTCGTATTCTTGTGGAGGTTGATATTTCCAAGGGTCTTCTTGAGAAGATAACTTTGGCTTCTCCTTTGGGCTCTTAGACTCATAATCTAGACTATAAGGGAATCTTATTCAGGTGTAGGAAGTTTCACAAGACTGGCCATCTTACTGCGTGGTGTTTATCTGAAAAGGCTAAATCAAAGAAATCACCTACTTGGTGGTTGGGGGATTTTGATCACCATTATATTGTTTGCAAAGTTTCTAAGGAAGGGGGTTCAGTTGATTTCTCTCCTCAAATTGATCATGCTTTAGTTGGTGTTTCTATGGCTGCCTCTGTTGCTTCTAATACTATCTTGGAAGCTACAGAAGTTGGCTCTGAAGCGGCTTTAATTCAAACTATTTTTGTTGCCCCGTCTAGTGTTGCTACTGATGGCCCTGACCAGATGGATGATGTTGTCTTAGGTCATGATACTACTCTTGTCCCCCCTGTGGATTATGATTTGACTTTCCCTTTGGTGGGCTCTTCTTGCTCTTCTTTGGCTTGGCAGAAGGTTGTTGAAAAGGTGGAGGATGGATGGACAAAAGTTAAGGGAAAGAAATTTAAATTTCCACTCCTTTTGATATGAATTTAAGTTCTCATAAGGTTGGGAGAAAATGTAATTCTTGATTGCCCTTTGTTGTGATTTTTTGTTTCACTTGGTTGGAACAACGGTTTGTTTTTGCTATCACTGGTAGTTTCTGGGTTGTTGTTTTAAAATTGTATTATCTTTTTGCAGTGGCCTCTTTAGCTTGGGTCCCAATTTCCTTCTTATGGTACCATTCTTTCTCTAGGTTGTGGGAGCCTGTTGTAAAACCCTCGTAGTGGTCTAATCTATTCCTTCTAAGTGAGCTGCTTTGAAAATCTTATTTGACCAAATTATACAGGGTTTCAGGGCCCCTTCAAAACCTATTTTCCTAAATCAAAAACATCATGATACAATCATAATCAATTATCTTCTAGCACATACATTAGTGGAACTATCACTCACATCATAAGCCACATAATCAACAATTTCTCATAAGACAAATACCATCATGACCATAACAATAGTCTTGGAATGAACACAAGAACAACTAAACTGGGTGCATCTCACAATGCCAATATAAAATCATAACATGCGAATATTCACCAAATCACATAAATGAGTCAAGCTTAGATCAAAACACCAAGAACACAATTAGTCCTCAAAACTCATAATAAAGGCCTTAGAAGATATAGTATCACACATCAGGTATACAATCAACCACAACACAATGGTTCTCACAACTAGGCATAAGGGCATAAAGAACTTGTTGATGAAATGACATAAATTAGATCACCTTGAAGGTACAATCTTCACATAGGTCAAATATGATCACAATACAATCATATATAAATTTGAAGTCATGTCCATTAGGATGGCATGTAGAAGGAAAATAGGAGAGGCACTACAAAGTGATAGAGAAAGGATATATTTCTTCCATGCATAACATATTGTGCACACACTATAGGTAATATTCCTTATAGGGAACATGTCATGCTAGTGCATTAGATATATTGAAGATACAAATTAAAAATATGCAATTTTTACATAAGGTATATATTGTATGTAAAACATATGGTTTACGTTGTATAGGGTGTGTTGTATAGGCTTGGTGTACCTAAGCCTTAGGCTCAACCACACCAAACCATAATGTGTATTCTCTATAGAATATGATGCACACCATTGTATTTTTGTGAACCAAAAAAATTGAGTGGAAAATTTTTGGTCCCCCATCTTTGTAGACATACCCATTCCTTAGAAAACAAAATTTATTACAGAGTATAGAAATGAATAACTCATCTGGGTACATTGTTCTTAGATCTCTGTATTGATTCACATTATACTTGGAAATACAAATCTTCCATAATCTTCCTTTAACATTCAACAATATCTCTAGTTATTTTCCACAATAAACATTGTCTACTATTTTTGGGTATGTGCAAGATCATGGTATGCCAAAAAGTGGTAATGTGAAAAAGAAGTCCTAATTGGTAAACTCTTTGGAAAACAACTATAACTTTCAAACAATATAACATTTTTGAAATATGAAATATACATCACATTCTATGCTTCACCTAATACAATAATAATAAACAATTCTTTCAATTTGATGAAGTTTAGACTAAGTTAAGGTGGTCAGAAGCGAGAGTTTTATATTTAAAAAAAATTATAGAAAAAAAATCATAATTAATTATTTACTTGGAAAAAAAATACAAAGAAATATACATCACATTCAGACATGAGTCTACTACTTTTATCTAGAATCTTATAAAAAATATTATCATTGATTTTGTTTAATGTGGTTAGACATACACCTACTTGTTATCTTTCTAGTCCTGATTGATAGACTTATTGAAAAATAGCTATAACTTTCAAACTACATAACATTTTTGAAATCTAAAACATGTGTCACATTCTATGATTTTCCTACTACAATAAAAATAAGAAAATTTTTCAATCTGATAAAGTTTAGACTAAGTTAACGTAGTCAGACATGAGATTTTTTGTATTCTGGAAAAGTTGTAGAAGAAAAATCATAATTAATTATTGACTTGGAAAAAAATTACAAATAATATGTTTCACATCCAGACATGAGTCTACTACTTATATCTAGAATCTTGTAAAAAACAATTATCATTTGATTGTGTTTAAGGTGGTCAGACATACACCTACTTATTTTCTTCCTGAAATTTTTGTACTGCTACATTAAAATTTGAAATTTTCAACATGTAGAATAATTATTTTTCAAAAAAGGCCTAGTATCTTAGAAACTAAATTCAATTTTCTACAGATTATCTTCTTTCATATTTTTGATATAATATTTATAACTTGTTCAAATTTTTATGTCAAATTGTCTAAACCTGATTTTATGAATTTTCATTGCCACTTAAGAGCCTAGTTTAGCATACCATAATCCTGCACATACCCTTTTATTATATCAAAAATTGATAACAAAAAAATTACTATGCCATGCCAACCATAATCTAGTATATACAAAAAAGTTTCCTTTCAAAAATATGACTAGGTTGTCCAAAACCTTTTCCTTTTTCCTTTTTGAAAATGTGACTGAGTCAGCCATGTAAGTATAGCAAAATGTGTTCAATAGAACATAAACCAATACATATTAGCCAAAATAGATAGAACATGTAAGTATATTGATTGCAGAAATATTCCAAAATACAAGTCATCCCACAAAAGGTCATAGCATGTGTAGTCGATCCACCAGTAATATTTGGAACCAGCAAATAGGTTAGAATGAAAAGCTTGTTGGAAAAAAGAAGTGGATTTCATCCCATGTGTAGGATTTGATGAAACATCCACAAGATCCAAGAATTATTTGCAAGGAAAACACCTATCACACAAAAGAGATCAAGCAAATAAAATAAGCTTTACAAATACCCTATATTATATATTAATTGCATGAATAATGAATCAAGATATAATTACAATGAATGAATGACTTGCATTTTAGAAAACAATAGGATTAAAAATACCCAAAATGTCACACAAACTAAGAATATCAAACTAGATCTAGATATGAAAACTAGAAGTGTGTGATATGCACAATGTGTAAATTGGAGCTCAAGTAGACTAGACTAACTTGAATAAGGCTCAGCTAAGTGAACTCAAGCTAGGCATACATGTCCAAATATGTGCTCAAATTATATATTAAAACATTCTTGAGAATATGTACAATTAATTAACTCAAAACATATGCAATTATGCCTAATACAATAAATAAGTATGTTCTAACACCCCTCCTTAAGTGAAACTTAGGGATTTAAAAACAAAATGATGAATGCAATAAGATAGCATGAATGAGTGCTATCAATAAAGACTTGATTAGGTATTCATTTACAAACCAATGCAAAAAAAAACACAACTCACAGCAATGAGGTCTCTCTAAATGGAGAAAAGGAAAAAACCCACAAGGGAAAAACTCCCTCTCCAAAATTAAGAGATGCAATGAAATCATACAATAAAGAAAAATTGGTTAGGCAAAAAATAAGGGGTTCAAGAATGGTTTCCTAATGCAACATCTAACCAATTCTCTTTTTTTATTTGACAATCAAAAGGAAGATGACATACTACTTGCTCAAGTTAGACTTCAGTGCTCAGCGAGTGTAGTGATCCTTTATTTTGTGTAATGTATATTGGAATTGATTAGAGAAAAATGATCGATTAGTGCAAGATAGAAGACAAAATGGGCTAAAATGACAATTTGCAGAACATATAGTTGTGACATCCACGCCTGCTTCTCATCTAGAAGACTCAAAAGTATGAAAACACCAAACAACTAAACCTATAATAATGGATTGTCATAAATAAGCATCATCATAGATTTTTAAAGAAAATCTATAAACCCCTCATATCCAAAGAATATAAATACAAGCTATGCAAATACAATCATCCAAGAGGAAAAAGTAGTACAAAAACTCCAGGCCCTACAACCACTACTTGTACATGCAGATCTAAGAGAGATATGCTATCCAGAATCTTCCAAATCATCCAATAATTAACTCCATAGCCTCTATGTATTTAGGGTTACAAAAGAAACGCCTTTCAATACCCATGCATCAAGAATTATCTTATTGTCAAATAGGATCTCTAGATCAATGTCATTTCAACATGACCATCTTCATTTTCTTTGTCTTCACCATCCTTCAGAAATTGCTTGTTGTCTCCTAAAAAACTAAATCAATTGCAAGACTTTCACTCATCAAATAATTAATCATTAGTCAATTCCTTTAAAATAAATTCCTTCAAGCTCTCCAAGATAAGAAATCTTAATAGAAGAAATACCAAGAACTAGAAACACCATGTATCCTCACATGCAAACAACATGCAAATCACAAAACTAAGCTCTGATACCAATTGAAGGGAAATGAGGGCATCCCAGAATGCCATTTGAGATCAGTATAATGCACATCTAGTATCTAATCATTTCTTCAATAGTTTTCAATAAACTAATTTACAAGAACATACTACTATGTCCTAAAAGAGAAAGTAAATATAGTCAATTTCCTACAATCAAAACTTAAAGGAAAGTGATTGCAATTTACAAATATAAGAAATTTCAGCAGCATTACAACATATAGATTTAATATTCTAAAATCATGAAACTAGAAGAATGAAACAAAATAAAAAATCATAGATATATGTGGGGAAAACCCTTTTGAATAAAAAATCCCACACTACAAAACATCGAGTTAATGTATTATTCAGCAACAAGTTACAATACATTTTCAGGCTCTAAGCCTTTATATAGAGATTTACATCTTGTGTCATCCTAGAGAATATCTAACAGTGTAACCCTGTGAAATAAAATCCTCTTCTCTCTCATCTGTAAATTAACTAAGACACCAACATATATAGAGTTCAACATAAGAGTTAGATGCCCGTGATTTCCAAAACCATCTTCAACACCTAAGAGGTAAGTTGTGTCATAATATAAGCAACTTGTTAATTCCATGACACATTGCTCATAGAAAATTTCAAGGAAAGAACACCTATCTCATCCATAATGTTCATCTTGCCAAATGCAATGTAACTACAACATAAAAACTACCATGACCAAGAATAGGCACCATTCTTTCCTCACACAACTTGTCAAAAGTGAACACCATAAATGCCAATTGCTAAAATACAACTCCAATGTATAATAGAAATTACAAACCAAGACTCTTTAGTCAACATAGGAAATTGCAAGATCAATTTCCACATCAAACTAGGAATATATCTTCCCAAAGCTTAATATCTTTCAATTGAGTGTCAACTTCTTAGAAACTAAGAAATATGTCATCTCATCTCCTACCACGTAAGATGCCACCTTATCAAGAGGTCCCACAAAATAAATGACAACTTCAGAAGTTAATAACTTAAGATAAATGAACTAATTAAATAATTGAACATGTTAGGACTCTAAAGTTGAGACACCTTAATCCCAACAACTAGTACAAAGACTTAATTCTTTGACCACCTAAACTATCAGAGAGGTTAATCCAAACCTAGTGCAGATGGTGTATCATCGGAAAATGGATGCACTTCTATTTAGGACTAGTTTATCCCTCCAAGTAAGTGGTATGGGGTTATGTCAAGCGCCTTGAATAAGTCTTTGACTGGATCTAGCTTTTTCCCCCTATTCTACTTCTCTCTCCACCTATTTCTAGCACCTGGTCCTGAGAAACTGAGATCTATGATCTTAGGGTCAAGGTCGACCTTGACTCTGACCCAGGTCAGAGTCAACCTTGACCCTGACCCTGGGTCCAATTTTCAAATTCTGAAGGTTTCAGGATGTCGGGCTTCGAAAAGTTTTATTTCTCACTTCTGGGTCCACAGTTTCAGATTTCAGAATGATAAACTCTTAAATTGTATTTAGTCTAGGTCCATTTCTAAGGGTTAAGGCCTAATTAGAATTTAATTCCCCTATGTTGGCCCCTCTAGAAGTTTGTGCCCTAGATCACTATAAAATGAAGCCTTCCTCCTCTTATTTTCACCAAGCAACTTCATGACAATCCACTTTTCATGATCAAAACATCTAGCTCTCAAGTGCAATCAAGAAATCAAGCAAGCAAGAAGGAGAAAGAAAGCATTCAAGCATTCATTAATCTTCAAGTATTCAAGCATTCAAGAATTCATGATCCAATTCATCAAGGAGATCCATTGATAGTCATTGAAGGATTCAATCTCTTTAGAGTCCTCTTGTTGAATATTTCTCCATCCACATTCATTCAAGTTTCTTCCTATTCCAAGATCTATTCAAGATTGGTGTTGAAGATCTAATGCAATTGATTTGAGACATCCTACATATAATTCTACATTCTTTTGGAGCATCCATACTTATGGATTCAAGGATTTGAATCCTCCACAAGGATTTCAACATAAGCAAGGTGAATAGTTCTATTTACTTTGTTTATATATTTCAATTACATTTCAAGGTTGATTCCAAATTGGGGTTTGACCAAGGTAAACCCTTCATCCAAACAACAAAAACATTTTTTCTTGCAGGTGCAGGTGCAGGATGACGAATATCAGTGCAGATTTGGATACCCTTTTCGGCAAACTTCTGAGATCCACGAACAAAATTTTTGTCGGAGCTGTTTCAGGTCAAGGACGACTTTCAGTGGAGGGCAAGATTGTACCCCGGGGTAAGATCTTACCTCGATCCTGAGGTCAAGGAGGACCTTACTGCGAAAGACATAAGGTTTCTGGGTTTCTTCTATTTCTGCATTTTCAGGCCAGATTCGATTGCAGAATCTCCCGAAACTAAGCACAGACATCAGAAAATAGCCTTTTCCAGATTTACCCTATTTTGAAGTTAATATTTGTCTTCAATTCAATTAAGTTTTCAAATGCACATTTTCTATAACAAGATATAAGGTTTTCTCCTTTCCTCATATTCTCCATAGATTGATTCATTTGTGTATTGATCACTTTCTTGTGATTAATTAATTTGGATCTCTCCTTTGAAAATTTGGATTAAGAAGTAGATCATTTTGGTGACCACATGTTTATTCTCTCACAGATGGGTTTTTTCTTCATACAAAATTGAAAGAGAATTCTTTTCCTAGTTTTTTTAAATGTTCAGGTGTTTTAAATGCTATATTACGCTATTAAAATATTGCAGATGCTAAGCACTTCGAAATTGAACTCGGCCATCTTTCAGAACATTCTTCCAGCCTATCCCAAAATGGGAGTTTTAGAATAGGGTATGAATTTTAGTTACAGATAAGCATGAATTTTTATATGGTTATTAAAATGCATGTTCTTCCAAATTTGTGTCTAGATTTGATTACTTGCATTTGTATTTTTTATTTTTGTTATGCAAATATATGTACTTCCAGTTTTTTATGTCTGTCTGCCAAAGAATAAAGGAGGACATTTTTTTTAAAAAAATACAATTGACATAAAAATTCATTCAACTCTTTTAATATGAAGTGCTTCAAATGCTATGATGTTCAAGTAAAATCAAACTCAAATTCAATTTTGAAAATGCCAACATTGCAGGATTTCGAGTAGACAAACTAGTTGAGAAAGCCGATCATGGCGTTGCTGGAGTGTTCCCGGGTATATAAAAATAGCTGTACTCTGAAGCTGCTCAATATTTTTTCATTTTGTTCTGAGTTTTCGCAAATCATATATAATTTGGTCTAAGAACACAAAAATGAAATTGTAAACCCCCTTCAAGAAATGATATACATATGTAGTGACAGAGGATGGGAATTGCAGTAGCGGATCTCACAGATGCTTGAAAAACTGCTTCCAATATTCTGCTACAATGGACCTTGCTTCACACATTTGTAAATGGTAACCTGATTTCCAAATTTGATCATGCTCTGATGAATGTTCAGGTCTGTTCCACAGCTCCAGTTTGCGACACGCTGAAACGAGGTTGGCAAACGTTGTTGAAATTGTGTTGATACTCAGATTCAATGTGCCAAAAATATCTTAAAATGACAGTGGCTACAATGTACAATATTCCAGTCAAAAACAACTGGCATTCTTGACATTAACTGATTGTTTAAACTGTTGCCATCCAACCTAAATTATGTTTGGGAAACGATTTTTCCTTTTATACTCTATCATTCTGTTATTCTGATGATCGATTATGAAATGTAATCTGAAATGTTAATGAAAAAATACTTATCCAAACCAAATCCATTCAGATAAAAGCATTTGAAAACTATCTTTCAAAAAGAAGATTGGAGCAAATAATCTATTTTTTCCCACAGATATGTGCAATATGACTTGTACATTGCTTGGGAGTCTTCCAGCTTGCTGGCGAAGCAATACAGTGGCTCAAATGATACAAAGTATATGCTTATTAATTTCTGCAAACAATAAATTAGTACACGTGTGAAAATATTGTGTAAACTATGCTGAAATGTATGATTTGAATTCTGCACATACGTTTAGAGGGTAGGGAGCTAAGCTGAAAGAATGTTTAAAAGGATGTTTCTGAAACCAGTTGTGCATATTTTATAATCAATATTTCAGATCACTAGCAGTCATTCATTATAAAGATTATACAAGTATTTTTTTTTAAAAAATTAATAATATTATACGAACTCTGCAAAACTCATAAAATTCATGTCAAAATAATAGTACACTCACAAATTTAACCACCATAATATGCTGAATTGCATATGCTAATAAACATTCAAATATTGTAATTGCCCTGCCACCATCTTATGCAAAACCAAACTACGCTTCAATGCAACTCTTATTAAGTTGGGTGCTGTGCTGCAAACTTGATTTCAAATAAGTCACATATGCATTGAAAGCTATTTGGCAGTGAAAGTTACCTATGTCCAGAAAAAATTGAATTTGTTACTATTATACGTTTATATTTTGCAATCATGCTTATTTAATTCTCAAGAAATTGTCAAACAACTCTCCTGGACGATCCAAAGCATTGTAGGAGAGCACATTTCTTTGAAGCATTTTGACAAACTAGCATACATTGAATATCTTAGCATTGCATGAGACAACACTCCTTGTGGCATTTCGTCAAACAGTTCTCGTGCCTTGCCAATGTTTTTACATCTTGTAAATGACATTTTATAGAATGGTTCACGTACCCTGTGTATGCTAATATTGCTAGGCATTTCGTCAAACATATCGTGTGCATCGTTAATGATTCCGCTTTTTCCTTCACGGTTACCTGGCAGCTGAAGCCTAAACATCTGATGAAATTCCTCTATCCTTATTCTTAGATGAACACCCCTACCCTAAAAAAAGCTCCCAGTTGTCACTGGCTTGGGAGAATGCTAGATGAGGTGTGGAAATGGGGATTTGCCCTGCCATTACTTTAGCTGAAAGTGTGAACAAATAAAATTAGATCAATTTATCAGATGGGTGTGAGGCCTCCTCTGTGGGATGCCATTATAAAATACAACCTGCAAAATTGAAACTCCAAATTACAAAATCAAATTTATTCCAGCAAAATGTTTAGGATGCCATTTTAGTTCAGCCAACATAGCATCTTTCTGTGCATCGTATCAAAAGAAGTAATATGAGTACGGTTTGTATAAATCGTAATATAATATTCACTTTTTTATTATTTTAATATTGAGCTTTACTTTTAGAGTAAATAGGATGAATTTTGATGTTTAATTGTGAATTTATTTTTTATTCTTTTGTTGGCAGTTTTATATCAACTCTACACAATTGTTTAGTGAATTGGAATCAATCTCAGCTTCAGTTTTGAAGATGCCAAAATTGCAGCACTTTGAGTAGATGAAATCATTGAGAAAGTCTATGGTTTTACTAGAGTGTTCTTGGCTATATAAAAATATCTATATTATGAAGCTCCTAAATATTTGTTCATTTTAATTTTGAATTTCTACAATTGATTAAAATTTGATCTAAGAACGCAAAAATGAAATTGTAAACCCTCCTCAAGAAATGATATGTATATGTAGAATTATGGAAGATGGAATGAATTATGGGACATTGGAATTGCAGTAGCAGATCTCGCAGATGCTATGAGAAGTGCTTCAAATATTCTGCTACAATGGACCTTGCTTTAAGACAACTGTAAATGGTAACCTGATTTCCAAATTTGATCATGCTCCGATGAATGTCCATGTCTCTTGTACAGCTCCAGCTTGTGATTCGCTGAAACAAGGTTGGCAAATGTTGTCGAAATTGTATTTATATGTTCATGAGATTTTTGATTTTGATTGTGTAAAAAAATTTTATCATCAATATTTCAGATCACACTAGATTGCTTTGATTGTGTTTATATTCTATATTCCATGTACTAAAAATATTTTAAAATGAATGTGACTAAAATGTACAATATACAAATAAAACATATCTAGCAATCTTGACCCTAAAAGATTGTTTAAACAGTTTCCACCCAACCTAAACCATGTTTAGTAAATGCATTAGATTTTGAATCTTTCTTTCAATAAGAAGATTGAAGCAAATGATCTATTTTTTTTCACAGGTATGTGCAATATATCTTGTCCATTGCTTGGGAATTTTCTAGGTTGTGGCTCAACTAATACAAGTATATACTTCTTAAATTCTGCAAACTATAAGTTAGTACAGATGTGAAAATATTGTGTAAACTATGCTGAAATATATGTAGTGAATTCTGCAGATAAGTTTAGAACTCAGAGGAATGCTTAAAATAGTTATTGTTTTTAACTGATATTTCATGTATGAATTTAAATTAATATTTTAGATCACATTCAATAATTTATTTTAAAAATTATTATACAATTAATTTAAAATTTATTTTTCAATAATATTATATAATAGTAAAACAAATCCTACTAAAAATTATTAGTATTGTTGAATTGCATATAAACTTTGTGCACTTATATCTCCTAAATGATGTATCAGATTTCTATGACTTTTTTTTGGTTGTCTCCCTATTTAAGCCAATAACGGTGAACTCACAATCACTATTAGTACTTTTCTCCTAATTGCCCTACCCCATCTTCTACAACCAAACTAAATTGCAATGTAGCACTTGTCATTTTGGGTACTGTACTACAAACTTGATTTTAAATGAGTCACATGTGCATTCAAAGCTATTCGACAGTAGAAGTGTACATGTTCAAATAAGTTTGAATTTATGTTAGTATTATAGGTATATATTCTTTAATCATGCTTATTTAATTCTTTGAGGAAATTCTCAAACTCTCCTGGATGATCTAAAGCATTGTAGGAGATCACATTTCTTTGAAACATTACGAGAAACTAGTCTACAGTGAAAATCTTCGCATTCGCATTAGACAACACTCCTTGTGGCATTCCGTCAAGCAGTTCGTGTGCCTTGTCTATGCTTTTACATCTTATTTTATCCAACAATTCACGCACCCTGTGTAAGTTTTGATTCCCTGAGACATTTGTCAAATACTTCACGTATCCTGTGTATGCTTATATTCTTCAGGCATTTTGTCAAACAGTTCGTGTGCATAGTTTATGCTTGCACATTTTAGTTGACGGCTACCTGGCAGCTGAAGCTGCAACATACGAAAATGCTTTATCCTTTACGTTTAGATGGACAACCTTACCCTACGCAAAGCTCCTGCAAAATGTTTGGGATAGACATTTTGGTGGTTTTTTTTTTTTTTTTTTTTTTTTTTTTTTTTTAAAGAGTTCAACCTTCTTTTTATTGATTTAAGGCCAATAACTTTAAGTTACAATTAATTGTAATGTTGTCAAAAATATTAAACATTAAATTAATAAGTGTGGGTATTTAATTTACAAATTACAATATAATATCTATTGGCTGTATTTATTTTTTAATATTGAATTTTAGTTGTAGAGAAAATAGGTTGAATTTTGATGTTTTTAATTATAAATTTTTAATTATTATTTCTGTAAGTATTCATCAAATTTAGCTAGAATGTTTCTAGATGCAATTGTGTATAATTTTTTTCACCATTAGATCATACTCCACGATCCATCATCACAATGCAAGAATGCAAAGATGCAAAAGATAATTGAATCTTTGGTTGAGAGTTTAGATAATTGTTTGGATAACTGAATCTTTGATTGAGAGTATCGGATTGAGGATATCTATTTTACTAAACTTGTTCTCCCAAAATTATTCAACTTATAAGCTCTTGAAAATATTGTTTGTTTGTGTCAATGGTATAAATTGAATATTTTATTTTTTTTATTAATTGTTTAGTCACTGATATAAGTTGACTATTTTATTGTTGGTGTAAGAAAGGTTATATTATGATGATGATGTAATTTGATGATGATTGTTTAATTCTTTTATTTGTGTAGTGTGCCTACTTTATGTCATTGACATGTATTTGAGTGTCATTCTTTATGTTCCAATATTTTTGACATGCTTGATGTAATTTGATGATGATTGTTTAATTCTTTTATTTGTGTAGTGTGGCTACTTTATGACATTGACATGTATTTGAGTATCATTCTTTATGTTGCAATATTTTTGACATGCTTGATGTAATTTGATGATGATTGTTTAATTCTTTTATTTGTGTAGTGTGGCTACTTTATGTCATTGACATGTATTTGAATGTCATTCTTTATGTTGCATGCAATAGTTTTGACATGTTTGAAGTATATCGACATGTACTGTAACATATGTATGTCACAATTATAATGTAAATCATGTGAATGTATGTTATAGATTAGGAAAATATATGCAACTTACCAAAAAAATACTTAGATCTAAAATGAAAAAGAAAAATCACTCTAATATAATATTGAAATTTTTGTTGTAGGTTGATTCTATAGATATAGGAGAAGCATATTAGTAATCGTTATAGTTAGATTTTCACCCATCCATAGATGCTATATGGTAAATTGGATTTTGAAAAAAAAAAAAGGTTGTCTTGATATTCTTCTTAGTTACTTAGTTGCTTATAGGTATTGTTGTAGCTTCTAGATAGTAATGATACACACAATCATTGTGTAGGCATGGGTTAAAAACTAGTCATTTCAAAGCGTCTTACTTAAAATGTCGAATAGCCATGCACTACAAACTTCTCAAAAATTGTCAATACTTATACACAAATACCTCATAACTCTGAAAATATTAACAACTAAATATAAATAAATAATTATTGATATAATATATATTTAATAATAGACTTTTAATTATCATCGTTTAATTTTTTTTAAATTAATAATTGAAAGATTAGATAAAAATAAATGATAATTGAATGTATATTAGAACTTAATTTATTTTTAAAAAAAAAGAAAAACTCGGAGCAGCCTAAAATTGCTAAGAGTTTTCTCTGAATATAAAAAACTGCCTCAGCTTTCAGGAGAACAAGGTGCTGACAAGTTCAACTGATAATGGTATGTTATCGTCTGATTATTGTTCAACAATTTTAATGATAAGTTGTATGTCTGATTTAAAGCAACAAGTTTCAATGTTTTTTTTCCTACTGTCAGCCTCCCTTGTATATAATATTTTTTTATAACACTAAAATATTACATTTGAAATTCTTTCCATGTTCATGGTCTTGAGTTTTTAGAATAATAGACAAAATCTCACTTCTGACATATAGCAGGAATGATTTGCTGCAACAATATACTTCTCACTTTATTGTTTGGAAAGTTAGCTCCACAATCTGCCCTTTTATAAAGAAATTAAATAATTATTAAAATACTATTTCACACCCACGAAAGACTGGTTAACTGCCATTAAAACATGAATTGGACCTTTTTGCCCTTTCTCCATTAATGGCTTCATTTAAGAATAGAATATACTGAACCCAAGGAAAAGTGAAGTATAAGTCAACATTCAACTAATCTCACTCAAATAGGTATATGAGAAAAGTTTCATCCATCAACTATAAAAGTGGATGGATATAATATAAATTTCTAATGAATTTTTTTATATATATTTTATTTGTTTATTTCAATTTTACAAGACTGATAATGTTTCAAAAACATTTGTGGGATATGGAAGGATTGTAAGGGTCGTATTCTTAATTGACTTTTTTGATAAGATCAGTTTTGTGGTTGTGAAAATGATAAGAGAATACTAGTTTTCAATCATGCAAAAGTTCTAGGATTCTAATTGAAATATTCTTATGGTAATTTTCCTTAATTTTTACTAATGATTTTACATTTAAAATTAAATTTCATATATTGAAGTCACTTATTTGAAATAGATCTCATATCTATAAAATTAAGTCAAGACAAAGTAACAAAAAAATAAAAATAAAAAATAAATATTCAAACAAAAATACAATAAATATACTTTATATAATAAAATATGTATAAAATGAATCAAATAATATCACATATATAAAAATGTATCCATTAAACATTTTTTTTAAATCCTAAAAATAAATATGATTAACATCAATATACAAAATTGAGTGTTGAAAACTATCCAATTTTAAAAGAGATAAACAAATTGTACATTGAAAAAACAATCAAACCACTTTCCACTGTCAGCTAATCAGGCTTCACAGTGATTAGCAAACCCAAAATATGCATACAACTGCAAGTTTGCAGCGTTATATGTTGAAACAGATGGTGGACAATTATAGCTTTTATCCAGTAAAAGGCAGACTTTAGGAGACCAAACAAAAATATCTAAAGCAGAAAAATACCAGAAAGGACTTCAAACTTTCCTATACGGAGAGAGAAAGAATGGTGAAGTACATATGCACATTAATGTTAATTTTGTTTAGTTTTGTATTTGTTTTGAGGACTGTTTTGATATATTTACATATTGATAAAAAGTCAAGTTATTGTCTTATAGTATTTATCTATTCATTAAACACGTTCTTATGTATCTATTATTTTATCTTTAACAAACAAATTATGATATATTTTATTATATTCATATATTTATGATATACATACAGTGTCTACTAAAATATATACAATATTTATCTTGATTTGTCATCCTTTTAGTATTGAGTCAAGTCTATAGTTACAAAGATCAATTGAGAATGCTTCCAAATTCAAATTTTAGCTAACTTTTATCCATTCTTTTCCCTTCAATGACAAACATGCACAAATTTACTTGATTTATTGCTATGACCTTGTATTTAAAGCCATTCAAAACATTCATTTAATCATCAACATTTTTCTAGCCATATTTACATGATATGCATTGCAAGAGTTCAATTTGCACACTAAAAGAAATCTAGATTTGTAGGAACAATGTAAGAGTATGTGCATATCTAAAGAGTTCTAATATGTATCTTGCACACACATTTTCATAAGTTGACCTAGGAGAAAATACCCCTTATCACACAACAATAGTCTTTCCAATGTATTTCTAAATACTACCAACTTTTAGATACCAAAAAGGAGAGGACCAAAGGAGAATCAAATGAAATGAAAGGTAGAGTTTTATGTATAATTGTTGGTGTACGTGGTGACTGTATCAAACTTGTTAGCTTATAACATGCCTAGAGATAGTCTTATTCAGATTGCTTAAAAGTCCACTTACTTTTCTTTCACTTATCTAGTTGAGACATCAGTACTCATTTTTGTTCTCAATGCGGACTCATCTTCTGTAATTCATCTCCATTGTGTCCAATTGTATTATGATACTTCTTATTGTTTCTACATACTTATTACACCTTTACAATTCCAAGCTCTATGTCTCTGAATCTTATACCTCTACAACTTCGTCTTATATGTAAGTTATCTATAATTATATATCTACACTCTCCCTTCTTTACCCACCACAAAAAAAAATTGGAACATCATTTATGGACACTCCTAACTCTTTGGTACCTACTTTGATAACAACTAATGCATATCAAAATGCCTGAGTAGATTACTTGATTTGAGGTATATTGCAATTCAATTAGCTTATTCACAAACACCATTACAAACTTGAAGTTGAAGATTATTAAATTTTATTGAAATTGCCAAGAAATTATTCAGCTTTTCCATATTTCCCTATTTCAATGCATATGTCAGCATTGTCTGCTTCTCATGCAGCAGCAAAAGCTCTTCTTTGTCTTTTTGGTGTATTCCTTGATTTCCTTTCTGCTTCACCTTCTAAGCTGCAAACTCTCCATCTTTTTTAATTCACGCTATGAAAGCCTCACCTCCTCCACTCTTTTTGGCGTGTCTTTTCTTTCTTTCTTATTATGGGCATTGTAGTTTCAATGCCAACCTTTCATTTCTGCTCCCTTCACTTTCCAGCGTGCCATTTTTTCAAAATCATATGTTGACAAAGACCCTGTAAATTATTTTTCTTATTTTAATATGCACTCCAGCTGTATGCCTATCTTCATGGGCCTTTGTAAATATTTAATTAAATTATATCCCCAACATTACACAGTTTACATATAAATTTCAATCTTGAAACAAATCAAACAACGTTCCACTATGCTCTGACTAGAGAAATGTCAAAACAAAATTGGAAATAAAATGAAAGCTTATAATGCCAACTCAAGTAATAGGAACTCAAATCATGTTTTTGAGTGATGTCAATTATTCATTTGCTTAGATGCTCCTGCATCATTAAGTTTGCTACTTCACATCTTTAGGGTGTGGACCATTAATGGTCGTACTATGAAATGACAATCCAAGCACTTAGTTCTATTCCTACCATATAATATTTAGCTTCAATAGGAAGGATCTAGAGATCTATCTTAGGGATATAACACAATTGAGGAAAGAGGGTATAGTTGAGCATTATGTGGTATAATTTAGAGGCTATCAATGATGGTTCTAAATATTACAAAAATGACAGTCATAGTTTTCCTTGTAGAAGGCCTCTACCAATAGATTAAGGTTTTGGTATATGTATTTGATTTAAATTTTCTATAATAAGCTATTAAAATATCTTTGAGTTTGAAGAACTATCCAATCAAAAGAAACTCCTACTCCAAGAAAAATTAGTAATGCTACAATATAAGCCTTCTTATAAGAGCACCCCTTAGCCTAAGGTATTACCCTCAAAATTGAGCAAGATGGATGAGATAAAGAATGAGCTCAAGAAGAAGTTATGTTTCTCTTTTAGAGAGTTGTGGACTCCTAGGTGAAGGAAAAATACACTATGGTATTTTCAAATAAATATTTAGAGTCAAAGGATGAGGAAAAGGAATTTGGAGACTCTATTAATCATATTTTTGAAGTAAACAAATACAAAGGATAGTATACTTGTTTCCCTCTTTGAAGCCTTGAAATGTATCCCTTTCAAGGTTTGTTGAGTGCTACCTAGAAAAAAGATGACCATTCTCATCAACAAGGGAGACACTCATAACTCTATTAGTGAAGGTTTGTTGATGAAGAGAGAAATGAAGATGACTAATGCGAAGGATTCAATCTCACAATAGTTAATAATTTGACAAATCTATGCAACTGATTTGCATAGAGTAGCTCAATATCATGTTGAGAGACCATAAGGTATGTGATAAATTTATGTGATTGGCTTGGAAGAAGTGCTAATATAGTTTTTGGAGTCCTATGGTTTCACTCTCTAAGGGAGTAGTTGTAGAACTATGAGACTATGGATCTTAAGTTCATAGCAGAGGGAAATAAGATTGTCCTTAAAAGGATCTCAGATGGAGCCCAATGAGTGGTGATAGTGGCTCAAAGAAGTTGGAGAGAATTTTTGTAGAGTCCAATTAGCATGGAAAGAAAATTGTTTGACTCTTCCAACAAATTCTCCATCGAGAATGGAAGGTATGCATCATGTTGGTATTAAAAAAAAATGGACGGGCATTGTGTAAATTTTAGTTACATGACTTTGGGATTACCACTAGATAGAGGGATTTAACATGTTATATAATTAGAAGAAGAGGGTGAAATTCTTACCAATGTGTCATACCATCATTCAAAAGGGTATAAAAAGGAGATAAAGTAAGATATCGATGAGCATATTGACATGGCATTCATAAGATCCAGCTTTATCCCCTTTGCATTTCCAATATTTCTTGTGAAGAAGATGGATGACACTATGAGGATGCATATTGGCTACAAAAAAAATTAAATAAGAAGACCATCAAGAATAAATATCATATTCAAAGGATAGATGAATTGCATGGAACTATGCACTTTTCCAAGATTATTCTATGATTAGGGTACCATCAGATCTACATGAATGACAAAGATGTTGAGAAGATAACCTTTTGATGTCATTATGAAGATTTTGACTTTTTGGTGTTGTCTTGTGTACTCACTAATGCCCTAGTTACATTCCAACCATTCATGAATCAAAAATTTAGTAAGAAACTTTAAAAAATTGGTCTAGTTTTCTTTGATGACATATTTATCTATAGCAAGACTTAGATGGAACAATTGGAATACCAAGACATAGTGCTAAGCATTTTTTAGCAACAGTCTGTATATGCTATTTTTTTCAAATGTGATATTAGATTATCTAAAATTTTGTACCTAGTTCATCTCATAATTTCCAAGGGTGCTCAAGTAGATCAATAAAATATTTAAGTGATCCTTGATTGGACTCTACCTACTAATCTAATTCAGCTAAAAGGGTTCTTTGGGTTGTGTTATTATTATAGGAACATAATGAAAGATTTAGGGAGCCTTTGGATGCCAACATGAATATGTCCAAAACAATTTTCACAAGTTGAAGGAGATAATGATTTCATGCCCTATTCTTCTCATTCTTAATTTTCCATTACCCTTTATGGTGAAATGTGATGTTTCCAAGGATGACAAGGTCAAAATTGCTAAAATTGCAATATTGCAACATTGCAAAAAGTGCAATAATGTAACTCGTTAGTCATAAGGTGGTTAGAGAAGTTAGAAGGAGTTGCAAATGGTTTGTAATGGTTTATAAAACCTTGTTTGGTTGAGATCAAAGGAATGGACAGGTTTGGAGGGGATTTGTCAAGGTACATTCATTAAACCCTCAAACTATCATACAATCTTGGTGTTATGTAATAGTTACAGAGTCATGGAGGCTCAGGTTTGATGTAATTTTAATATGTTAGTGTTTTTTAATGATAGATTAGTGAATCATTATTCAACCATTTCCATGGATTTTTGTGCAAGTTTTGATGGATTTTGTTAAAAAATGTCAAAACCCTCTCCTAGGGTAAACAAAGATCTTTAGAATTGTGTTTCTCTTTATCTAATCGGTGGAAAGATTTTATTTTGGTAAAATGAAAGGTCTATTTTCATTGTTTGATGTGGAAAAGTGGAAAGTTAAATGGAAGTGATTTGTTGGTGTTGTAAGCAGGCCCTAGGTCTATTGTTCATATTGATAACTATGTTTGACAAGTATATCTCATAGTTCTTTATGTTTGATCACTGAATCTTGAGCTATTAGAGGTAGAAATATTTTAATAATATCCCTAAGAGTCAATAAAACCCTTCATAGTGTTTTTATTTTTCATATAATGGAGTCTTGAACCTTTTGGTCACTAATTTGTTACGGAATGTATGATTGTCACAGTCAAGGAAAACTAATTGATAAGTAACATTGTGTTCCAACATGATTGTTAACCCTTTTTTCATGATAGGAATAGTATAATGGAGCCATATAAACCTTGTTTAAATCCTTATATTCATCTTAAACATTCAATACATTGGAAATAAATAGTGTTACTACTAAACTAGATGCCTAAAAGGCTTGATGTGTTGTTTGACAATTGACAGTGAGTGCATTTATTTTAAACATTATATTCCAAGTCTTTTGTATGTTGCCAAGGTCCCAAATGGGTGGTATAGAAAGGAATCATAGTTAGTTATTGAAGCATGTGTGTGAAGCTATTTCCAAAATATTCATGGGGTAGGGCTAACTGTCCTTAAAAATTAGAGTTAACAACCCTCTATGAAGGCTTTAACAAAATCAGTAATTTCCCATTTCACATCATGTTTATTAAGGTAGTTGGAATTCCATTTGGAGTTGGATTTGTTTTTGTTTCTTGAATTTGTGATCAGGACTTGTCTTTGTTGAGGCTAGTAGCCTTAAGACTAATTTTGTGATAGGATTTACAACAGTGAGATCTTTGATTTCTTTCAAGAGTATAAGAAGGATCTCCTAAGGTGTTTTAAGGTGTCATGAACCTTGTAAATAATTATTGAAGTTTATATTTAATTGGGTGTTGGTACTAAATAAAGGTCATGTTATGATACTTTTGAAAGTTACATTATTGCCTTGAAATGTGGATGAGTTTCAATTTTATTGTGGGATTCCCTAAAGATTCAATAAGGATTGTTTTCATAACAACCTAAAAACCTAACTTATCTAAAGGAGCTCTATAGTGAATAGTTGGAGTGTTTGCAGATCTTGGAAGCCCGTGTTGGAGACGTTTATAGAAGTTTCTGTTGTAGGAAATTTGTGCAAATTTTAATAATTTTCAGAGCTTTTTATTTCAAATCATGATCTTTATGTTGTGGAGTTGTCTTGCATGGACAAGGCTCCTAATGGGTCCTCTTCAAGCATGCATGCACAGCAAGAAGATACATTTTATATGAGTGCTAACCCTAAAATGAAGAAGGTTAATGGGTGTCTTCTTAGAACCCAGGATCATCCAGTTTTGGTCATTTCTCCTGATTTAGTGGAAGAAGATGTCTCATATTGGAGCATACATGCTCTCATTTGCAACTTTCTTAGCATTTGCATTCCTTTGTCCACTCTAGAAGCTTGGATCTGGCGTTTTTGGCAGATTGAAGGAGATATGGAAATTATGCTGATAGCAAATAGCTATTTTATGATTATTTTCTCGAATATGGCAGATCACAATAGAGTTTTTGAAGGTGGCCCATATTTTTATAATCAAGTTGGATTATTTATTAAACCATGGCATGCAGGTTTTAATTCAGCTCAAGAGATGCCTTCTCGAGTTCCTGTTTGGGTTCGGCTACCTCGCATTTCCCTGGAGTTTTGGTGAGAAGACATCTCACATAAAATTGCTAGTCTCTTGGGAAAGCCTGCGGTAGTTGCTACACAAATCCTTGATAAAAAGGTGATTTCTTTTGCCCGGATTTGTGTTGAGATAGATCTGAATAACCCCTTGCTGAATTTGATGGAAATTTTTTTGGGATCTTCATCGTGGATTCAACAGTTAGATTATGAATCTCTACCTTTTTGATGTCAATTTTGTCATGAATATGGCCATCTCTTATGACAATGCCCCAAAGTTCTTAAGGAAACTCATGCCCCTTCTATGGCACCTCCTCCTCTAGGTAAAGAGGACAAAGGGAAATCTCCCATGATGGTTGAACCTCAGGGAAAGGACAAGGAAGGATTTGTTCTAGTTAAGACTAAGGCCAAAGGATGAGGTCAGAAGAGGAGTTTCAAAGATAGACAGATAGATGGAAGCTTTAACAAGTTTGAGGTGCTAGAGAATTTAGCTTTGGAAGAAGGAGTCCCACATGTGGTCACTTCTAATAGTGTTGGGGTTAGAATGGAAGTTGTACCAGTTCTTGAACTAGAACCAGTTCAGGCTATTCAGGGACAACAAGTGGCTCAGGTGACTTTAAATAATTTCATAGAAGATGACATTATTTTGGCAGATTTAGCTAGAGAAGTTTTAGTTTCATCTCAAAATAAGGGTTCATCTCATAGATTGGGAGTGCAACAACGACCCCTTAAGAAAGGTCCTGCTAATAGCTCCTCAAAAGGGCAGAAGATGGACCTTGAGAAGATAAAAATGACTAGAGATCTGTTGGTGGAATCTAGGTTTGTTAAACCTATTGATGCTCACTTTTCTCAAACCCCTCCATGATTATTCTCTCTTGGAATGTGAGGGGTTTGAATAGCACCTATCGTCAAAAAGCTATTCATGATTTGATTGTAATTCATTCTCCAGATGTCTTTTGTATTCAAGAGACTAAGGTTTTTGTTGAGGTTATGCATCAGCATGCTCCACGCATCTGGTATGCTGGTCACTATCAAAGTATTGGTTCACAAAGGAATTATGGAGGTTTGGCTTTGTTCTAGGACCCTTGAAAGATTTGTCCCCTTTGGTGGATTTCTAGTCATTACTCAATCTCTATGGTGGCTACTGCTTTGGACTTTGGTGAGACTATTCTTGTGACAAATGTTTATGCCCCTATTGATATTCATGGGAAGATTCATCTCTGGGATCACATTAGGTATGTGTGCTCTTGTGCTCCTTATTTTCCTTGGATTTTAGGAGGTGATTTTAATTCTATTTTAAGTCTTGAGGAGAAAAGAGGAGGTTGGCCTAGGCTTGGCCCTACTTTTGATCTTTTTCAAGCCCAAGTGGATGTTCTTTTTGTTATTGATGTTAAGCCTTCAAATGGGGTTTTCACTTGGAACAATAGACAGAGTGGTCAAGAAGCTATCTTAGAACATTTGGATAGGTTTCTTGTTTCATGTAATTGGGTTGGAGGTGGCCTGATTACAAGTTCTAAAATTCTTGATTGGAGAGGTTCTGATCATTGGCCGATTAAGTTCTCTTCTTCTCTTGTTGCACTCCCTAAGAACCCTTCTTTTAGATTCCAGCTGATGTGGCTCCAAGACTCATCCCTGTATGATTTGGTGGCTAAGTGGTGGAGAGAGGGTGGCCCAGCTTATGGCACATCTATGTTTGTCTTTGAGAAGAAACTTAAATATGTCAAATATCATCTTAAGAGATGGAATACTTCTTTCTTTGGGAACCTTCAATCTAGAAAGAGGAATGCTCTAGATCATCTTGCAGTGATTACTTGCCAAATCAAGGACTCTGGCCTTACAGAGGCTTTTGGCAGGGCTGAATCCCAGGCTATGCGAGATGTGGAAGAATGGGAAAGTTGAGAAGAGATTTACTAGAAATAAAAGGCTCACATTGATTGGTTGCAAGAAGGGGATAGAAATACTACTTTTTTTCATCATTTTTTTCAAGCTCATCATAATAAAGTGTATATTTATTCTCTTGTTATAGCGGAAGGACTTCAGATTTCCTCTCAGTCTGCTATGACCAAAGAAGCCCTTCAATTTTATTCTACCCTTTTTGCTGAGGATTCTCGGCATGCTACTAAGGAGGAGAACTTGATACTTTCTTGCATTCCATCTCTTATCACTAGCATAATGAATGATTCTCTTATTCATCCAATTTTGATGTCAGAACTTGAAGAGGTTGTGTTTGGGATGAATAAAGGTAAAGCTCTAGGCCCAGATGGCTTCCCTGTGGAATTCTTTCAAGAATTTTGGGAAATTATTAATATGGATCTCTTGGAGGTGGTTAAGGAATCCCTTGAGAATAAGCAAATGCTTTGTGCATTGAACTCTACTTTACTGACTCTTATCCCCAAGAAAGAAGGTACTGACAATCTTGACTCCTTTCACCCCATTGCTCTTTGTAATGTTGTGTACAAAATTATCACCAAATTGATTGCTGACAGACTCAAGATATGCCTTCCAGTTGTGATTTCAGAGAACAAGGTGGTTTTGTGGTTGGTAAGAAAATTCTTGATGGGATTGTTATTGATTCTGAAGTTATTCATTCTATGCATACATCAAAAGAGAGAGCTATGTTCATTAAGTTGGATATGGCTAAGGCTTATGACAGAGTCAAATGGAGTTTTCTCTAAAAGATTCTCTTGGCCTTTGGTTTCTGCCAACAATGGGTGAGCTTGATTATGAGTTGTGTTACTTTAGCTTCTTTTTTTGTTCTTGTGAATGGTGTTCCTTCATAACCCTTTGGTGCCTCTAGAGGACTTTTCCAAGGGGACCCTATTTCACCTTACCTCTTTATCATTATGGCTGAGGGTTTGGGCCGCTTTCTTAAGCTTTGTATTCACCAGGGTTTGATTCATGGGTGGAAATGGGATGTTGGCTTGCCTCCTCTTTCACATCTTCAGTTTGTGGATGATACTTCATTTATGGGATAGGCTCATCTTCAGGAAGCTACTTCTTTTAGGCATGCTTTGGATGTGTATCCAGCAGCTTTGGGTCAGAAAGTTAATGAGAACAAATCCTCCATTTTTTTCTTCAATACTCCCCAGGCTATTCAGAGGCATATTGCTGCTATTCTGAGGTTTCAGATTGGGTCTCTTCCCTTTGTTTATTTGGGTATTCCTCTTACTATTGGTAGACATCCTAGATCTTCCTGGCAAGTTTTTTTTGATAAACTTCGCCAAAAGGTTAATCATTGGACTCATTGTTAGCTATCAATTGCTGCTCACTTGACTCTGTTGAAGTCAGTTATTCAAGCCCTTCCTATTTATAGGTGTTTTGTTCAGGCTGCTCCTATGTATTTTCTTCAAGAATTTGATGCTATGTCCCGTTAGTTCCTTCGGAGTGGGAACCTTTCTTCTTCTAAATGGAGTCTGGTTAAATGGGAAACAATGTGTAGACCTCAGAAGGAGGGTGGCCTTGGTTTAAGATTAGCTATTTTAAATGGTTAGGTTCTCACTGCAAAGCTTTATTGGTGTTGGTGTACTAACCAGCATCAACTTTGGGCTCGCATTCTCACCCATAAGTATTTTCTAGATATTGATGTGGTTGAAGTTCACCACTTTCCTCTGGAAGGGAGAGGATCAATGATCTAGAAGACGCTGAAGTTTGGAGCTCAGTTGGTTAAAGATGGTCTCTTTTGGATTTTTCATTCGGGATCACAAGCTCTATTTTGGCTTGACTCTTGGGATGGGCACCCTCCTATCCTTTCCACTCATCCTCAGCTTCATGCCCTCTATCAAAATTTTAGTGTTGTTGGTTGGGACATAGTTGATTTTTATAAGATAGGGAGTGCTAGAGGTTTGGCTCCTTCCTTTTGTTGGAAACACCCCTTTGAATGGCCTCTAGGAGGTTCTAAGGTGGATAGGAAGGAGCTCTTTTAGATTTTGTAGTCTTGAGAGTGTACTATTTTGGTTGGTAATGATGTTCTTGCTTGGGATAGTGAGGATTTGTCTGGGAAATTTTTAGTGTCTACTAGATATGTTGAGCTTCTCTGGCAGACTTTGGGGGATATTCAGGTGCCTTGGTGGAAGCAAGTCTGGTACAAGTTTTCTTGGCCCAAATGCAAACTTTTTATGTGGTTGGTGGTCTAGAGCTGGTGCCTTACGTGGGATAATCTATGCAAGTGTGGCTTCCATGGGCCCTCAATGTGTGTTCTATGCTGGACTAGTGAAGAAAATGTCTCTCATCTCTTCTTCCAATGCTCTTTCACTAGACATATTTGGCACTCTTGGTGGAATGTGTGGAACCATTCTTGTTGGCATGTTTCCTCACTGGCAGATTTCTTTGCTCGTTGGGGTAAGGCTCCTGTCAAGACTTCATTTCTTCAAGTTGCTTGGACTCTTGGACCCTCTTTTATTATTTGGCATATCTGGTTGGAGAGGAACCACTGTATATTTAAGGATGAATTGTTGGAGGCTCTTCACTTATGGTGGAAAATTCTCCATTCTTTGGGGGAAACTATTTCTGCAAAATGTGATACTTCTGAGGCTTTGGAACCAGGGGAGGATATTTTCAATAACCGCCTAAATATCCCCCCCTCACATGGAAAACTGGTTAGAAAGATGTGTAGACATCCCTTGTGAAAGATAAATAGGGTGGGGAAGTGGAGTGCCCCTCCACAGGGTATTCTTAAAATCAACATGGATGGGTCTTCCAAGGGTAATCCAAGGCCTGCTGAAATTGGTGGTGTTGGCAGAGATAGTAAGGGGGATGTTCAGTTTGTGTTCTCAATTTATAAAGGTCACCACACTAACAACCTGATGGAGGCCATTTCCATTTTGTATGCTATGAAGAATGCTTGGGATCTTGGTTGGAGAAGGCTTATCTGTGAGTCTGAATCTCAAGTGGTGATACGTCTTTTGAATCAACAACATTCTGAAGTTGTTAGTTGGAAATTAGCATTGATTGTAGACCAGATTCATAATTTGTGTATTTCTTTGGAGTCTGTTACTTTCACTCATATTCCCAAGGAATGGAATAGTGTTGCTGATTGTCTAGCAAAGTGGGCTTCTGACCATATGTGTAATTGGAATATTGTTGATAAGACCCAACTTCTGATGGGCTTGTCCCATCAACTTGATCACTTGGTTGGTCTTGATAGGGCTGTTTGATGCCCTTTCTCTGTTTGTTCTTGCTTCTCTTTCTATTTGAATAAATTTTCACCCCTCCTTTATTTTCAATAAGGATTGTTTTCAAATGCATGGCCTAATGATCATATTGTGATTATTTGGAGTTCAAAAGAGTAAATTTTTTTATTTTTTTTTTAATTTTATTTTAAGGAAAAAGTAGACAAGGCTACTATAAATATATATAAAAGTAAAACCTAGTTCAAAGGCTCCACAGAGAAATAACTAGGAAGAAAACCCTGCATCTTAACCCCATTACAGTAATTACATAATGTGAGAGATAATTTGATTTTTTCTTATGAACACCATATCAACCATTGCTGAAATTGTGACTCTGATAGGAACAACAATGCTTTTACCTTGTGCAACATATTTTCTGAGTGAATACCAATCATTCCACCATCTCGTACACTCCAATTTGAACAAACACCATGGAGCTATGAAGCATAACTTGAAAAGACTCCTCACATAAGCTAGCATGTGACAACACCCACCTCATCCCCTGCCATGAATGTACCTATAAATATGTGAAACATGCAGGACAATGAATTTGATGAGTCACAATCACACTTAAGGGGATTAATGTTCTCTTCTAATTATGGCATTTAATTCCCCATTAATACTATTACAATCTGCCACTGTGAGTAGTTCAATGTTTATTGAATCACATCCCATATTCGAGAGGTAATTAGCCACATGATTACCTTCCTAATAGGTATGGGAAATGACACAACTTTTAAACTCATCCAGAAGTCACCGGATCTGATTAAAAATATATCCCAAACTCCTATTAGATAACTTTATGTTAATGCATGCTTGGATCACTATAAGAGAGTCACCTTCCACATGGATGCATTCAATTCCTAATAATTTGGCAAGAACTAACCCTTGAAGTAAAGCTAATGCTTCAACAATATTGTTTGTCACAGGTAGAATATCAGAATATTTCATGGCAATTGGATGCCCAAATTCATTTCTCAAATACACCCCAATTCTCGACTTACTTGGATTCCCTTGAGAAGCCCCATCAAAATTAAATTTGATAACACCACGATCAGGAGGAAGCCACTTGACCTTATTCCTGTCCACTTTCTTGGAGGAATTATTCATATTAAAAAAGGATGGTAAGGTAATATATCTCCATTCCTTGAGCATTACATCATCCCAAGATCTAAAGTGAACCTATGATGATCCTGACTTGATGTTGGCAGAGACCACTTCAGATATTGACTTTTCTATAGTAAGTATCACATTATCTACTAATGATAGGGATTGTCTAAAGATACACTTATTGCATTCCCACCAAAAGCCCAAACAAATGAGGATGGCGATCACTTCCATATTGGAGCAAGAAGAGAATTGGGCTGAACTATTGGCCAGGATTCAAATAATTCATGCAGTGAATTGGGAAGTGGCATAGCATAGTTCAGTTTCTTAAGCACTGATTTCCAACATTCCTATGCAAATTCACATTGTAGAAAAACATGATTTTCATCCTCAAGATCTCTCTGACAAAGAAAACATTTAAATCTTTGTGTAATATTAAACTTTTCCAGCCTATTGCTAGTTAAGGGTCTCCTTCTAAGGGTGAGCCATGCAAAAAAATCATCTTTTGGTAGTGTACAATTGTTCCAAGATAACGAATATGCTCAAATTTTAGTTCTAGAAATTTCCACATTACCAACTTCCAAGGTTCCCACCTTAATCGAGTATTTACCTTCATGAGATGGGACCCAAAACAAACAGTCCTCAATAGGCTGAAAGAAAACTTGTCTAACATTTACTACTTCTTTAAATAAATTACATGTATGATCTCAGGAATTGAAAGTAGTGAAGGATTTTTCCAAGTCACTAAATGTGAATGGGGGTTCACATGATCCACATAGTAACAAACCTTAATCCCCCAATGTTGTTTAAAAATAGGAATTAGATCCATTAACGAAGGAGTATTAGCAAGTGGTGGTAGACCATTCAACAAATCCTCCCAAAGTTTGGCATTTTGTCCATTGTTGATCTTCCAAGAGACATAATTTTCAATAACATCTCTCGAGGCTACCATAAAATTCCAAATTTTTTATCCTTTTGGAAGGGAAGCTACTGAAATGATACAATTAGGGTCCAAGGAATCTAGGTATTTCAACTACATAATCTTACACCATGTGCTATTTGGTTTCTTCATCATTTTCCAAACCAATTTCCCCCCATATGCTTTGTTACAATGTTCTAATTCATGAAGGCCCGCACCCCCTCTTTGTTTGTCTATTACCATCTCCTGCATGGATATTAATGGAATTTTTCTTTGACCTGTCATATTGCTACACCATAAAAAGCTCAAAATGATATGTTTAATCTGTTTAATCACACCTAGTGTAGCACAAAGATCTGAAATAAAATAATTTGGGATGACAGATAATACTGATCTGATTAGGAGAATCCTATCAAATAGAGAAAGCCACATTACCTTTCAGGCAGAAAGTCTATTTTTAATCCTATCCACAACTGATTTCCAATAGCCTGCCTTATTAGATCCAATAAAGAAAGGAATCCCTAGATACACTGAAGGGAAAAGCTCTTGCTGGAACCCCAAGATATTGACAATTTTAGAGGTAATGAGTGCATTTGTAAAAAATATATAAACTTTGGATTTGGGGGCACTAATTCTTTGTCTAGAGACCGTAGTATATAAATCTAACACTCTCTTGATTGCTTTTGCTTCTTGCATCGCTACATGACCAAAAAGTAATGTATCATCTGCAAATAGTGAGTGAGTAACATCAATAGAAGTACTTGGAAATGAGACCCCCCTCCAAAGATCTTGACCATGTCTAAAGGAAATAATCCTACTAAGTGCCTCAGCCATGATGATGAAAAGAGAGGGGGAATGGGATCACCTTGTCTAACCCCCTGAGTTGATGAAAAGAAGCCCAAGGGGACCCCATTAATTATAAATGATAAAGAAGCCCCTAATATACATGCCTTGATCCATTTACACCATTTTGTTGAAAAGCCAAATTTATGGAGCACTTTCATCAAAAAATTCCAATTCGGCTTGTCATAAGCTTTCATCATGTCTAATTTGACAACAAAAGAAGGAATTTGATGGGTGTTAATAGAGTGTAACACTTCATGAGCCACTAACACACCTTCCATTGTCTCTTTCCCTGGCACAAAACCTCCTTGTTCTATAGAAATAATCTTGGGTAGCAAATTTTGCAGCCTCATATAAATGGCTTTTGTAAAAAAATGCATATAGTATTGCAAAGAGATATCGACCTAAAATTTGCAAAGGTTTTCGGTGCCAAAGACTTTGGTATTAATGCTATATTAGTAGTATTAAAGTTTTTCAACATAGCTCCATGTTTTCTAGATTCTTCCAATGCTAAAAGTAGGTCATAAGAAATAACATCCCAACATTTATGAAAGAAACCAACAATGAATCCATCCAGTCTAGGGGCTTTATCTAGTGGTATTAAGGATACAACTTCTCTAATCTCTAGAAGTGTGAAAGACTTCAATAAACTAGCATTATCTTGAGGTGAAACCAATGGTGGAATAGCTGATAGTAGATCTTCTTCCAATTTAGGAGAAGGTAACTGACCTTGGGGTGGAGCTAATAGGTTTGAGAAGAATCTAACTCCATCTTGTTGGATGTCTATGGTATTCAACAACAAATTACATGAAATAGCATTCTCAACTTGAAAAATAGTATTATTTGCACGCCTTTTCTTGGCTGACATATGAAAAAACTTAGTATTTTTGTCCCCTTCTTAAAGCCACAATTATCTCAACTTTTGTCTCCAAAATTTCTCCTCTTGGCCACAAAGTTCTTCCCATTCAGCTTGTAAAATATTTTTCTTAATAAATACTTCTAAATATAGACCATTCTGAATGATAAAATAGTGGATCTGCTCTACATCTTTAGAGACCTTCTCTTTCTGTGAGAATATGTTCTTGAAAACATGTTTGTTCCAAATCTTTATTTTACCTTTGAGGTATTGTAATTTCTCATTGAACTGAAACATTCTAGTACCTTCTTCGAATGGTGCACTAATCCACCACTGTTTGAGAAGTGGCAAAAAATGGGAGTGTCTAAACCACATGTTCTGAAATTTAAATGATGCTTTCCTCTTAGTAACTTAAGGGCCCGCTGACATATTAAGCAGTACCAGGTAATGATCCAACCCTATAAAAGGCATAACCTCTATATTCACTGTGAGATTTAGCAACTTCTAACTTTGAGAGACTAAAAATCTATCCAGCCTCTTAGCTATTTGTAAGAAGCCAACTCTCTTATTAGTCCAAGTAAACTTTCTATTCGTTGGGATAATGTCAATCAGATAATTATCCTGGATAAAATTCTAAAATTCATCCATGACCCTTAAGGGAGGGAAAATTCCTCCCTATTTCTCATCATGTGACACAATTGCATTGAAATCCCCTCCAAGGATAATATTTGTATTAGCATGATCTAGCATAAGTTGAGCTAAAACTGACCACAATCTATGTTTGTCAAGAGTTGATGTTGTCCCATAAACATTGATTGCCATAAAAGCTAAATCGAAATGATTAAAGCTAATGAGCTACGAGAAATGTTCTTGTTGAATAATTAATTAATCTTGTTAGATGCCTTAATAAATAGGTTGAATATTTGGTTCAGTAGTACCCTTGATGATTTATGATTTTTTGTTTGATGCTCTGCATCAAAAGCTATATTATAACTAGTCACTAATCACTATTAGTAGGTAGGGTCTTTTCCCTAGCCATCCAATATTAGGAAGGCCACCTAATGAGTTTCCTACTTGGTCACCCAATAGAAAATTTATTGCATAATTCTTAAAATAGGTCCAAATCAACTTGAAATTCCACCAAGATAGAGGGAAATCACTTTTAGACTATTTTAAATAAATTCATTATCAAACAAGACCAATATTTTGAGTATAAATATGTAATTTTATAAAATTAATTCAAGTTTAAGTTTCACACTCTTACAATCATAGAATAATCACTATATTCTTTAAATATATATTATAATCAGTCTTTTCAATCTAAAGTCTAAATCATTCCAAAATTAGGAGAAACAATTTTGATCTCATATGTTCACTTTCCTTAGCATTCCTTTATCAAAAATTTACTCACGCAAGACCATCCAATAGGCCAAAAAGTTCATAGAAAGCTCCTAAATTTCACTATCAAAAGGATATATAATTTTTAAAATTATCCAAAATAGACTAATTCATCCAAGTGCATAATGACCCTTTAATTCAATATTTTCCATAGAACAACCTATTATTTTAAATATTTTACTATATAGTTATAATTTGCATGCATTATCATTCGATCATGCCTAGCTTGACTTAACTATATTGAGTGCCTAGTGGTTTTTAAATAGAGTTTATTTGGCTGGTGATAGCCTTCAGATTCACTTATTTTTATTTTTATGGGTGATTATTTTGCACAACCTTAATTTTAATTAATATAGCTACATCTTATCATAAAATCACTATATATTGTTATATTCAAAAATAATGTACTCATTTTAAGGGTTACACATAGTTGCATCTATTTTTCAAAAAAATTACATTGTCTTATGTGGCATTGCTTCTAGTTTATTGTATTTTGTAGGTGATACATTAACAAATTCTATATTAATAGGATACAAACTAAAATATAAATATTATTTACCAATCACTTGCTCAAGTGTTTTAGCATCAATTTCAACTTCACATAGATTAATTTCTATTTTGACCTCCACCTTTAGAAGAGATGAAACTTGAAAGGGAGAAGGATGCTCCTTAGTAGGATCTTGAGTATTTTACTCTTCCAACTTTCAATATATAGATTTACTATAAGAACCTCAGAAATTTTATCCATTTATTTGTGTCCCCATTTATTAATCAATGTTATAAAAATATTTTTTCTAATTCTTCAATCTCTAATCATCATCATAATTTTTGTCACCTACTTTTTAATTTCAAGCTTATAACTTATTCTAATTTTTTTAAAAAAATTTCTCATGAAAAATAAACCAAAAAATAATACCATATTTTACACTAAAGATGATATAGTGATGGAAATATTGTCCAGTTGTTGTTAATGTCAAAAATTGTTCTCTTGAGCTATTTACTAAAGACTATTCTGGTATATCTTATGGTCTAAAATGCCTAGAAGAAGTTAGTTGGTCTATAAAATGTAAGGTTGTGTGTTGGACATGTTAGTGCTTCAATACTACCAAACAATAGATGACATGTATGTATTATAGAGATCATGAGAATGGTGTTTGTCAGTTCTTTATTTTTATATTCTTAGGTCTGGAAGTCAGTAGTTCAGTAATAGTGATATACAATTGAAGATGGTAGTTGAGTTTTGAATATGGTAGTCGTATTTTCGAAAAAAAAAAATTCTCTAAAAATAAAAGATAAAGATGTGTAGATGTGATTTCTATTATTTTCAGGTATTGTTCTTGGTTGTGGAGATTTTTAGTGATCTGGAAATAATTCCTAGTGATCTAAAAATTGTATTACCAAGTGATGCAATTATGATCATTTGTTTTTTTGGTCTGAAAATATGTTGTGATAACTTATGACATGGACAAATAGTAGGTAATATGGCATTTGAGGTGGTGATTGGACCTCACCATAGTATGTGGAGGCTTGGATACAACTTCCAAGTGATGCATTTCTTTCGACAGTGTGACACTACACATTTGAGATAACTGTGGAAGTTGTTTTGGTGATTGTGGATCTAGTATTGAGCTATGTGTAATGTGTTCATTGTCCCCTCTCCATACTAGAGTGGATCATTCTTCATTTTTTTTGTGTTGCATTTAATGTTTATCTCTTATACAGATGGGTTCATATTAGGTGTGACCTATATCATGTTTCGGATGCTCTTAGCATTGGACCTTATTGTATTTTTTATTTTTCATGGCTAACTTGTAATCTTATTTAAATTTTTATTTCACATGAATAACCTCATTTTAATTCCAATGACCTATCTTGTATATAAGTAAATTATGTTCTTTGGAAAAAAAATTAGTAGTGTAGTGAGCAACAAAGTGAATATTTATAAGAAAAATTTTAGAAGAGAAGATTTTAGTTTATGACTATGGCAAAGAAGTAAAGGAAGAGACAATTGTTTTTTTTTGGTTGATAGTTTTGTGTAGATCAGCTGCATTATCAAGATAACTTCTTATCTTTTGAGAATAATTATATGTATCTTTTCTCTATGCTAATGAGTCTTGGGTGCAAAAGTTTTTTATTGTATCTTGCTACTTTGGCTATGTGCCTTTGTTTGGAAGTTCAGAGTAGTGAGCTCCTATATGTACTTAGTGTTGTATCAATATGGAAATGAACCTCTAAATGCAAGTCCAAAGTAACTAACTCCTACTTTAGTGAACTCCTACTTTGTTTCTAATTAGACTATATAGATCAGTGATTTATCTTTGTGGGAAAGTGTTCACCATGGTTTTTCCTAGTTTGGGATTTCCATGTATAAAAATCTTGATGTTCATGTGTTGTTTTTTTAGTTCATTATTTGTTGAATGTGTTATGAGGTTAATTTTCAAGATAGTTGAATGATTAATTAATATTTTGGTTTATGTTGATTCACCCCCCTACCAACAATTTATGTGACACAACATTTAGAAAGGTGAATGGTATAAAAGTAGCTAAAGGGATATGGGATAAGTTGGTTTTGGTAAATGAAGCATATTCAAAGAAAAAATAAGCAAGGTTGATGAACCTAAAATATAAGTATGAGTTCTTAATAAAGACAAAAGATGATAGTGTTGAAAGTTTCATATACAAAGTCATAGATGTTGTTGATGGCATCAGAGCTACTAGTGGACATATAGAAGACATAGATTTTATCCTTAAAATATTATTAAACCTACCAAATGATTTCGTACCAATAAAATTTTCAATAAGTGAAAGAAATGATCTAATCTAGTACTAAGTTGATCAACTTATTGGCTCACTTTCCACATTTGAGATCACAAAAGTTGAAAGAGAAGAGAGAGAGAGAGAGAGAGAGAGAGAGAGAGAGAGAGAGAGAGAGAGAGAGAGAGAGAGAGAGAGAGAGAGAGAGAGAGAGAGAGAGAGAGAGAGAGAGAGAGAGAGAGAGAGAGAGAGATTGTATTTTAAGTTGTTGAAGAAGTTGAACTAGAGACAAGAAAGATGTCACAAGAAGCTAAAGCATTTCTTTCAAGAAGATTTAGGTGAGGTACTATTAAATATGAAGGTAAGTTACCTCTTAAGTGCCTTAATTGTGGAAGAATGTGATATTTTTCTAATGATTGTAAGTATAAGGAATATTATAGTAAATCATAAGATGATGATAGAAAAGACAATCAAAAGAAAGGCGATTTCAGGAAAAGAACAAATTTTAGAGGAATGAGTAAAAATGGTTTATGTTCCACGGAGGAACACTTCTCTGAAGTTGAAGATCATATTGGTGAAAATATTGAGGAATCTCTATTTTTGGCTATTTCAAAGAAGAAAGAGGATATTGCATTACATGTTAAATTTGTTGCAGATACATGTTTTGTAGATTTTGGATGTTCCAATCATATGACAAGTGACAAGAGAAGAATCATTAAGTTGGAATACTATTATGGAGGAGAAATCAAATTTGTAGGGGAAGGAAGTGCACAAATAAAAGTCATTGGAACCATTTCTATTGATGGTAAGCATAGAATTGACTATGTTTATTATTTTGAAGGTTTTAAACATAATTTCTTAAGTGTTAGTCAAATGTGTAAGAAAGGCTATGAATCTATGTTAAAAAAATTATGGTTGTGTTATTAAAAGGAAAAATACTGGTAAAAGGGTTGCAAAAGGTTTGAGGACTACTACGACTATTTATCATCTTGAAAAAAATGTGAGAATCTATATTTTCTAACTCAATGAATTAGAAGTTGGAGAGATGATGTTGAGATGGGACTCAAACAAGATGAAGTGGATTTGGAATTACTAAAGAACATTAATGAAAGGAATGATGAATCAGAAAAATTGGTGAAAGACAAAAAGGATTTGGTAGACCAGAAGCAAGTGGAAGATAAAAAAGATTTGGTAGACCAGAAGAAAGTGGAAGACAAAAAGGTTTTGGTACAGATCAAGTGAAGACAAAAGACAAAAGGGGGTTGATGAGTCATAAAATTCCTCCTACTAATTCTAGGTATTCGTCTATTAACAAAAATTATTTTTCTTGAGATAAAGTAGAGCATAGAGAAAATGAATGTAAAATTTAGAAAAGGAGTTGTATTTTTAAAGGAAGATTCTATCGTTGTAATTAAATTTGGACATAAAGTGGTTCAGTGATGAAGTAAAGAATGAATATGAATAGAGATTTTAAAAACTTCAATGGATATTACTATAGTTGCAATAGATATGGACATAGAAAGATTGAATTCAAAATAAACATCAATGTCAAGAATAATTAAACTGCTAGAATGAAAAAGGATGGTCCAATTTTCTATAATTGTAACATGATAGGACATATTGAAAGGTTTAGAAAAAGTATGGATCAAAAGGATGATTATCCAATAGTTCAAGAAGATTCAGAAGGAAAGAACAAATCATGTTTGATGAAGCGAATAAAAGATGCTTCTGAAGGTGATCTAGCATCCATTGCAGGTGATGTTCCCTCTTTTGATAAATGATTCAGATCACATGGTCTAAGGGAGATTTTTTTAGAAAATCTATTTCCCTACTCTAGGTTAGATGTTAAGTATCTTTGTAGTATGACAAGGATTCAAGGATTTTTGGAGGTGATATTTATGCTTTTTGGTCCAAAAAGATGTATGTATGGTTTAGTACATAGTGCATTAGTTGTTTGGTTTTGTCAAAGATTGTAAATACTAAGTTGTGTTCAAGTATGAATTGGAGAAATAATAAAATTATTGGTTCACAAATTAAGATGCATCTAGGTTGCTTGGATAACAGTGTTGTGGATTGTAGAATATTATTTGATTAGTTGAAGGATAGGTTGAGTCTAAGGAACTAATTTCCTCCCAAAGTTATTGACTAGTATAAGGATGATGTTGTCTTATGTGTTGATAAGGATTTTTTCTACATAGAAGAGGTAGAGCCTAGAATTGTTTGGCGAATGAATTGTCCAATGGGAATACTTTGGAGGAACATATTTTAAAAATGATCAAAATTCTAAAGAATTTTGGTGCAACAAGAACAAAAGCTATGGTAGAACTTCTCATTTCTACCAATGAAGGGAAAGACAAATATAAGAGCTTGAGAGAATGAGAAATATGTCTACCAAGGCTTTATCCTCTAGTAATCAAGGAAATAAAATTAGAAGAATGCATTCAGAGAGTTGGTCTACTCCAGTTATTGTTCCAAGTGAAAATGAAGAGGAAGAATAGAAAGGTGTTGGTAAACAGAGGAAATTTGTAGAAGTTGATGTACAAGTTTCTTTTGTTAATAATGATTAGGTTGCTTCTCCTATCACATTAGATGAAGATGATCTATGACTTGAAATTATTTTTTCTATACAGAGTCAGTCCAGAGGATTGAAGTTTGTTTAAGATATGTTACAAGAAGTTCCACCATATAATCAATATACTTTCATATTTCTCATGCAGAAGCTTGGGGTTGTTGGCCCTCCTTTTAACTAAGTGCATCATAGCGGTGCATCTATCTAGGGGGGGCTTTCAAGTATATTTATTTTTTGGACTGATGCTAGGGGTTGTTCTCAAGGGGAGAAACAATAAGTATATTTTTGTCTTTTTCCTTGATGGAAAAGGTGGAGAAAGATAAGGAAAATATTTATTTGAGAATGTATTTTTATATAGAAATGTTTTATTACAATTAGGGGAAGTAGAAAGTGATTAATATCTTTGTGAAACAATTTCAACAGTTCTTTTCAATCAATGAAAAAGGAGGATATTATTGGAAATATTATCTAATCGTCATTAATATCAAATACAATGGTCCAGGGGTATTTACTAAATATTGTTCTGATATATCTTGTGGTTCGAATATCTCTAGAAGAAGTTAGTTGGTCTAAAAGAAGTAAGGTTGTGTGAGGGACATGTTAGTGATTCGGTAATAAAGAATAGTGGAAGATAGGTATGTATTCTAGAGATCATGAGAATGATATTTTTTAGTGCTTTAGTGTTATATTCTTAGGTCTAAAAGTTAGTAGTTCAATAATAGTGATATACTTTTGAAGATGACAGTTGTTATAGTTGTGTTTTCCAGAAGGTTTCTACTCTAGAAATAAAAGATGAAGATGTGCAAATTTGATTTCTATTATTTTTAGGCATTGGTCCCGGTTGTGGTGTTTCATGGTGATCTAGACATAATTATTGGTGATCCAAAAATAGTGTTACCAAGTGATGCGGTTATGATTTGTTGTTGTTCTAGTTTGAAAATATGTTGTGATGACTTTTGACATGGATAGCTAGTAAGTGATATAAAATATGACATGGTGATTAGATCTAACCATAGCATGTAGAGATTTGAATACAACTAACAATTGATGTGGTTCTTTGGATAGTGTGATGATACACATTTGAAATAAATATGGATGTTTTTTTAGTAATTATAGATCTTGTATTGGACTAAGTGTAATATTTTCATGGTCCCCTCTCTCTCCTAGAGCTGATCATGCTTCATGTTTTTGGTTTGGGTCTTATATTTATGTTAATGTTATAAGGTAATGAGAGGGGGTGAATTAGTGCAACCACAGATCTTCAAAATCTTTTCATAAACTTACAGATTATCCAATATGAAAATGTAATTATAACATAGAAGCATAACACATAAAGCATCCACACATAACCAACACAAAAAAACCAATATTTTTTCATGGAAACCCTTGTTAGAGGATAAAACCATGGTGAAAATTATCACCCACTAATCTCATGAGTGCACCAAATAAGATCTTCCATGTTAGGAGAATTACAACACCCTACTAGGGGTATACCCTGTTAATAGTATCTATCTAGCTCGGCTAGAATCTATTACAAAGTCTTGTTAGGAACTACCATGTTAGGGTATTTATAACTCCTTCTAAGAGTCAACTAGTTAGAGTGATTAAACTTTAGACCTGTTAGGATATTGCATACCTTGTTAAGAGTGACCTTGTTAGTGGATTTTGACTGCAAGTCTATTAGAACTTTCCTTGAGAATGAACTCAATAAGAATGATCTAAATGTAGTACACTCTACCTAATATATCTTCTTCAACTCTTCTCAAATCATTGTCTTGATCATACAAACTTCACCTTGAATAATCACAACCATTGTAACAACTAACTTACCCAATTTCTCTATGATTTCATCTCTTATACAAACATTTAGGCCAATGGAGTAACCCAAAAATGTGTTATTGATGTTAGCCTTTAAAATCCATCCAAATTTCATAAGAAAACCCACAAACATAGTAAATTGAAATCCTCAAGTTTGACCCTCAAAAATACAATTCAAAAATAAAAATAATTATTAACTCTTATCCACCTTCTACCTCGATTTCATCACCTTGACTGATTGGTTAGCTATTTTAGCCAATGACACTGATGTTTCCAATAAATATTCATTTGTAATTCAAATATTCTTATGTAATCATAGATGTAGATTGACATGAATCTATAAATTCTTCTTGTCTAATTGCACCACCATAACTATCTAGATTATCATTGTGCATCACATTTACCATGACTAACTAAGTTATCACCAATACACTAGATACTTAGAGAATTCCTTGTGTAATCAATATTATCATTGGTATAATGGATTCAATCATCTTAGAATACTTATTTCTAGAAATAAAAATACTACAATATCCATCACATGATCATCTTCATCAAATATTCATCAAATGTCAACAATCTCCCCCTTTGGCATCGATGGAAATACTTAGAGAAAAATTGATTAAGTGTCCAACCATTACAAAAATATAATCAATAAGTTTAGAGCTTCACAAAATAACTTCGCCTAAGGTAATATATCTACTCACCATTTTTAATACCTTAGCAATTTTTCACTTCACTATTACTCCCCTTTTGACAATAATGAAAAAGGTATTACAATGGATAACTAAAATTTTATTGATAAAGAGTAGCATATACCAATTTATAATCTAATAAATACATCTACAAAATTGGTCTTCAAGATTTGTAAATCATTAACCCAAGTGTTCAGTAGGTTCTCCATGATAAGTATCTACCCATGCAATAAATATGCAATTTCCTCCAATCCTTTTATTGTACACGGATCAGGTGAGACTATCACTAATTCAGCCTCTTTAATACCTTTTTGAAAAATATCCAACTTAGGAATTATTAGACTCTGTAACTTTGACAAAGTAGATATCTTCTTTTCCTGATCATTACTCTAAGTCTTAAGCTTATGATTAATAACACTTACTTGTGCTCCAAAACTTGTAGTTGAACTATTGATAGGATTAAAATTTTCTATTAGTAGCCTTACATCATGTTGAACTTCACTCCTTTTCCTATCTAAGTCTTTCAAGAATTGTGAAAATTCATAGATAGAGGTAAGTATCTTACCAACTTCCTTCAAAACATCTTTCATCTGGTTCACTACAACTTTTAAAGTGTTTCTGTCAAATGCAATTACTTGAGCCAACTTTTGTAACCTCTTCCTTTCATAGTCTCACTCAGATCTAATTATTGTAGCATCCTCTAGACTTTTCATCTCCACTCCAGTAACTATGACCAAGTGACCTAACTATTCAATCTATGTGGCTTTTTCATCATAGTTAACATTAGGCACTAAATCATATAGGATATCTCTTGTATTCAGGATAACCTATGCCTCCTGTTTCAACTTCTCCATGTTTTCTTTGGACTTAATTTCCATTGTAATATCCATCATTTCTGTAGGACTCATAGAACTCAAATCTATTTTCCCTTTAATGGAAGGTATATCTTCATCCATTCCAACAATTCTAGAAGACATAGACTGGAAATTTGTTACCTTTTCTAACTCATTGTCTATGGTCTTCTCCATATGTTCATCTTTAGCTTCATCATCTCTACCTATTGCTTCCTTTACTAGTACCTGTTTCTATTCAACTAATGCATCCTTGGTCATATCTTGACCGATTCCTCTATTCTGTGTCTCCTTTTCCTATTGATCTTATGTTTCCTTGGGAACTTCCTCCTATTTATCTATAGTGTCCGTCTTCTCTTTAGGAATATACATGACTGGAACATTACCTGTGGTTTCCATGGTATCCTCAGGCTCATCTAGAAGAGTGTTATCAAATGTTACCTTCACTACATTTATGGTCCATCCTTCATTGGTAAAGGAAATCACATCCTCTTTCACACTCTCTTCTCCTTTCTCATGTTCCTCTTCCACTTCATTATGTTCTTCATCCTTAACAAGACCTAAGTGCTTCTTCAAAATGCTTTATATTTCATCTTGCATTGATTGAGAATCACCAATCAATAGCAAGATTTCCATTATCTCCTTTGCAATTAACTCAGGCTTTAAATGCATTAAGATATATTCAATTAATTTTTTGTCTTTCTTTAATGCTCCCTTCCATCTAGCTTTAATTTTACCATATAAATGACTAGGAATTTGTCCTTGCAATTTCATAAGGACCTAACTAAACCTATGCATACTTCCTACAACAATATCCTCAATTTTGCTTTGATCTTCCTCACTAAACTTGTCATAATACTTGTTGACACCAGCAAGTATAGCCCACTTCTTGACCTAATCAATAATTTTATTAATAGAGATAAACTTACTAAAGTTTAGTTTGGTAGATTAGTGGTAGGGGCACCAACCACTTTATATTTCTTACCTTGAGCCTTGAGTTATGTTTTCTCTTATTCTAACTCTATTCCTTCAGCTTCCTCTTGTACTTTTGTGTACCCTTTTTCTCTCTCTTTTTTCATCTTGCCAGCAACCTTAATTGTAGTATCCTCATTTGCCTTTGTAGCCTCATATTTGGTTTTCTTTACTATTCTTCTCACAAAGATCTTGGATAGAGGAGAAGGTTTCTCCTTCTTAACTATTGTTACACTACTTGTCTACCTACCAATTGAAGTTCTACTAGTTGTAGAAGAAACAACTTCTACATCTTCTTCTACAATAGTTATAGTTGAAGTACTAGATTTCTCATCTTCATGTCTGGCTCTTTCTCTATCTATAGCTTCTTGTGTGAAGCATTTCTTTCAAAATAACTATTCAACAAGCTTTCTAACTTTCTTCTCAATGAATGGTGCATTCAATGTATCTGCGACTTCAAGATATTTATCCCTATATGTTCTGAATCTCTTTGCATCAGGATCAATGAGGCTATTTAGTAATTCATTAGCATAAGCAATGGCTATATCATCTTCTATTTCGTAACCCATAGGCATAGCCCAAAAATTCCTAGGTGCTAATGCCTCCATTTGACATGTATACGTATCAACCATGCATGAAACATATATCATCCTTATGTTTCTCAACAACATGAGCTGGAATTATTTCCCTTTCATGCATTCTCTTCTAGAAATCTTTAAAATATCTCCATACCTTGTTAGAAAAATGACTATCAATCATCTTAGCACAATTTTCATTTGAATCACAACTGGAGTACCATCTACCCAATTAATTTTTCCAATACCAAGAAAGAAATTTTGAAAGTAAAAAAACAAACCTACAAGAAATGGACTGTACTTGAATACTTTCCATTTATCTTTTTTTATCTTCTCCATGTTTAGAAAGATATGATCTCTCATTGTAGAAAACAAATCATACTCTGCATCTTCCTTCACCATCCTATATGCAATATGAATCATAGTAGTAGGCACATTGTTGGTTCTTCTTGAGTGAAACACTTTGTATCCAATCATCATGGATGAAAACCTAACTGCCCCATCTAGGATGTCATTTATTATCATCGCACAATTGTCCCATTTAGATTTGGTCAATTTTGTGACTATGTCTTATGGGATAGATTTTAGTTGTGGTATATCTCTAGTAGCACATAAGCATGTTACTACATGAATAGACTCTTTATTAATCTTGTAGGGTCGATCAAGCCACATAAATTTTTCATTTACCCTACTCGGGACATATCTAACCTATTCTTCTTTAAGCTTAGAAGGAGAGTGAAGTGAGTTCTCAAAACCCATATTTTTTATCACTCTATGTTCATATTTCAACACCTAATATTTACACAAATCTTTATATAATGGTCATATGTGAGTTTCACCTAAGTCTTTGATCTTGTAATGAATGTATGATCTAAAATCCTCCATATGTAATACATTGTAGGGCGCACTGGTTAGGGCACCCTTTGGATCATTGTCCATCGATTTATCTAGATGTATCTTAAATATTGGCCTAGGTTTCTCTATGATCTCAAAAATAATAGGAGTATCCATACCAAAAGAAATAGAATTCAAGTTGATCTCCAATAAATACCTTTTGAGTCACCACATGACAACCTATGCAAACCCTCACAATTTTCTTGACCAAAATCACTTCAAAACCTTCTGCAGTCACTTCAATCACTATCAATCTACTCAAACTTCACCTCTATTGCTTTGGCCTATAGAACTTGAATGTGTAGGTGCAACACAAGACCTAAAATCACCTTTTATCTTCCACCACTCTTAAGCATTAAATACATCATGAGTTGATAACAAATAACATATACCTTCACACATCTTATTAGCAGTCACCCAAATCTTCATGTAGCTCACTGAAACTTCATATTATACTTCAAAACAACCATATGCATATAAATATGCAAATAGAACTTAATGCACATGCATCCAGGGGGTCACCAATGGATTCAACAATACTTTCTCCCCCTAATTCAAATATAACTTAGTTTGATGATGAATTCTCCACACCCAATGAAGATGTGGATCCTCTTGATGATTCTCTTTCACTCTTCTTCATCCAAATTTGATTCATCTACTTTGTAGTCTCTTCAACATTCACAATTTTTTTTCCTTATTTATTTTCATACTGATTAACTAGCTGGTTCACCTTATTGCTCCTTACTCTACAATTCCTTGCAATGTGACCTACCTTATGATAGTGAAAACATGTCATACCAATTGATCTCCAAGGTCTAGCATTTCCTCTATTTTTCCTCAATCTATAGTTTATTGTCATGTAACTACCATTTGATCACCTTTCTATTGATCTACTAGTTCTTATACTAATAAGGATTTTGTTAGTTGACATATGGCCTCTGATTGTTCACTCTTGTCTTGCACTCATTATTTCTATGACCATATTTGTTGCAATTGTAAAAATATCCATCAAAAAGTTTTGGTCTTTGATTAGGTTTTATGCTTGGAACACAAGATTTGATAATTGTCTTGCATACATTAGTTGTATGTCCAACCTTGTGACAAATGAAACAAATTGGTTTATAAGATCTCTTACCAGATTTCCTTTGATTCACCTTATGTACATACTTGTTATCTTGATTGGTCTTTTTGGTACCTAAAGATTCACCAACCTCATAACTAGTGTATCATAATCCATATCTTTCTCCATGCATTCTCTGATTCTTCAATTGTTCATCTAGCTTTGCATAAATTTCATTGAATTTCTTGATTATATCATTTGCAGTCTTCAAATCACCTTTCAGTTTCTTTTTTTTTTTCTCATATTTTCATTCTCACTTAGGTCTTCTTGATTCTCTTCATTTTTATCATATATTTGTGCATTCAATGTACCAGCTTCATGTTCACATTTGAAGAGCTCATCCATCTTATCTTTTAGGGCTTCATCTTTGGCTTTTAGAGATTCCTCTTCTATTTTCCATGCTTCTTCTAATCTCTTCCTTGCTTCCATTTCTTCACCCATTCTGATTGACCAAGCTTCTAATTCTCTTTTGATTTTCTTCTTGTCTTTATGTAGCTACACATTCTCTTGAGATAATTATTTCAAAGCTACTTGAGATCCCTCAAATCCACTACTTTCAAATAGTTGTTCAATGAAATCTTGTATTTCATTCAATTTTTCAACAAGTTCTTGTCTCTTGGCTCTTTATTGATTGATCTACTCCTTAAAATTCAATGAACTCCTAAACATCTGCAAGTTTCTTTTCAAGTTGCCTTTGATATCTCAAACTCTCCATGTTTTCCTTAAGGATATTCCCAAAGCTATTAGGCTTCTTCAAGGGCACTTGGCTCTGATACCAATTGTTAATGTTATAAGGTAGTGAGAAGGGGGGTGAGTTAGTGCAACCATAGAACTACAAAATATTTTCATAAACTTATAGATTATCTAATGTGCAAATGTAATTATAAGATAGAAGCATAGCACATAAAACATCCACACATAACCAACATAAAAACACCAATCTTTTTGCATGGAAACCCTTGTTAGAGGGAAAAATCATCGTTGTAATTATCACCCACTAATCTCACTAGTGCACCAATAAGATCTACCCTATTAAGAGCAACACAACACCCTACTAGGGGTATACTCGGTTAAGAGTATCTATAGCTCAATTAGAAGCTATTAAAAAGTATTTCTTAGGAACTACCCTATTAGGGGATTTATAACTCCTTCTAAGAGTCACCTAGTTAGAGGGATTAAACTTTAGACATTTTAGGATCTTTCATACCTTGTTAGAGGATTTTGACCACAAGCCTATTAGAACTTTTCTTGAGAATGAACTCAATAAGAATTATCTAAATGTAGTACACTCTTCCTGATAGATCCACTTCAGCACTATTATGATCGTACAAACTTTTCCTTCAATAATCACAACCATCACAATAACTAACTTACTCAATTTCTCTATGATTTCATGTCTTATAGAAACATTTAGGTTAGTGGAGTAATCCTCAAATGTTTTACTTATGTCAACCTTCAAAATCCATCTAAATTTCATAAGAGATCCCTCCAACATAGTAAATTGAAATCCTCAAGGTCAGATCTCAATAATATAATTAAAAAATAAAAACAATTATTAACTCTTATCCAACCACTACCTCGATTTCATCGCCTTGACTAGTTGGTTGGTTGTTCTAGCTGATAACACTGATGTTTCCACCAAATCTTTATCTTTACTTAAAATCTTCTTATGTGATCATAGATTGAGGTTGACATGACTCTATAGATTCTTTGTGTCTAATGTCACCACCATAACTGTCCAGATCATCATTGTGCATTGCATTTACCATGATTGACTGTTATCACTGATACACTAGATACTTAGAGAATTTTTTGTGCAATCAACTTTATCACTGGTATAATGGATTCAATCATCCTATAAGACTTGTTTCTAGAAATGACAGAACTACAATATTCATCACATGATCATCTTCAGCAAATGCCAACAATTTATTATTTTCCTCTTATCTAGATGGGTTCATGTTATGTGTGACCTACATTTTGGTCTAGATGCTCTTGGCATTTGACCTTATTGCATTTTGTGGTTTCCATAGCCAACTTATGATTTTATTTTGGCATGGCCGACCTTGTTATAATTCTAATGAGCTATCTTGTATATAAGTACTGTAAGATTTGAGGAATACAAATCCACAAAACCCAGAGATCACCTGCATATGAAAACCTGTTACAAGGAAGTAGAGACAAGAAGAGGGCAAGGGTTTGACTCAAAAATATGAAGAAGAAAATATCTTCAAATAATGAATGAATTAAATGTACAATGGATCATCCTTATAAAGGAGATCAAAAGCCTTGAAAGGAAAACTCTAGTGCATGAAATAATTAGTTTAATTATTACATGACTAATGCATGCAAGTTTATATTTAAAACAACTAGTGCATGAGTTTAAAACAACTCGTGCATGTGTGTTTAAATATAAACAACTAAAGAAAAAAAGTTGACATCTTAAGAAGGGATTAAATATTAACATAATTAATACTTTACTCTAACACCCACCCCCCCTTAAGATGAGAAACAATATAGCTACAAACAATACAAGAAGAAAGAAAAGGAAACTACAGTGCTGAAAGCATAAAAATGGGTCTTGGCAACATGGCCTGACGAGGCACCCATGTACAAAGGAGAGTCTCTATAAAGCAGAGAAATAGAGAAAACCACATGGGAAAAACTCTACTCCAAAAATAGACAAAGACTAATCTAAAGGACTAAAGAAGCCTCCAAAACTAGGAATGTTCCAGAAAATAGGAACAAGAATGAACATGTAGAACATCACCGAAGCAAAAGGATGCAAACTCTGTCAAAAAGTAACTACTGATTTGAAGATCCTCCATAGAAATATGACCAGGTAGAGAAGACTGTAATCTGCATGAGTGCCCTCAAATGACACTACTTGAATTAGGAGGAAAACAAAGGAAAACACCTGAACTCAAAGATACGGATGACATAAACACCAAAAGCCTGAAGAGCTAATCAATCAAAGCTAGAAGAGTGCATCCAAAAATAGGAAAGAAAGAGTGTCTATGTGGTAAATGATCCATCTCATTGAAATGTATAGGTACCCAACCACTGCATCCACCTAGTACATAGGAACAAATATTGAATACATAGCTCACACTATCGAACCAAGGAAGTAGAAGAATGATCAATAGAAACCCCCCATAATGATGACAAGAGAGAGGTGATAGGTACACTGAAAAGAGTGCCAATAAGAACTGCATCATGAAGAACCAGAAACATCGAAGGTGCATAGAAAGCACAAGCACAAATAAAGATACCCTAAGGCTAATGTCATGGAATGAACACTCACTTGACAAAGGTAGATGGAAAAAAAAGGCAAACATCAAACCCCCCATGGCACTTTATAATGGAGTGCAAGTACAAATAACATAGACATGTGCAAGATCTCATCATATAATAGAATGACACTTTATCTCAATGCATGTGCATAAAAGAATGCTACAAAAGTGAAGTATACACTACTCAAAGAAGAGCGAAGGCTTCTAAAACAAAAGAACAACATAAGAAGAGCCATTTCTTAAAGGGAAGAGATCCCAGGACCTGTAACATCCAAGATATCCACCAGAGTGCAGAAATGCAAAAAACTAAATAAAATATACCTAGAATAGAATCTAGAAAAAAGACTTAAAGAAAAAGAAAGCTCTCAGAACAAGATTACCAACAATATCTCACTTTCCCAAAACAGAGTCCGGATGTGCAATATAGAGCTTCCAGAGTGCAAAACTAAACATCTGGCTTTGACAGTAACAAAAACTATCAAAAAAGAAAAATAAAAAATTCAAACCTCTAGATCTGGATAGAGCTCAGAACCAGCTTTCCGATGATATCTCATTTGCCCAATTTTGACGCCGTATGCTCAAGATGTGAGCAAAATACCAATTGGTGCGCGAGAGGGCCCAAAAATGGTGCAAATGATGATGATGATGCATGCTGATGTCATCAAATGACGGGCTTAAATTTGACAGCCAAATGGCTGTCACCACACAAAATGGGAAAAAAAATAAAAATAATTTTTATTTTTTTGCAAAATTGCATGTGTGCCTCGAGATTCGTGCTAGACTTTTTTAGATTTTTGTCTCGATTTGCATGCCAAATTTGTTGATCTTAATTTGCGTGCCATACAACAAAATTTTTACCTTGATTTGCATGTCAAAATTTGAAAATTTTACCTTGGGAAGTGTGTCAGTCTATACAAATTTTACTTTGGGAAGCGTGCTATGCTATCTGGTACCAAAAAAATGCTCCAAAATGCAAAGTTGTCCAAATTGGACATGCCTTATATCAAAATAGGGGTTTTTGGGTGCTGCGAGATCAACGGTGAGGTCCATTTGAACTCAAAGTGCACCAAAATTTAAGGACCCCTTAATTTCAATAAAAAATAACCAAAAAAGTCTTAATCTGAATCTTTCAAACGCGAACAAGTTGTAGTAGATTAGGCTCTGATACCATGTAGGATTTGAGCAATACAAATCCACAAAACTTGGAGATCACCTGCATACAAAAACCTGTTACAAGGAAGTAGAGACAAGAAGAGGGCAAGGGTTTGACTCAAAAATATAAAGAAGAAAATATCCTCAAATAATGAATGAATTAAATGTACAATGGATCATCCTTATAAAGGAGATCAAAAGCTTTGAAAGGCAAACCCTAATGCATGTAATAATTAGTTTAACTATTACATGACTAATGCATGCAAGTTTATATTTAAAACAACTAGTGCATGAGTTTAAAACAACTCGTGCATATGTGTTTAAATATAAACAACTAAAGCAAAAGAGTTACATCTTAAGAAGGGAGTAAATATTAACATAATTAATTCTTTACTCTAACAAGTACAATATGTGCTTTGGAAAAATGTAAGAGTGCAGTGAGTGACAAAGTGAAGATCTATAAGAAAAGTTTTAGAAGACTAGAATTAGTTTATTACTATGGTAGAGAATTAAAGGTAGAGATGGTGATTTTCTAAGGTTGACAATGTTGTACAGATCAATTGTATCATCTTTTGAGAATAATTATATGTATCTTGTCCCTAGGATAGTGATTCTTGGGTGCATAAGTTCTCTAATATATCTTTCTATTTTGGCAGTGTGCATGTATTTACAAGTTCAAAGTAATGAGCTCCTATTTATATTTAGTTTTGTATTGGAAGTAAGCCTCTGGTTGCAAGTATGGAGTAGTGAACTCATCCTTTCTTCATAATTAGACTATATATCAGTGATTTATCTCTGTGGGCAAGTGCTCACTATGGTTTTTCCCATTTTGGGTTTTCCACGTATAAAAATCTTGGTTCTCTTATGTTGCTCTTTTAGTTCATTATTTTTTTAATGTGTTACGAGGTGAATTTTTAAGATAGTTGATTGATTAAGTGAGATTTTGGTTTACATTGATTCACACCTCCCCCACTCTCAACAAACAATTTATGTTCAACAGTAATGATGATGAAAGTAAAAAAATGTAAACTACCAACATACCACACAAAACCACACCAAATTAAAAAAAATGTATTTAATACTTATACCTATTCCACTTATTGTATAATCAACATAAATATAAAAAATCATAAGTAATTCTTAACTATTAATTTACTAATTATTTTTTAATTATATTACATTAAAATGGTCCTAAAAATAAAATTGTTTAGTGATAATAAGATTGACAAAATATGTCATGAAAAATAAAGAGAAACATAAGAATTTACATGGAGAAACATGATATGGATTAAGATTGAAGAAGAGTTGACTTTTACTTCCTCTAACCAACTTCTCCTTTGAGTCTTACAAGGATTACTAATTATTAGAGGCACACTTTACATAATGAATTTAGTTCCTAAATAGTTGAACATTGATACACTACACCCTAAGCCTCCTAAACATACACTTTACTATTGTTGATATGGATAATTGCAGCTATGTATAACTCAAATAAACCATTTCCACATCCATTTTCTATTCAAAATTAGATATCAAGACTATTATTGCAAGGTTCTGCATTTTGATCAAGGAAGCATGATCTTCAATGAGTATAAGTTGGTTTCAATAAATTTTAGAGTTTTAAGGACTTATACATGTAGGGTTGTTGAAGACTTAGGGTGATTTGGAGCATCCCGAGGAAGAATACCATCTATGTAACTTTCATACTTTTATTTCTTTGAGATTGATATAGGTGGAGACCATGCATTCGCCCTATAAAACCTATAAAGTCCTCCTTGAAAAACTTGAAAATGGACACAATAAATAGTAATTCATCCCAAATATTTGAGCATTTCTCTAAGGAATAAATGAATTCATCATTATATGTAGAATCTAAATGATTGTATCTATTCATTCCATCCTCTAAATATTATTTTGTATCTCTACTTCCTTGGGGAATGTTTAGGAGTTATTTAAACTATTTTTAAATACTACAGAATAGTTGGCACTCATGTTACTTTTAGGAGAAAGTAGTTTACATATTATTTGACATCTTTGGAGAAAGGTTTGGAATAAATTAGCTAATATAATTCTAAAAAAACTCATATAATGTATTTAAGTGATGTGTATATTATGTTTAAACCACTCTCCATTGTACTTGATTTTTCCATAGTGGAGATGAATAATCATTTGCATCTCAACTAGGAATTTTTTCCTATTCAAGGTTTATTCAACTCAATTTTATGTATTTGTCATTGTGATTTATTTAATATTGTTGTTTATACATGTTTTTATAATGTTGAATGCAAACATATGATTATCCCATGGTTAAAGGGTTACAATGAAGCAAAGATGTGTACTTGAAACTAGATTTTAATTCCCAATTTGATCACAAAATGATAGCTGATTTTAGTAAAGTCTTCATATCCTTTCTTGGATGACATCCAAAAAATGAAAAATAGACATGAGATGCAAGGAATATATGATCAAGGTATTTTTATGAGATTTCATGCATATGTGTGTTAGGAATAACAGTCCACCAACACAACTGAGATGGGGGGGGGGAGGTAAATTAGTTGTATGAAAGATTATTAAACTTTAAACTTTAAGTAGCAGCTATACCAAATCAAATGAACATAATGAATGCCAACACAATAACACAATATTTGTTGTCGAGGAAACCCTATTAAAGATAAAACCCCAATGGGAATTGGTACACACAAATGATGTACTGAGAGTATTGTATCCCTATTAAAAGATCTAGCCTTGTTAGGAGCTTATTAAAACATTACAGTACATAGTCCCTATTAAAGGATATACCTTGTTAGGAGTCAAAGAAAAGAGTAGTCTCACTTCCTAGGCTCACTGCCCAAAGAAGGTTATGTCCACCTTCAGAACTCACTGTTTGCAACACAAGTGTATGTAAGGAAATACACAATCGTTGTGAAGTGTCTGATAGCAATTTTCTTTCCTTGATCAGTTCCAATGAAGTATATACTAAACTCTACTCTACATCTAGCAGATACAAGCTCGCAGCTTCCACAATTCTCTTTTACATTCCATCCATACTACCTACCTTTTCAAAAGAAAAGATCTTACATATATACCTTATTACAAATAAATGATTAGGTTGGCCAATTAGGCTTTCCTAATATACAAATAATTTCATTTAACCCTTTTCTAAGATACACACAATATCTATAAAAATTATACAATAATTAAATTTCAACAATTAAGGTCCAACATCCGCAATCCATGCTTGATATTCATAATACATGCTTCAATTCTGAAGTCGGCCCCAAATAGGTCTCCTCCAGGACACACGCCACTGATGACATCATCCTACTTTCCATGATTTTCTAAGATCAAATAAAATTCCTTAGTATGATATCTGACATCCTTTAAGCTCACATATACTGAATCCATATCACTTGTAAGATATACTCAAAACACGGAGACTTACTCTGCCAACTTTCACTATCACATTCTAGTAACCAGCCTTCACTAAATCTTCTATAACTTAGCCAATATGAATTATTATGGAATGCGATCTTGGATATAAGATCACAACACTTCCTTGTACACAAATATGTGTTATCTCATTCTGAATCAACCATATAGTATATGTATACTATAATAACCAGTATATTTTCTCAATAGAAACATATGTTGACATCAGTGACAAAACATGACTTGACAATAGTATGATTCCAACAACACTCAATAGGATAATGTAGTGATTAAACATATTAAATGCATCAGAAAAATCCAACAATCTCCCCCTTTGGCATTCATGGCAACATATGGGAAAATCCATCTACCCAAGAATACTCTCTTAGTACATCTTTCTTAATGAACTCTTCCCCATAGTATCTCTTCCCATACAGTATGGATTTTCTCATAGTATCTTTCCCTATTTGACAATAATGGTAAAGGTTTCCATAAGTCACCAACTATCTTTCATTTAGTCTTCATCAACGAGGTGATAAATCACCCAAATGTATTTTTTAATCTTCCAACAATCACTCCCCCTGAGGAGTAGATCCATACATCAAGTCCAAAAAATGATGGAGCTTTGTATACCTCTAGACTGATGCATCCCTACATCATTTAATTCTCACTAGGAGGGGCTTGCACCCCAAGCATACCTCTAAGATACTCAAAGGCATCTTTTGGCAATGGCTTTGTAAAGATGTATGTTATCTATTCTTTTGTGCTAATGTATTCCAACCTTATTCTTTTTTCTACCACCTTGTCTCTTAGAAAGTGATACTTAATAGAAATATGATTATTTTTAGAATGCATCATAGAATTCTTTGACATATTCACTGTACTGGTGTTATCATAATGGATAACTATTGGTTAAACAAAAGTTATTCCAATATATATTTTAGCATTTGTTTCATCTAGACAATTTGAGTACAATTAATAGCAGTGGCAACATACTCAGATTCAATAGTAGATTGAGCTATACAATCTTTCTTTTTACTTAACCATAAAATCAACCTTTTCCCAAGGAAAAATTCACCTCCACTAGTACTCTTTCTGTCATCAATGTTCCCTGCCCAATCAGCATTAGTATAAGCATGTAGTTCAAAGTCATCATTTTTATCATACCATAAGGCATATTCCATTATTCCTTTCAGATATCTAAATATCTTTTTTACAGTAGCTATGTGTGTCTCTTTAGGATTTGTCTGATATCTAGCCACAATTCTAACAACATTAGCAATATCTGGTCTGGAGTGAGTTAGATATTGTAATCCTCCAATCATTGATCTGTACTTAGTCTAAAAAAAACTCTTGGTTTCATCAATATTTTTCAATTTATGGCCAGTCACCATGGGTGTACCCACTGGTTTACAGTCTTCCATTCCAAAAAAAATCAACATTTCTTTAAGATATTTAGTTTGAGAAATAAAAATACCATTCTTGCTCTGATTTATTTGTAGTCCAAGAAAGAATTCCATCTCACCTATCATGGACATCTCAAATTCATTCTCCATTTCTTTAGAAAACTTCTTATTAATCTCATCATTACCTCCAAAAATAATATCATCAACAAAACCTTCTATTATCAAAACTTCATCTTGACTAGTTCTTAAATACAAGTTACTATCAACATTACCTTTCCTAAATCCAAGGCAAAGTAAGTACTTGTCTAACCTTGCATACCAAGCCCTTAGTGCTTTCTTTAGTCCATACAGTGCCTTCTTCAATTTGCAAACCATGTCTTCATCTTCTATTAGAGTAAATCCATCAGGTTGTTCTATGTATACCTCCTCTTCAAGATCCCATTCAGAAATGAAAATTTTACATCCATCTAATGTACCTTGAAGTCTTTATGTGCAGCATACATAAATAGTCTAACAAATTCTAACCTAGCAACAAGAGAAAATGTCTCTTCATAATCTATGCCTTCTTCTTGTGCATAGTGTTAAAATTTAGTAATCTTTCCTTGGTTGTTTTATTTAATTTGAGGATAAACCAAGGTATCCTCCTTTATTTATTTTAGGATATTCCTATAGGAATCTCTACATATTTTTTCCTCTGGTCCAAGTGGGAGAACAACTCATATTTTTTAATTCCTTTCATAAGGAAAATAGGTTATTCCTCCTTATGAGGTTGCTCACACTTGGCACACACTTAGTATGAATGTGGCACTCATACACATAGGGATTCACATGAAAACTCCTTCACTCATCTCTACTTAAGAGATATTTCTCCACACACTTGACACTAATTTCTCACAATTCCTACACAGAATTTTTCTCCTCTTGCATAGTAGTTCTATCATATTGTATTGAGCTTCTTGCTCATATTCTTTCTCTCTCTCTTTAGGATTTTCATGTCTCATTCATAATACACAAAGGGGTTTTTCTTTGCTTTTCCCCTTACAAAAATCTCTTGGCTCTTTTGGATTCTTGGAGTATTATCTTGGTTTTGGTGTTTGATATTACAACTCTCTTATATTTGGTTTATGGTAAAATCCTTATTGCACTTCACTTTCTTGGATTATCTTTTTGATCTTGTATCCTTTCTTTTATTACTTCTAACATGGTATCAGATCTAGCTACTAATCCTTGTTTAAGTGTTTTGTAGGAAGGCGACATTCAAACCAACAAGGTTTTTCAATTTTTCTCTTATAGATCTAATATTTTTTTTGCATCTCTAACTTGTTTATTTCTTTCTTTTATTTCTCTCTGACCCTCTTTGGAAGGCTTGCCGTCAGAGAGTAACTTAGTTTTTTAGGTTTTTTTTGGTTTGGTTGGTTCACCGCCAAACCCAACTCATCTTTCTTTATTTCAAGAAGTTTTTTGCAAGCACTAATTTAATATTCCTTCCAGGTTTCATCTAACTATTTTTTTTTTCAATTTTCTAACCCCTTGCATGCAAGGTTGATCATTTTTTTCTCCATATTTTAGTATTGATCAATTTCTAACATTGTTTAATCTTTGTTTATATATCTCTAATTCTTTATATTTCACATTTCTAATTTTAATACCTCTTTGCATGTGGGATTTTCTTCATTTAATGTTGTTTAAATTCACATAAATATAATAATATCCATAAATATAATACTTTTGTTGTAGCCTTCATAGCATTTGACTGTATATCACTCTCAACATATTACTCTCTATTTTCCATTTCATTTCATATTACTATTTACATTTCTTGCATCATAAAATAAGCTATCTTATTCTACAATTTTTTGTTTCAATCTTCTATTGTTTACATTAAATCCATTCAATATATATATATATATATATATATATATATATATATATATATATATATATATATATATATATATATATATATATATATATATATATATATATATATATATATATATATATATATATATATATATATATATATATTGGTAAAATTTTATATACTTTTATTTTGTCTACCATTAAATATATTCAATATTTGTTATCAGTATCTGTAATTGCATCTTTGAAGTTGCGGAATCGACTTTCATGATATAAAATTATTGAATATAACTATATTTACAACTTAATATATCTTAGCAGTCTTGCTAATAAGCTATTATTTTCACATGATCTTTTTTTCATCTTTTGTAGTTTCCTTGTTCGCAGCTCTCTCCTTTTGGTCTATGCAGCCAGTTATCTCTTTGTGCGCACCTTTTAACAACAATTTATTACTAACTGAATTTAATTTTAATACTAACTAATTTTATTACTAACTCCCTTCATTCTACGCAACTTAGCCTCACCCTTGTGCACAACAGCCCTCTCCTTTGTGTGCAACCCACTGCATTGTGTGCACCCTACTCCTTATCCTTCTCCCTTGTGCTGCTAGCCTCTCCCTTGTGCATCCTTTCTTTTCTCTTTGCTACTACGCAACTTTTCTGAACATACTGTGCAACCTTCTCAATCTTTTTTTCTTGTTTTCAACTACTTCTTCTAAGCAGCTCTTCATTTTAGTTTTGTCTATTGTTTTATATAGTCTACCATGGTTTCTCTTTCATAGGTAGACAAACATAATTTAAGGTATATTACATGCAACTGGAGATTCAATCTCGCTGCCTTCATAGCATTGTCAATCTCTAGCTTTTGCAAGTTTTTTTTAACTTTACCTTAACTGCTATGTGATTCTCTTGGAGAAAGTATTTTGATTTAAAGTTAAGAAAATACAAAAAGTAAATCCTTGTTCAAGCATCTGTAGGATAGGCCAAGCTTATTTTTGGTAAATTATCTTCATCCCTGCAAGAGCCTCTTGTTTGGGGCTCCATTTTTCCTCTACATTTTTATTACAGATTGTTTCTTTTAATCTAAAATTATCACTCTATTCTTGGACTCTTATCTCTATTTTTTTATGATTCCCCTACATTAATTCAGTTTTTTAGCTATTCTCAGCTTAGTATTTAAGCTTATTTGACTATTTTTTTAGTCTATTTGACCATTTTTTAAAATATAATTTACTTAAATCTGAATGTTAGTTTGTTTTTAAATTAGTTTTCTATATTCAAAAATTAATTTGATTCACACTTAATTCTCATTGTTAATTTCAAAAAATCATTTATTTAAATCCATTCTAGTGTACATTTAACCTAAGCTTTTGATTTAAATTTTTTTTGTTTTTAACAATTTCCATAAACAAATCTTAGTTAGCATCAATACAGTATCTCTAATACGTGTTTATTCATGATTCCCCTTAAATTTAATTTTAATCAATTTACCTTCTTTATTTTAAAATATTTAATAAAAATTTTAATTTTTTAAAAAAATTCAATTTGTTTTAATCAAAAGCGTATTTCACCTTGAGTAAATCTTTTTTCTTGTTCTTTATCATTAGATATTAATTGTATCTCACTTTGTTCAAGTTTATTTAATCATTTAATTAGTTAATCATGTCTACCCTAATTTCAGAAATCAAGTTAAATAGCTCTAACTATCATGAATGGAAAACACGCATCTCATTTATATTTCATTTTAAACATTTACTCCAAGTTGCTATAGATGCTGCTACTGAACCAGCTACCTCTACTGCTCAAAATGTCAAAGATGCATGGTAAGTTCAAAATGAAGAAGCTCTTGGTCTAATTGATTTTTTGGTTATTCCTGACTTATATGTATTGGTTGGACATTGCACCAAATCCCATCAAGCATGGACCATTTTCCAACAAACCTATGATAGCTCCACTGAATCACATAAGATTCAGCTCCAAGACAACTTGGAAGACCTCAGGTATATTGACTTTAAATCCATGGATTAATTTTACTTAAATTTGATGCAATTAAAACTTAATTAAATGGTGTGAATGTTACTTTAAGTGATATTAGATTAATTACTATTATTCTCAAGAAGTGTCTTCCTAAACATTTTCAACAATTTATTACTAACATTCATTCGCAACTTGCTATTTCTACTTTAGCTCCTCAGTTAACTTATGGCATATTTCAAAATCTTTTACGTCAAGAGGAAGCTAAGTTGTTGCAATTTGGTACTCTTAGATCTTCTGAACATGCTTTTGTGTCTAAACTTCAAAATCAAAATAATAGATCTCATAATCATAACTCTTCTCATAATAATCATAATTCTCATAATAATAATTATAATCATCATAACAATAATAATCCTCATAACAATAATAATCATAATAACAATAGATTTAATTATAGGCCCTCATATAAAAATAATGCTAATCACAATAATAATTATAATAATCAACAAAATAAGAAACCTCATTGTACTTATTGTGGAAAAGATGGTCACCTAACTAATGTTTTTTTTAAAAAGCAAAATGATAAGAAGCCTATGAATAACAATAATCAAAATAATTTCAAATCTCAAGGTAATCAATCTCATCATGCTTTTGCTGCTTGTTTTAAAGCTTCTCATGCATTAGAATGGATTATTGATAGTGGGGCTTCTCACCATGTTACATCTCATTGAGAAGTGTTTGATTCTTTGCAACCTGATAAAACAAATATTCCTATTCAATTAGCTAATAATCATAGTTGCAAAGTTGATGGATTTGGTGATGTTAATGTTCCAAATAGAAAATTACACAATGTTCTTTATGTTCCTGAGTTTAAATCCAATCTTCTTTCAGTTGCTCAATTATGTCAAGATTACAAAGTTGAATTTCATAAGGACATGTGTTACATTATTGAACCTAAGAATGATCATGTTGTTGCTAATCCTAAGTGGGATCATGATAATTTGTTTAAGTTTTATGAGTTTTCCTCATCAAGGTACTCTTTGAAAGTTAATATTGATTTCAATGTATGGCATGAAAGGCTTGTCCATTTGAATTATGATTATATTTCTAGATTGCCAAAATCTAACATGGTTGAAGGATTACCACATATTGTTCCATCTAAAATTACATGCACAGGGTGCATGAGTGGAAAAATGAAAAGGGAGCCCTTTCCTCATGGTAATTCATGGAGGGCATCTCATAAGTTGTATTTGATTCATAGTGACCTTTTGGGACCAATGGAGAACACCTCCATTCAAGGTTCAAAGTATGCTCTTACCTTTGTTGATGACTTTACTAGAAGAATTTGGATCTATTTCTTGCATAGTAAAGATCAATTGCTTTATATATTTTCTGAATTTCATATGTTTGTGGAAAGACAATCGAGTTCTAAGCTTCAAATTCTTAGAAAAAATAATGGTATTAAATATGTTAACAATGCATTTCATTCTTATTTGAGATCATTTGGTATAAAACATGAGCTTACTATTCCTTATACACCACAACAAAATGGTGTGGTGAAAAGGAAGCATAGAACTATTGTGGAAATGGCTAGATGTATATTGCATGAAAAAAATATTCATTACAAGTTATGGGCTCAAGAAATGGCTTGTGCCACTTATCTTCTTAATATAACTCCTACTAAAGCTTTGAAAGATATAACTCCCAAGGAAGCTATTGGAGTTGATGAGAAAACAACCCACAGCTCCTAAGAACACCTACATGCAAACACCTATCACAAAAAGAGAGAGAAGAAGCAAGAAGCTATGAAGGCCTGAACGTATTGATCCATGAGAGAGGAAAAATCATTTTTGATGTGCAAAAACAAAAGTTGTCATTCAATAATGAATAATCTATTATGAAAACAAAGGAGATCAATCCTTATAAAGGAAATCTGAAAACCTAAAAAGGTAAAACCTAGGTTACACAAAAATAATTAATAAAAAAATTAATTATTATATGCCTAGAGTTTAGCTTAAGTAGAAAGAGATAATAAGTGACTTATTAATTAAATCAAACATGATTTAATTAATAAGAAAACACTTTATTACTCTAACACCCCCCCTTAAGATGAACTTTGGGAGAAGCTAAAAACCTAGAAAGAACTACTAAAAGCAAATGGGTCCCGGTAACAAAAGGCCTGATCAGGTACCCAAGTACAAAAAAGAGTCTCTACAAAGTGGAGAAATAGAGAAAACCACATGGGAAAAACTCTACTCTAAAAAGAGACAAAGACTAGTATGAAGGACTAAAGAAGCCTCCAAAACTAGGAATGTTCTAGAAAATAGGAACAAGGATGAACATGTACAACATCATTGAAGCAAGAAGCTGCAAACTCTATCAAGAAGTAACTGATGATCTGAAGATCCTCCACTGAAATATGACTAGGTAGAGAAGACTATAATCTGCATGAGTTCCCTCAAATGACACTACTTTAATCAAGAGGCAAACAAAGGAAAACAACTGAAGTCAAAGATACAAAATACTGTAATATGCACAAGTGCCCTCAAATGACACTACTCAAATTAGGAGGCAAACAAAGGAAAACACCTAAACTCAAAAATATAGATGGCATAAAAACACCAAAAGTTTGAAGAGTTGATCAATCAAACCTGGAAGAGTGCATCCAAAATAATAGGAAAGAAAGAGTGTCCATATGGTAAATGATCTATCTCACTGGAATGCATAGGTACCCAACCACTACATCTTCCTAGTACATAGAATCAAATATTGAATACATAGCTCACACTATCGAACCAAGGAAGTAGTAGAACCAACAATAGAGCCCCCCCCCCCATAATGCTGACAAGGGAGTAATGATAGGTACACTGAAAATATCATCCAATATGAACTATAGAGAGAGTACAAACACATATAGAGACACCTGAGGCTAATGTCATTAGAGGAACGCTCACATGACAAAAGTAGATGGAAAAAAAATGCAAACATCAAACCCCCCTGGCACTTTATAATGGAGTGTAAGTACATAGAACATGAACATGTGCGAAATATCATACATGCAATAAAATGGCACTTTATCTCAGTGCGTGTGCATAAAATAATGCTACAAAAGTGAATTATGCACTTCTCAAAGAAGAGTGAAGACTACTGGAACAAAAGAATAGCCTAAGATGAGCCATCCCTCAAAGAGAAGACATCCCAGGACCTAAAACATCCAAGATATCCACCAGATTGCAAAAATGCAAAAATCAGAATAAAATGTACCTGGAGAAGAATCTGGAAAAAAGACTCATAGCACTGGAAATCTCTCAGAACAATTTTTCCAATGATATATCATTTTCCCAAAATGGAGTCTGGATGTGCAAGATAGAGCTCTCAGAGTGCAAAACTGAACATTTGGCTTTGATAGTAAAAATAACCATCAAAAAAGAAAAATCATAAATTCAAACCTCTAGATCTAAATAGAGCTCGGCACCATCTTTCTGATGATATCCTGTTTGCCTGATTTCAACACAGTATGCTCAAGTTATGAGAAAAACACTATCGAGTGCTCCGGAGGGACCAAAATAGTGTCAAAAACTTGCTGATGCATGCTGACGTTAGCAATCGACGGGCTTAAATTTGGTAGCCTAATGGTTGTCATGGCCAAAATCTGCCTGGGGGCTAAAAAACTGGGCTTGTGGTCATCATATGACTAGGGGCTGAAGCTGCTGCTGCCTTTTATGCACAAAAAAAAAATTTTAAAAAAAAAATTGAAAATTGCACGTGTTGCCTTGAGAAGCGTGCCAGGCTGTCTAGTACCAAAAAAAGCCCCAAAATACAAAGTTGTCCAAATTGGACATGCCTTATATGGATCTAGGGGTTTTTAGGTGCTACAAGCTCAATGGCAAAGTCCATTTGGGCCCAAAGTACCTCAGGATCCATGCTAAGGCCAATTGCAAAACAAAATTTGCCACAGATTTCAACTTTATCCAAATTGGTCAAATTTTATATGGATCTGGGGGTTCTTGGATGCTATGAATGTAACCATGAGGTCTTTTTAAAGCCAAGATGACTAGAAAAAGAGGTACCCTCCAGATCTGACAAAAAACCCTCTAAAAATGCAGATCTGATGAACACGGCCAAATCTCTCAAGAAGAGGAGAGGGGCAAATAGATCTGAAGCTTTGATACCATATTAGAGTTGATGAGAAAACAACCCATAGCTCCCAAGAATACTTGCATGCAAAAACTTGTCACAAAAAGAGAGAGAAGAAGCAAGAAGCTATGGAGGCCTGAATGTATTAATCCACGAGAGAGGAGAAATCATTCTTGATGTGCAAAAACAAAAGTTGTCATTCATTAATGAATAATCTGTTATACAATCTATTATGAAAACAAAGGAGATCAATCCTTATAAAAGGAGATCTAAAAACCTATAAAAGGTAAAACCTAGGTTGCACAATAATAATTAATAAAGCAATTAATTATTATATGCCTAAAGTTTAGCTTAAGTAGAAAGAGATAATAAGTGACTTAGTAATTAAATCAAACATGATTTAATTAATAAGAAAATACTTTATTACTCTAATAAAAGCATAGTCCGATAGAAAACCAAATTTACAACATTTGAGTATCTTTGGATCTATTGCTTATGTTCACACACCCAAACAAAAAAGGCAAAAACTAGATTCTAAATCTTCTCCATTTATTTTTGTTGGGTATGATGAATTTACTAAAGGTTATAGAGTTTATGATCCTACTACTAACAAGGTGCATATTGCAAGAGATGTTTGCATTGCAGAAAATGAAGTCCATGATTGCTCCAAGGTCAAAGATTATGAATTTAAAGGAGACACTATTGAGATAGTGGAGGACAAACCTCCTATTCTAAACCCTACTCCTAGTGCATCTATTTCTATTCCTACTAGTAATACTAATGATGATGATGATGATGATGATGATGATGGTAATGATATATCTACTCCTCGTAGAGATAATGTTGATCATGATGATAATGATACTCCTCATAGTGATATTTCTGTTAATTCTAAGAGAAATCCTAAATGGTTTAAAGATTTACTTAATGAAGGTGATGATTATATTTCTAGAATGGGTGGTCTTAGACCTAGGAGAGTTAATTATTGTAATTATGCTTTAATGTCTTCTCTTATGAACTCTAATGATCCTCAAAACCTTTTCTCAAGCTAAAAATCAACCTCATTGGAAAAATGTTATGCAAGAAGAATATGACACTTTAATTTCTAATAATACTTGGGATTTAGTCCCTTTACCTCATGGTAAAAATCTAGTTTCATGCAAATGGTTATATAAAACTAAGTTGAATGCCAATAATGAAATTAGTAAGTTTAAAGCTAGGTTAGTAGCACGAGGATTCTCTCAAATTGAAGGGTTAGACTATAATGAGACCTTTGCCCCTGTTGCAAAAATGCCTACCATTAAAGTAGTTCTTGCTTTGGCTTCTAAAATGAATTGGCCTATTGACCAAATGGATGTTAAAAGTGTCTTTTTTAATGGTGATTTGCATGAATAAATTTATATATCCCAACCTCTTGGTTTTATTAAAGAAGGTCATGAACATCTATTATGCAAACTAAATAAATTTGTTTATGGTTTAAAGCAATCTCCTAGAGAGTGGTATTCCAAAATTAATGCTTTCTTTATTTCTCAAGGTTTTGAAATAAGTAAAAATGATCCTAACTTGTATATCAAGCATAGTGAAAATGGCATTATTATTATCATTCTTTATGTTGATGATTTGATTCTTACTTCTAGTTCTAACTATTTCATTTATGATATTAAGTTCCAACTTAACCAAAAATTTCAAATGGCTGATTTAGGACTTTTACATTATTTCCTAAGAATGCAAATTTGGCAAACCCCTAAGGGTATTTTTATTTCTCAAAATAAATATGCTAAAGATATTCTAGATAGATTTCATATGAATGATGCTAATCATGTTTCAATTCCATATGAATTAGGAACTAAGTTAATGATGGATATGGAATCTCCATTTATATATGATACTCCTTATAGAGAACTTGTAGGTAGTTTAAATTATCTAACTCTCACTAGACCTGATATATCTTTTAGTGTTGGTTTAGTTTCAAGATTCATGTTTAAACCTCAACAAACACACTTCAAAATTGCTAAAAGAATATTACGATACATTAAAGGTAATATTAACTTAGGATTATTTTATGATGCAAATTTTATTTTTTCTTTAAAAGGTTTTACTATTTCAAATTTAGGTGGAGACCTCAATTATGGGAAATCTACTTTTGGGTATTGTTTTTCTCTTGGTTTAGGTGCTATATCTTGAAAAAGTAAAAAAGATCAATCTATTTCTCTATGTTCTACTAAAGCTGAATACAAAATTTGTGCTCATGCCTCTAAAGAATCTTTATGGATTAGAAGAATACTTGAAGATTTGGGTCTACCTCAACAAGAACCTACACCATTATATTGTGACAATCAAAGTGCAATAGCCTTGGCAAAGAATCCAGTTTACCATGCAAAGTCAAAGCACATTTCTCTCCACCACCACTTCATTAGAGAACAAATTGAAGAAAAGAAAGTGTCCCTCATCTATTGCAAGGGTGAAGATCAAGTTGCAGATATTTTTACAAAGCCTCTTTCTAGAGAAAATTTTGAATTTCATTGCAAAAATTTGGGTTTGATACCCATTGGTGTAATCACCCCAAGTAAAGATTAAAGGGGGGTGTTAGAATTTAGTAATTTTTCCTTGGTTTTTTTATTTAATTTGAGGATAAAGTAAGGTATTGTTGGTACTCAAAAATGCAACATGGGTTTTGAGTACCATGTTAAATTTTGCAGTTTGAAGCCTTTTAATTGCTTTTCATGCATATGTACCTGACTGTCATTTTGAAGCCTATGAGGTGTCCCAGATGTTTAACACACTCCATTTAGTATGTGCATGCATCCTATGATGTTATTTTTTCATCCCGAATCATTCGGTGAAGTCCCATTTTGAGCAAGTGTCAAATTGCACAATTCTGCGTAAGTGTCAAACTGAGTACTATAGCCCAGTTTGCCTTTGAATGTCTTGCATCCAGGAATGTTTCATGACTCGCCACTTTGAAGATATTTAGTATGCATATCAAAGAACCTATGTTCCAACTTTCAAGTCATTTTGAATCTGTTTGATTAGGTTTTGAACCTCTCAAAGTTGGTAGTTTGTTGTTGTCATGCATTTGTGTAATGATTCAGAATTTTGGAAGGGCCTGTTTGACCAATCATATCTTTGACCCAGTTGACCCTATTGAGAAAATTCCTTTTGCATCATTTTTCAGAGGGAAAATACCCTTTATGTTTCAATTTTCAGACCGTGATGAATCCGTTTGTCCAGTTTGCCAATCTGATTCCATTTGCAATTTCTAACAGTTTGATGAAGGACAGTTGCATATTTTAGTCGGAGGCCCTGTTTGGATGATTGTATATTTTTCCTAGAGAATGATCATAATGTGTCAGTTGTTACATCATTTTTTAGACATGGGAATGAGTCATCATTCCAATTTTCAGCTCCCCATGTGCCTGTTTAGTCACTTTGCCAGAGCCATTCCATTTGCAGATTGTCAATATTCTCTGAGTGTGCATTGTTCAGATTTTCAGTCATGTTTTTTATCATAACTCAAAAAATAAGAACTGGGTTAGGCTGAATTTTACATATGTTTGAGATGACCATGTTTCCATTATACCAAAATTTTTTTGGAAAAATCCAGTTTGAAATTCAAAAGTTGTGGTCTTCTGAGTACTAGTAACAATAAAAAATCAGCAATGCTTCATAAAGTTTAGTCCCACATTGCTCCCAATTTTGAAATTTGAAATGTTTATATGAAACTCTTCAAATATATGAAATAAATCAAAGTGCTGGAAGCTATGCTTGCCTAGGCTTGTGTGGCTGCCTCAGTTTTCGTGCTAGTGGGCCCAGAAGAAATTTTGCAGAAAGGGACACATGTCATTTGGTCTCCAAGTCTCACAAAGGAAAGAACTCATTTAGAAACTTAGAGACTTAGTCTCCAAGTCTCTAGATGAGGTTAGTCTCCAAGTCTCCAAATGATTATGAGACTTGGAGACTAGTCTCCAAGTCTCTAGATGAGGTTAGTCTCCAAATGATTATGAGACTCTAGATGAGTTAGTCTCCAAATCTCCAAATGAAGAAGTCTCCAAGTCTCCAAGTCTCTAGATGATCATTCAGAGACTTAGAGACTTAGTCTCCAAGTCTCTAGATGATCATTCAGAGACTTAGAGACTTAGTCTCAAAGTCTCCAGATGTGGATTCAGAGACCTAGAGACTAAAGGCAGTCTCCAAATCTCGTAAGGAAAAATAAAGAGAGGAAATGATTATGAGACTTGAAGACTTAGTCTCCAAGTTTCCAGATGCGGATTCAGAGACCTAGAGACTAAAGGCAGTCTCCAAATCTCATAAAGAAAAATAAAGAGAGGAAATGATTATGAGACTTGGAGACTTAGTCTCCAAGTCTCCAGATGCGGATTCAAAGATTTAGAGACTAAAGGCATTCTCTAAGTCTCTAAATGAAACCATGGTTAAGGAAATGCTTTAGAGACTTAGAGATTCATGTAGTCTCCAGATCTCTAGATGAGCTGAGGTTAAAGGTGAGTTAGTCCTAGTAGCGAATGAGAAGATGACAAGTGGCAAGTTCTGGTGGCATGTGTAGATTTTAAAAGTTTTTAAAAATTTAAAATTCATAAAGTTGAAACATTTGAGAAATTTCAAATTTTTTCATGACAGAACTGCTCACGGGAAAATGTCTGGGAGATTCATTTTTTATCAGAATATAGCAATATAATATGTTTTCGAAAATGCCAGAAGATGATGGATGCAATGATGGCAGTTAGAATCAGATCAGATCAAGTTGATGAGAGCAGTAAAGGCTTTTTCATCCATGATCAGATTTTGGGGAGAATTTTTTCTTCCAAAATTGATTGATTTTGCAGATCTGGTAGAGGAATGAATTAGAATTGCATGATGATAGGAAAAGAGGGTACAGAGGACTAAATCACATTTCAAGGAAGAGTAAAGGACAAATTAATCAGATTTCCAGTAGATGAGAAGATTTTATGCAAAAAAGGACAAAGTAGATTAGATTTTGGAGGTGCCCGAGAAAATCATATTTTCAGAAAAGCAAGAAGAGTAAATGAGATTAGATTTGCAGAATGGACAGGTGTTGGTCAAGTGCAGATTTTAGGGTTTCTCCTGCTATTTATTATCTTCTTTTCTCTATTTTTGGGGTTCCTGTTCCTCTTTCTGGAGGGCTCCTGTAGTTGATCTATTATGAGCAAGTCCCTTGATGATGAATGTTGAAAATACAAGCTTTGTAGAGTAGATTTCTTATTTTGAGTCTGAGTCTTTGAGTAAAGAGTTTTTCTTTGTATGTATTGATACACTTTTCATGAAATACAATACAATTTTTGTCTTAGTTTTGTTAATGTCTCTTAGCTTTGTGTTTGTTCTTGTATGTTTCTACTTGTAAGGTATATAAAAATATACTAGTTGTCAAGCAATTACTCTAATTGTTTCATGAGTTTCTTTCAAGGAAAGGATTAAATCCTCATGTGCAATTTCAGAGAATGAACACATCTGTTGAGATCTTGATGATAACAATCTAAGATTGAGAAGATAGTCTGTCAGGTATTCTATCTAAATTGTATGTAGTTTGCAAGGCACACTACAGTATTTTCTTTAAATTCCTCTATTGATTCATGTTAGACTCTTCTGCCCAAAGAATTAGGCACTAGTCTGATTTTTGTTTATGCAACTACCTTTCTGTCATCAAGCACAAAATTTAATCATTACCAGTTCTTTTATATTTTTAAGTTCATGCATACTGTGAAAGGACTGCATCTAGGTGATACAGTTCACATTTGCTGATTCCCTAAAGAGAGAATCCAGAGGTTAACCTTCCTCAAGTTGCACTCATAAAAAGAAGAAGGATTCACATCCTTATCCCACTCTTTATGCTGTTAAATTAGTAGTTTCATTTGTCATATTCCGTAACAGGTTGTTCTTAGCTGTTTACAGAATCATATTTCATTGAAGTAGATTTGAGTAACATAATAGCATGATAGTGAAGACCAAATCCACTAATCAAAAGCTTACTTGAAATATAGTAACCTATTCATAGGCAATACCCACCTGAGTCCTGTGGAGCTCAAAGCAGAAGGAGGATCTTATCCAATCCTCATCAATTAGGCTTTTCTTGCAAACTTGGAGTCCCCTTAAACTGAGAATCAAGCCCATATCTTTGCCAAGTTTGACCCTATAAGAAAAATCCCTAACAGGTATCATCCTTTATTTATTTTAGGATATTCCTATAGGAATCTCTATATGTAATTTTTTCCTCTAGTCCAAGTGGGAGGACAACTCATATTTTGTAATTCATTTAATAAGGAAAATAGGTTATTCCTCCTTATGAGGATGCTCACACTTGGCACACACTTAGTATGAATGTGACACTCATACACATAGGGAGTTACATGCAAACTCCTTCACTCATCTCTACTTAAGAGATGTTTCTCCACACACTTGACACTAATTTCTCACAATTCTTACACACAATTTCTCTACTCTTGCATAGTAGTTCTATCATATTGTATTGAGAATCTTGTTCATATTCTTTCTCTCTCTCTTTAGGCTTTTTATGTCTCATTCATAATACACAAATGGGTTTTTCTTTTCTTCTCCCCTTACAAAAATCTCTTGGCTCTTGTTGGATTCTTGGAGTATTATCTTGGTTTTGGTGTTTGATCTTGAAACTCTCTCACATTTGGTATATGGTAAAATCCTTCTTGGACTTCACTTCCTTGGATTATCTTTTTGATCTTGTCTCATTTCTTTTATTACTTCTAACACATAGCCTTTTAATACTAATCTTTCTTTGTTTCTTACAAAAATTCCTTCTTCATTCATTTTGTTTTTGAAAACCCACTTAGTTCCTATTACATTTTTGTCTTTAGGTCTAGGAACCAATTCCCAAGTGTTATTTTTATTTATCCAATCTAATTCTTCCTACATATAGCTTTGATCCAAGATTCATCTCTACAAGCTTCATCAGTAGTTTTTGGTTCAAATTGAGAAATCAAACAAATTTCTTCCCTTGTCTTTGATCTAGTCATTATTCCTTGACTTGCATTACCAATGATTTGATTTTCAGGATGATTTTTCTTAACATACCTTGGAGTCTTAGGAATCTCAGTAACTTCATTTGTGTCATCATCACAAATCTTATTTTCATAGTTAGTCTCAACATGTTCTTCTTCTTCTGTAGTAGTGGCCTCCTTGATCTTTGTATTCTGATTACAATCATACATTCTCTCTTGTATCTGAAACTTTTCATCTATCTTCACATTGTTAGTTTCAATCATATTTCTCAATCTTAGGTTAAATAATTTGTAAGCCTTTCTTTTAGTAGAATAACCAAGAAAAATTCTTCCATCGCTTCTAGCATCAAATTTTCTTCTTTCATCTCTTTTGATATAGCATTTGCTTCCAAATATTCTAAAATATTTTATAGTAGGAGTATGATTAAACCACAATTCATAAGGAGTCTTATTTGTACCTTCTCTGATTTGAATTTTTTTCAATGTGTATATTGTTATCCTAATAGCTTCCTTCCAATGTACATGAGATACATTTCCTTCTAGCAACATTGTCCTAGCAGCATCCAATATTGTTCTATTTCTTCACTCTGCTATTTCATTTTTTTGTGGAGTCCTAGGAGTAGATGTTTGTCTATGTATTCCATGCTCTTTGCAATATAAATTGAATAGATCTGAGGTAAAATCTCCACCTCTATCTAATCTCAAACATTTTATCTTTAAGCCTAATTCATTTTCTACTTTTTCTTCGAATAACTTAAATTTGTCAAATGCTTCTGATTTCTCTTTCAAGTAAGTGATCCACATCATTCTAGAAAAGTCATCAACAAAAAGTATAAAATACCTTTCACCATAGTATGATCTTGTCCTTGTAGGTCCACATAGGTTTGTATGTACTAGATCCAACTTTCCTTTTTTGTATATGATTTACTTTTATAACTGCTTCTAGTTTTCTTTCCCATAACGGACTATCTACACATAGTGTTAGATAGTTTTACAATTTTAGGTAGGTCTCTTACTGAATTAGTCAAGCTTGCCTTCACAATATTATCAAAATTAACATGACAAAATCTTATGTTCCATAACCAACTCTCATATATCTTTGTAACAAAATAGGAAGCTTCAAATGTATTTAACTCAAATACATTACCTCTAGATTTAGTACCGATTGCAATCAAATTTCATGTCTTACTTCTGATAAAACATTTCCCATCAATGAATTTCAATTGATATCCTTTATCCATTATTTTTCCGACACTCAAAAAGTTATGCTTAAGTCCATTAACAAGTAGTACATTGTCAATATTAGTTTTTCCATCCAAATAAATAGATCCTACCCCTATGATAGGTTTAGGAACATTATCTTTGAATCTTACAACACCACCATCATACTTATTTAGTTTGACAAACTTGTTTTTATCTCTATTCGTATGATGTGAGAAACCGTTGTCTATAACCCATTCGGATTTCTTATCAACATGTGATACTAAGGCTTTTTATTCATGTAATGGATTTTCATCTTTGATAGAAATAAATCCAATCTCATCATCATTAAAATCATCATCATAAATACCTTCACTAGCATAATAACATTCCTTTTCTTTTGAATACTTAGGTTTGAGAAACTTAGGTTTGTGTTTAGGAACTCTTGTAGGACATATAGATGCAAAGTGACCTATCTTATTGCATGAAAAATATTTTAAAGGAAATTTTCCTTCAAATTTACCCTTACCTCTCTTTTCTCTTCTAGCAATCATGTAAACAAGTTCATCTAGCTTTATTTCTTCTTCTTGTATCTGTTCCCATTCATCAGCATATTCACCAAGCTCTTTTTTTTATATTATCACTACTGGTGCTCGCAGTTCTAGATAATGTCTTTTTGTGTATATATGCCTTAAATGTTGTTTCAACTTTAGGTAAAGAATCTCCCATTTATGCAACTTAAAAGGTAGTTAGCTTTGGAATCAACATTTATTTGCTAAAGTTTGGAGTCAAAGGTATAATTTCTTCTATAGCCTGAACTTTGGTCTTGTAAACAGGTGTTAATGATCTAAAGATTTTTTCAATGACTTCTTCCTCTTCATAAGTGCCCCTGGAATTTCTAATTCCAATCACAATCTATGTGACTCTTTGTACATATGCCCTAATGTTTTCATCATCCTTTATTTGTAAATTCTCCATCCTTGTTTTCCAGTTCTGTAATTTTTCTTGCTTAGTAAACTTGTCTCCTTCATACAATGCTTCTAATCTTAACCATATTTTGTGTGTTGAATCCAAATATTTTACCTCATTAAATTCTCCTTCAGAGAGTGCATTGATCAATGCTTCCCTTGTGACCATGTTACATGAAAATGTCTTCTTTTCTTCGTCAATAGATTTATCCAATTCATCCACAGCCTTCATGGTTACCTCATTCTTTATGATAATCGAGTAGTTTATACCCAAACATAGAAAATGGGTTCTCATCTTGTTCTTCCAACTGTCAAAGTTTTTAGGATCAAATTTTGGACTATCCTTCCTATAGAATTCCATCTCCAAGATCACCTCAAAATGTTAAGCTTTCTCTTGAAGGACCAGTTGCTCTCATACCAATTGTTAGGAATAACGGTCCACCAACACAACTAAGAGGGGGGGTGAATCACTTGTATGAAAGATTATTAAACTTTAAACTTTAAGTAACCACTATACCAAATCAAATGAACACAATGAATGCCAACACATTAATACAATATTTTTTGTCGAGGAAACCCAATTAAAGGTAAAACCCCGATGGGAATTGGTACACATAAATGATGTACTAAGAGTATTGTATCCCTATTAAAAGATCTAGCCCTATTAGGAGCCTATTAAAATATTATAGTACATAGTCTCTATTAAAGGACAGACCCTGTTAGGAGTCAAAGAAAAGACAAGGCTCACATCCTAGGCTCACTACCGAAAAAAGGTTATGTCCACCTTCAGAACTCACTATTCGCAACACAAGTGTATGTAAGGAAATACATAATCCTTTTGAACTGTCTAATAGCATCATTATTTTCTTGATCAATTCCAATGAAGTATATACTAACTAAATAGTAGTGATTTGGAATCACCTCTATTTGTGTATGTGTGTGGGGAAAATGTAAGATTCACTCCAAAATCCAAATTTCCAAAAGAGAGATCCAATTTGATCAACCAAGTGGTTAATACACAATCAAATCAATCTATGAAGAATATGAAAGAAAGAACAAATCCTATACTTCCCTATAGTTGAATTAAGCTTGAAATCTGAAATAATTGAAGTGCAAATACTAACCTTGAATTAGGGTAGATCTGGAAAATGTTGAATTCTAGCTTTTGTATGAACTTTTTGAAGATTTTGTCACCTATTTTGGATTGGAAATGCTGAGGTGGACAAAACCCAAAAATCTTTTCTCCAAATTCACACAGGTTGACTTTGACCTTTTAAAAGGTCAAAGACCACATTATTTATTTGAAGTCCGATTCCGATTCTGTTCACAAATCCTAAAAGATTTCCAAAAAGAGTATCCAAATTCACTCTCAGATCTAAGATTTTGCACCTGTACCTACAAGAAAATGGGGGTTTTTGGTTGTATGGGGGGTTTGCCTTAATCAAACCCCAATTTAAGAATTAAACTTGAAATTGAATTGAAATTGTATTGTGCATAAACAAAGTAATTGAAACAAATCACCTCACTTATGTTGAAGTCCTTGTAGAGGATTTGAATCCTCAAATCCACAAGTAAGAATGCTTCAATGAATGTAGGATGTCTCTAATCAATGGTATTTTGATCTTCAACACCAATCTTGATTTGATCTTTTCATATGAAAAGGTTTGAATGAATGGAGAAGGATGGATCTTCAAGGGGGCTCCAAGGAGATTGAATCCTTCAATAGCTAACAATGGAACTCTTTGATAGATAAATGCTTGAACACTAGAATGCTTGAAGACTTTCTTGCACTTGAGAACTTGAGAGCTTGATTGCTTGAGTGATGTGAAAATGAGAGAGGAAAGCCTCCTTTTATAGTGAACTAGGATGCACTCCTCTAGATGGGCCACCTTGAAGAATTAAATCCCAATTAAGTCCTCACCTTTAGAAACTATACCTTGATTAAATACCATTAAAGGATTTACCTTTTCAGAGCTTGAAATAGCCAACCCAGAAGTGGGAAATAACTTTCTTGAAAGCCAAATTACCGGCAAATGAAACTTTGAAATCCTGGCAGGAAGAGGTCAAGGTCGAGGTTGACCCTGACCTGGTCAGGGTCAAGGTTGACCCTGACTTGGTCAAGGTTGAGGTCAACCCTAACCTGGTCAAGGTCAAGGTTGACTTTGACCTCAAACCCTTACTTTGCCAGATTCTACAACAGGAGTTCCAAAGGTGCCAAAAACTTGGAAATTGATATCGAAACAGGACCCAGTGTCAGGAACAGATAGAAAATCCTTTGTTTGATGTGATGATGAATTAGAAGGTCTCATTTCTGAATCCTACCTAGAAAATAAAACCATAGAAGAAGGAAAATCAGGAAAGTCCTTAAGACCTTAACCCTAATGTCACCTAGAATGAAGAAATCAAGTGCGGAGAAGAATTGGAAAATGGGAAGAAAGCCAAATACTTGCAAAGACCCAATCAAGGTGCTTAACATTACCCCAAACCACTTACTCAGAGGGCTAAATGCTCTTAACATGGAAGTGCTTCCATTTTAAGATGATACATTAAGCCCCCACTTTAGCAAGAGTATGGACTCGATGCAAACTTGGTAAAGGAGATTAAAAAAATAACAAGACAATCTTATCATAATGTAAGGGACAAAGAAAAATCCAAAGCCCCCAGGGACTCAAGTCTTCATTGACTTTTAAATCATAGATAAGAGAGACATCTCTAAAGATAGAAAGAAAAAGTGTGATTACCTCGCCCAATGAGAACTTATGTACCATTGTGAACCACACAAGAAAAAGGTAACCAGAAAGATGGAATTGAACCGCCTAGTGAATGTAGCTACTCACTAGTCAACCCATCAAGGATTTATCCTTAGGAATATTCTATTCCATAAGAATAAATAAAAAACAAAAAAGAGATCCAGTCTTAAGGACACTTCCAACCTTAAGGGATCACAATATATGTGTATTTGAAACTGGAGGGATCAAGAGATCCTAATATAAATCCATACTTTAAGGATTAGTTCTTAATCCAAAAAGAAAGATTGAAAAGTAAATTTAAAGTGTGTGTCTTCCTCAGGATTTAGCAACTTATGTGCATTACCTTTAGAAGATTTAGCATGTTTTGAATTTTTTCATAAGTGCGTGTGTAATAACTAAGTAGAGTGTATGCCCCCATGTTAAAGTCATTGCTGACACTTTAACAAGAGCAATGGCTTTAACAGAAACATAAACAACTCCACTAATTATGTTTCCACATTGAGATGTCCCCAGACGAAGGCAAATCAAGGGAAATAACATAGAAACATACAGAGAACATGGAAGGGATCTACCTACCATGGGGTCAGTATGATCATAAGATAATATATATATGATATTATTGTAAATGAATTGACATCATTCCCCAAAGAAAGTAGAACTACAATCACAAAGGAGAAAAGATCACATAAGATATATGAAGGAGAATCTTTTTAGACCATGACATGGAGACCAAAAAGAATTAGTGCTACCATATCTCGAATCCAAGAAGATTACACAAGGAAACATTTATGAACAATAGCATAGTTACAACATAACATTGAACAATGCATAGAAGAATAGAGATACATATAGAAGAATTTGAACAATAGTTTTGATTCCTTCATTACCTTGTACCAACTGAGTAGCAAGGATTGTATAAAAGAATTTAACAACACTTAGCAAATACATTACAGGAGAAGCACAGTACAACAGGTAAATACACAACAAAGCTACCACAAAGGACAAGTTGCTCAAGTTTGCCGCCTACTTTCCCCATCTCGTTGTATATCATTTAGGGTAGGTGGGTAACTCGCAAGAGGCACTATATCCAATATAATAGGAATGATAGCCAGTTCCAAACAAGGATCCTCTTGAGAATCACTATGTTCAATAGTAGGTGTAAGAGTTAATTGAGATGAAAGCATATTCAGAAAATCAATGTCAATATCAATAGTCTCATATTCATCAGTAACATTATCAGTATCATCAAGAGTATCTTCATCATCCAAATCAATCAAAATAGGATCTAAGATACAAATAGAATCATCATAATCATGCATGTGAACATCATTATTAGTAACTGTGTGTGTGAAAATTGTACCTGATCTGTAGACACAACACTCAGTAAAACATTAGAGGTTAGAATAATCAAAATCGTGCAAAATTGAAATCTAATTTAACCAAGTGATTTACTACCTTCTAATAGGTGCGAGATTGATGTTCTTAGATTGTAATCGAGATCAGTGACCTAGACGACACCTAAACGAAGGATTTGAATGCAATTGATGGATATGAAATTGAATGCAATTAATCTATATTTTTTATATTTTCTATGCAATAAGAATGATAAACTAATATGCTATGAATGCTATTGAAAACTGATATGAAATGAATGCTAAATGATCTAACAATGAAGATTCTAACAATGATATGAAAACTATGAAATTCTATGCTAAGATATAAAAACTATGCAATTGAAATTGATCTCACAAAGCTTTGAATTCGCAAGTTGATTCCTTAGCCTCCAATTCTCCAGCGTGATTGTGCAAAAATATGAGATGCTTGGATGCAAATTTGAGAGATGATTGAGAGATGAGCTGAAGCCTTGATTTATAGAAATCCAGGGCTTTGGAGGTGCATGGATAAAAGCCATAAATCACTCAAATAACTCAAGTTGATTTTTGAGTTATTTTTAAATAACAAATAATTAAGTCACAAAAACATGCAAAAGCTAAGCTTTAACTCAAAATAGAGTTTAGCTTTAATTGATAATTGATAGTTGTTTGCTTTTATGATTGTGCATGTTTTATTTATGAATTAATTTAATAATAAAGTGATTTATTTCCAACTTAACTACTTTTTGAAATAAAATAATTAATTTATGGGTTAATTAACTATTTTATCAAACTTTTATTAAAAATTATATTATTAAATAATGACAACTTGCTTTAATTAATTAAATAAGAATTTAATCAATTATTCATAGGAATTTTGATTTATTGTCAAAATTAAATAATACAATTAATAATAGATAGAATTAAATTTAATTACACAATTAAGTGGCAAATATTAAATCTAATTAATTAAATATGAAAATATTCAATTAATCAAACTTTAAGATAAATGTGATTTATTGCCAAATAATTATAAAATTAAAGATAATTATGATGATTAGGAATATTGGTAGGAATATTCCCTGATGCAGAATTTAAGATAATCAATTATGATTCGATGATGTTTAGATGTGCCTTAGATTAAGACTTTGATGTCGATTTCATTCGAATTGAAGATGTAGGAGATTAATGAACTTATAGCCCATTTTTTGGGTATTACATTTTGCCCCTCTTTGAATTACTGTGCGAAGTACAGTGATTCAAAGATAGTCTATGTTTGATAAAGATATGAAACTGATTCAAAAGATAAACCGATCTCAAGATAGAAACCGATTGAAAGATATTGAGATAGGAGGTCCTGAATGACAAGAGATAATGTTCACTGTAGCAGCGATGAACCTATGATTGTGAAAAAGTGTCAAAATGCCTGATTTTGAACCTTAGGATTGATAAGAAGTGAGTGACCCATTCTAGACTCGATTGTCTTAGCAGAACTAGCAGGTATCACATCCAAACCCTTCAATTGCCGAAGAACCAAGGAAAGAACACTATGATCCGATGGTTGCAAAAATTGATACAGTTTACAAGATTAAGAGAATACGAGATTGATATGGATCGACAAATCTGATATGCCCCAAGTGATGATAGATTTGCCCCGAGCGATTAGGACTTTTGATGAATCAGTGACTAGATGTGATTGTTTGTCTTGATCACTGATGAAAGATATGATTTCAAATTTGATTACAGACTTTGAATGATGTGCAATACCATGCCCCCTTCGGGATTAAAATTGAAATCTGACAAGAAAAGTCAGCGTTGATAGTTTAGAAGCATAATTGATTTGAGAAGTGGTTAAACACGTCTGGTGAATGCATTTTGCATCGTTTAGAGGTCCTGGAGACTAAGCTTGACTAGGTTTGACCATGAGTTGACCATGGTTGACCAAGTTGAAATTTTGATAGTTTGATGTTAGCTAATCAGTTAAGTTGAATACTGGATTTATGTGATGATTGAAGGCTGATTATGCAAGCAGTGAATAAGATAAATGATCTCAGATTTTGATTTTGATCCCGAACAAAGGATTCTACTTGCTGTTTTGTTGGAGGAACCTTCGTGTGAAATTCAGCTCTTGTTAGACTTGAAGATGCGATTTGAAGAATCATTTAAGCATTGAAGTTCATTTAGCCATTGTGAGATCATGCAAACATGCAAAATGCAATGAGACATGCAAAATGAAATGCAACCTAAGACCTAGGACCTAGTCACTGATCATGTGTCGATTTGTTATCATCATTGAACTTTTAGGTAACCAAATAAATCAATACAATGCCCACTAGCCATGAAACCATAGACATATGAATATCGATTTGTATGCGCAAGAATCAATACAACACCCACTGGTTATACAACCATGGACATATGAATATTGATTTATTTTCAGAATGTTGGATCAGATATAAGCACCAAGGGAGAAACGCCAGGATGACCTGAATATCATGTCCATTTTGATATAGCAATTTGTACAAGCATCAAAACATAAACATCGTGATGACCTAAGTACGCCTTGCGTTGCAAACACATCAAACAATCAAAAGATCATTCTAAATCCAGTGTGAATTACCCGTAGTGACCCTTTATCGTTCACCTCCTTAGGCAAGATCACGTTTCACAGTAGGAGAAAGAATTCACTTCAAAAAGACAATAGGTAGATCAAACTTCTTTGAATTTCTTGGGTATCAATGGTCAAGGTATGCATGGCCATCTAATTCGAGATAGAGGCTCTTACAGTCAGACACCATTTCAATCCAAAATTTCCAAAGATGTTAGATTTTCACATACAAGTAGAAGACAAAGAAAAGATTATGCCCCCAGTCATCACTCTCTAAATCCTATAAAGGACATCATCGAAGAGCTCGAAGGGACACAATATGCAAAAATCTCAATGCGAATCAGTAAGCATACAAGGAGATAAAAGCATGTAAAAAGAATAGATTATTTTCAGTTGAGTTTTGATGTCTGATTGCGTTGTTGTAGATGCAAAATCCTTTCTGGAGACGAGACTGACTGACTGACTCAACTTGAAGCTTCAAAGGACTCTGACTGGATAGGATACGTCTAAGATACATTGGAGGCCATAGGATATGACATTGATTGCCTCCAAGTTTGAACATTGATAGGATACAGACGTGCAAGCTGATTGGTGTACAAACTGACTTATTGAAAACTGGAAATGTTGAAACAAATCAGGAGATATATACAACTAAAGCAAGACTGAAAGCTGGGAAAGACCAAGATTGTGCTGATAGATGGAGTGTTTGGAATAAGTGGCACCTGTTTGCCAAGTTTTCACCATCTTGGTAGAGATTCTATTTTTGCTACCAAGGCACCTATTTCCAGGTTTTCACCAAGGCACTTTTTTCTTTTTTTTTTTTGTATTTTTCATTTTTTTGATTTTTTTGTACTTTTGATATTTTTTGATTTTTTTGTGAATCATCAAGGCACCTATTGCTAGGTTTTCACCAAGATGTTCATTTTTCAGGACTGTTTCTGATTTTTAAGATTTTTTTCAGGACATTTACTAAACACTAAATGCCTTAGGCGTAGAATTTCTTCAGATGGAGAATGTTCATTGGTTCTCGGAGCTGTTCTCCTTCAGTCATTGAGAGTTGATAGGCACCAGAGCCAAAAGTAATAGTGATAACAAAGGGACCCAGCCAATTGGGTTTGAACTTCCCCTTGCGTTCTCGATGGGATTGATTTTTAGGATTTTCTCTCAAGACTAGATCACCAACCTGAAATTCTCTGTGTCGAACTTTCTTGTTGTAGCCTCTAGACATTCTTTTCTGATACACTCTGAGATGATCATACGCTACTTGCCTGTGCTCATCTAGTAATTCCAGTTCTTGTAACCTAGACACTCTGTAGTCTTCATCAATGACAAGTCCATGCATTCTGATTCTAAGTGATGGGATTTCAACATCAATAGGTAGTACCGCTTCAGACCCATAAACTAAAGCAAAAGGTGTAGCCCCTATAGGCATTCTGATACTAGTTCTATATGCCCAGAGAGCTGGATTGATCATGAGATGCCAGTCTCTTCCTGTTTTATTTACTATTCTATGCAAGATCTTCAGGAGATTTTTGTTGGAAGCCTCAGCTTGTCCATTCCCTTGAGGATAGTAAATAGAAGACCAATGTTGTGTAATCTTGAATTTAGCACATAAGTCATCTAGATCCTTGTTTTTGAATTGTCCCCCGTTATCTATGATTATAGAGTGAGGGATCCCATATCTGCAAATGATGTAGTTCAGGATGAACATAGAGATCTGTTTCCCCGTTGCTTGTGTTAGAGGAACTGCTTCTACCCATTTTGTAAAATAATATGTAGCTGTGATTATATGGGTATGTCCATTAGAAGAGTGCGGATGGATAGCACCTATGAGATCAAATGCCCGTTGTTGAAAAGGCCATTGTGTAGTAAAAGGAATCAGATCTCTCATTGGAGCATGAATCAAGTTGCCATGTACTTGACACTGTTGACAGTTTTTAGCAAATTTAATAGCCTCTTTCTCCATTTCAGGCCAATAGTACCCAGCCCTAATAAGTTTTTGAGCTAACGTTAAACCGTTCGAGTGTGACCCACATATACCCTCGTGGACTTCCTCTAATGCACATTGAGACTCTTCCCATTCTAAACATCTAAGCAGTGTACCATCTAGACCTCATTTGTATAGATCATTACCAATGATGACATATCAGGATGCAGATCGAATAAGGTTTCATTTCTCAAAATGGTTAAAGGACTCAGGGATGATTTGGTCGTGGAGATAGGAGAACATATTTTTGTAGCGAGATGAGTCATAACCTACAATAGTGCAGATCATGCGGGTTTCAGGGGAGTCATATGTAGGATAGGATAGGGCTTCCACCAGGAACTTGTAGCATAGTTCATGTTCAGGCTACTGTAAGAGAGTAGATAATGTCGCCATTGCATCGGCAGCCTTATTCTTCATTTTGGGTATTTGCTCAAATGTGATAGAGATGAAGTATTTCTTTAAATCATCTACCATTCTCTTGTAAGGAATGAGCTTTTCATCTTTGGTTTGGTACACATCATTGACTTGGTGGATAACCAATTGTGAGTCTCCATGGATGTGCATCTTTGTAACTCTCCACTGTATTGCCATTTTCATACCATTGAGAAGTGCCTCATATTCAGCAATATTGTTTGTGCAAGGAAACTTTAGTCTAAATGCTTTGGGTATCGAGTATCCTTGAGGAGTGATGAACAATATGCCTACTCCAGATCCATTCTATGTGTAGGAGCCATCAAAGAATAACCGCCATGCTCTAGAAGAGAGGTGCATGATAGAGGAATTGGGAAATTCCATTTGCATGGGTGTATCATCAAACAGTGGTGCTTCAGCTAATTGATCAGCAATGACCTGTCCTTTGATAGCTTTTCTTTCAACATATTCAATGTCAAATTCGCTCAAGAGCATGACCCATTTAGCTAGTCTACCTGTGAGGGAAGCTTTGCTTAGGAGATATTTCAGTGGATCAATTTTAGCTACCAAATGAGTAGTATGAGCTAACATGTAGTGTCTCAGTTTCTGTGATGCAAAGATCACAGTGAGACAAGCTTTCTCAATCATAGAATAGTTCTTTTCATATGCCACCAATGTTCTACTTCTATAGTAGATGGCTCTTTCCTTTTTGTTCTTATCATGCTGTGCTAGCAATGCCCCCAGTGATGTATCTGTTGCAGAGACATATAATATTAATGGCTTCCCATGAATAGGAGGCATTAAGATAGGAGGATTCGAGAGATAATTCTTGATATGATCAAAATTCTTTGCACAGTCTTCATTCCATGCAAAGGTCACACCTTTATGTAATGTCTTTGTGAAAGGTTGTGATATGTCAGCTAACTATGATATGAATCTTCTGATGGACTGTACTCTCCCTTGCAAAGTTCACATTTGACTGATATTCTTGGGAGGTTGCATCTCTATGATAGCTTTCACCTTAGCTAGATCGACCTCAATGCCTTTCTTTGAAACTATGTATCCTAAGAGCTTTCCAGAAGTGACACCAAAAGCACACTTCTTAGGATTTAGTCGGAGACTAAACTGTTCCATTCTATCTAGGATCATGCTCAAGTCTGTTAGATGTTCAGTTCTAATCATGGATTTTGCCAAGGTATCATCCATGTAATCCTCCATTGTTTTATGCATCATATCATGAAAAATAGATGTCATTGCTCTTTGATATGTAGCTCCAGCATTTTTGAGTCCGAATGGCATAACATTCCAATAGAAGGTTCCCCACGCACATGTGAATGTAGTTTTCTCTTGGTCTTCTGGAGCAATTTTGATTTGGTTGTATCCAGAAAAACCATCCATAAGGGAATACATTTCATAGCCCGCAGTCATGTCCACTATCATATCAATGTTAGGTAGTGGAAAGTCATCCTTAGGGCATGCTCTGTTCACATCTCTAAAGTCTGTGCACACTCTGATTGAACCATCTAGTTTTAAAATAGGTACAATGTTAGAGATCCACTCAGGATAGTCTATGACACGGATGAATCCAGCTTTGAGGAGTTTTTCTAGTTCTGCTTTGACTAAGAGTGCCACATGAGGATGCATCTTTCTCAATTTCTGTTTGACCAGTTTTACCCTAGGAGCAATGGATAGATGGTGCATAATGAGATTAGGATCCAATCCTGGCATATCTAAATATTTCCATGCAAAATTGATCTTTTTTTCTAATAAGAATGTAGTGAATCTTTGTTTCTCTTCTTCTGATAAAGATTGTGCTATATGTACCAATTGTGGTTCCTCTGTTGTACCCAAATTGATGGATTGAGTTGGCTCAATCAGAACTAGAGATCTATCCTGTAAATTATTCAGAAGGACATCAAATATCTCATCCTTAGGTGCCTCAGAGAGGTTTTCACCTTCAGATACGTCTTTTCTTTTTACTTTTGTCAGTTCTGAGACTGCCACAAAGTGGTTTTCACCCTCAGAACTCTTTTTCTTTTTCTTTTTACTCTTATTTTTCTGACTAAGATATTTGATGTCTGACTCGGTCATGCTGACACTCGGTTCACTGATGGAAGTACTCATAGGCTCAACTGCATTGAGGTAGCAGGCAAGGGCATAGCCATTCAAGAAGGTATAAATACCATGGTTTGGGTTCATGGAAGTTTGGTCGATAAGATTAGGGCGTTGGATAGTCAAAGTGAGAAAGACTTGGGATATGGTGTTCATAGTCATGGGTATGTCATCATTGGTCCTAACCCGATGCTCAAGTTCAAAGGTGATATTACAACTCAAAATGTTCAATTCGTGAATAGGCTCAACATCATCATGGGAGTCCTCTTCATCCATAGGTGGATCAAACACGTTAAGTTCATTATTTCACTCTAGACCTACATTGGGTTGAGATACATATTGGTGAATAACATCAATATATTTCTCTGTTATAAGCTCATCTTCTTCTGGAATGGCACCCCATTCATAGTCATTTGACTCAGCTTCTGATTCAGGATCTCTAGGAAATCTTAGAAAATGTGTGAAATCAGGATGAATACCCCAAGAAGGATTACCCTCAGTCTCTGACTTGAATTCATATTCATGGGAATCAGTGTCAGAATAACTATCCCCTTCTTCTTGATCAGTTTGATTACCTTCGAGAATAACCATCTCTTGCGCTACAGTAGGTTCTTGTGTTTCTACTACATTAATTCTTCTGATAGGATCATCTTTATCATCAAGAAGATCTTTGATCTCTTTAGGCAATTTTTCATAGGGGATAAGCTCAGAGCTATCTGAATCATCATCAGAGGGTTCTGTTTCTTCTTTCTTAAGAAGGGGTTCTCCTGGTGCAATTTGTTCTATGACATGAGAACAACCACCTTTGAGATGATAGGGTTTCTTCTTAAACCCTAAGCCACCAGTATCTTTGTTGGCTCTACCAATATGTGAAATGGGTCTCACAAAACCCTTTCCGCTGATTCCTAGAGGTCCTTGACTGGAATATCCCATCTTGGCTATCAATTTGTTTCCTAGACCATATGAATTAGAAGGGATTGTAGGTGCTATAGATTCCCTAGGTTGAACAATTTTAGATTCAGAATCCTCTTTATATAGCCATGCCAACACAGCTTCATCCTCTTCAAATTCTTGTTTGGATACTTGCTCCGCCACAAAATTTCTTTTGTATGCTTCCATAGGTTCCTTAGGTTCTGATTTAGACTGCTTCAAGGATTGTCCATATGACTTAGGTGAGATTGGGAGAGATGTCAGAGACAAGACTGGCTCTATAGTGTATTCTCCCATCCCATTTTCTTTGATATATATCTCTTTAGCAATGTCATCCATCTTAGATGTGGAAGCAACATTTAGCTGCTTGATGGAAGATTCTTTGTTATTGGGAACAAGCTTATTGACACTTTCCTTCAATGTATTGCAAGTTGTACTCAGATCTTCTGGGATAGTAACCTCCACTCCTTCATAGGGAAATTTCAAGCATTGATGGTACATAGAAGGAATAGCTTGCATTTCATGTATCTAGGGTCTCCCTAGAAGGATATTGTAAGGCAATGGTAGATCAAGCACCTGACATGTGGTATCTTTGATGACCAGACCCACTCAGATGGGTAAGACAATGGTGCCTTTAGAAGCTCTTTCTTGTTCATCATAGGCTTTTATGGTGATCTTCTTTCGAGGATCAATAGCTGTCTCTGAGAATCCCAACTGTGTGATTAAGCTGTAAGAACAAATGTTGAGGCCTGTGCCCCCATCTATCAACACACGTTTGACGCGATGGTTCTGGATCAAGACTTCTATGTGCAAGGGCTGATTATGTGGGTGACTTAGGGAGTTGTCATCTTCCTCTGAAAAGGAGATATATTGCGGAGACATTAGATGACCAACCATAGTCTGGAACCTGTCTAGATCTAGATCATCAGGAACATTAGAGCTAAGCAAAGCTTTGTCTAGGATATCTCTGTGAGCTGGAGATATTCGGAGTAACTCAAACATAGAGATTTTGGCATTGGTATGCTGGAGTTTTTGGACGATGCTGTAAGATGTAGGTCTTGTATCCTTTGGATTGGAAGATTTCGAGGCAACCTTCTGTTTAGAAGCAGATGTGAGATTGAAAGGTATCTTAGGGACATTAGATGAACTTGGTGTTTGTCCTTTCAGATGAGCCTGAGCTTGTGATCTAGTAACTGCATTAGCTGAGGAATGATTTCTATCTCTTCATACAATCATGATGACATTGCAGCTCTCAGAGAGACATGGTTCAACCATATTGATGACATCATTGTTTCCAGGGTAGGCATAGTTGACTTTTGCCCCCATGTTAGGCTGAGAAGTGGAAACTCACTTGCCATGTTGTGGAAATAGTTTTGTAAATGCTGTGTGATCATTATTGCTAGTAGGATTATTGATTGTGATGTCCCCTTGATCTAGCAAGTCTTGAATGGTATGCTTCAAGTGGAAGCATCCATTAGTTCTGTGGCCTTTAGTCTGATGGAAAGCACAGAATTCATTATCTTTCCACCAATATGGTTTTGCATCTGGATCATGGTTTCAGATTGGTGGTAAAGAGATCATGTTATCAGTTATTAGGGTTCTCAGGGTAGATTCCAAAGATTCTCCTAGGGGAGTAAACTTTCATTTATTATCCCATCGTTTGAATGGCTTCTTTGGAGATGGTTCAGCAGATTTTTGCTTTGAAGCTTCAATGGCTTTGGTGGCAAGGGTGAGATTGTAGGTTGGTGCCTTTGATGGGGTGTAGATAGTGTCAACAACACCATCAGAGATGATACCTTTGTTTCTATTCCAGCTCTTGTTTTTATCTTTTGAGCTAGATCCAGATTCAGACTTGTCCTTTTGAAGTGTGATTTCTCCTTTCTTGACAAGTACTTTCTCAATCTTGATTGCATTATCCACCATTTTATCAAAAGACACATGATCTTGCATTTGTAATGGATAATTGAGCTCTAGAACAAGGTTATTGATAAAGATTTCAAGTTTCTCCATTTCAGGAATTTGTCTAGCATATAGAGAGAACTTCTTTCTCCACCTCTTGAGGAAAGTTAGGAATGATTCCCTTGGATATTGCTTGAGGTTACAGATATCGATCATGGTGACTGGATGTTGAATATTGTAGGAATATTGTTGATAAAACAATTTAATCAATTCCTCAAAAGTTTTGATCATAGAAGGTAATCTTGAAAACCACTGAATGGATGCTCCTCCCAAGGATCTAGGAAAAAGATGCATTAGATAAGTCGGTTCATGCATGAATTCCATGGATTGCGTACAGAACTCTCTGACATGATCTTGAGGATCAGAGTGTCCATCATATTTTTCATACTTTGGTATCTCCACTCTTTTTGGGAATGGTGGCATATACAAGTTTTTGTCGAATGGGAAAGGACATAGGGCCTGCATGGAGAACTCCTTGGGTTCCTTCTCCTTCTTAAGATTGTTAAATTCGACTTGTATAGCATGCATCTATTTTGTCATAGCTGTGAGTGGAGTTTCTTCCTCATGTGTGATTATATCATCAACGTTAAAGTTGGGAGGAAGCTTAACCCCTTCCTGGGCTAATTGTAAAAAGTATGCCTCTCTATCCACTTTCAAGAAATGCCTCATCATTCTCTAGAATTCATCATCATTCTGACATCGATGGATTTCAGAGGGGGTAGGTTCTTGGTCAGCATTATGTTGAGAATGGTGTCCTTGGGATCCTCCTCCTAGAGAACCATGGTTTGTCCCTGCTTGAGACATGATAGGAGTTTTTGGGCTCTCTGGAACAGATTGAGGAGGAGTTTGTTGATTACCTCTGTGAGTTGATAAAGGAGGTATGTAACCAGTTTTCAATCAAAAGTTATCGAGACCGTTGTCTTCATAGATACCTGACTTGATGAGTTGTTCAAGAGTTGGACCTAGGGTATTGGTCAAAAGTAAGTGCTAAGATGTTTCTTTTGATTTCTTGTGTGAAGAAGCTCTAGTCTCCACCATTAACTTTGAATGAAACAGAAGAAAAGGATGAAGACAACTAAAGAAAAATTTGATTCGAGAAAATCAGATGACGCAACCTTGTCAAGATTATGATAGTTTTGAAGATCTGATGAGATGTGGGTGAAGGAAACTGTGCCCTGGATGTATGGGATAGATCACCCAAAAGATAGCAGACACGAGTTCTCAACACTTAGTCTATTTTTTAAGATTGATTGAAGATTGATAGTTATGACAAGGTTTTGACACGAGATAAAAGGACTCAAATTGATCAAACAGAAGGCCAGATCAGATTCAAAAGATCAAACTCATAAAATGGTAGAATGCTCAATAGCTACTGCTTTGTTCCTGACACAATGATATTTTTGACAGATTCTGGAACTAGGCTGGAAACATTGGATATCTTGCAATTTGACAATTTCTGACAACTCTCTCAAATTTTTCCAAATGACACTCTGTAGACTCATACGACACTGGGTAGTCTATGAAATGACAATTGCTAAACTCGTACAATAGTTGGGTAGAAATGAAATGACAATTGACAAAACTCGTACGACAGTTGCTAACAAGGTTTTGACTTCCTTGGATTTGCTGGCATGAAAACTTGTACGACACTGGGTTCTCAATCATACGACAAATGGGCAATACTGAAATGACATTTGACAAAAAGTCATACAACTTTTGACTTCCTGAAATGACTTTTGACTCCAGAAAGAATTTTATGTCAATTTTTGCAAAATTTAAGGTTTTCAATTCTGGATTGTTTGCAAATTGTACTGTCTAGATTTTGAAGGTTATACCAGATTTGATCATTTTTAATAGCCAAGTAGATAAACAAGCACATAGAATAGCAAGCAAGTGATTCCAAGCACGTCTGAAAATAATGAACAAGGGCAAAAGCAACCTTGCGCATGAACAATCAAGTGACCAAATTGTGCTAATCCCTGAGAGTACTAATTGTGTATGTTCTGAAAAGTTTTGCAATAACACACATATACCTGAGAATGAAAAAAATTGGCCTCTCTAGGGTTTTTAGTAATGGTTTGACTCTGCAACTTTTATGATTCAAAGGGGTGAACTCCAATCCCAGTGCACCAGGGTTTTGACACAGTCTGAGAACTTAATCTTCAAGAGCTGCTGGGGAGATCTGACAACCCAACAATGAACCATACCCATGGAGATTTCTTCCACAAGGACATTTATATAGTGGCTGTCACTACCATGGTGATATGGCTATTACCGCTTGAGGTTCCATCAATGCAGTTTTCCCTGTGAAGGGATTGTTCGCTATGGTTAACCCTCTCTAAAGATGACTCACAATAGTATACCACAAGGGGACTTGGCTCCAGATCTAAGGTTTTTGACACCTTTTCACTTTTAACCCAAACAAAGAAAGTAGATTAATCTGACACGCTAAGACAAAGTTTTGCTTCACCAAGGTCTATGATGCCAAATCCACGTGATCTATCAACCTCTCTGGGGAGAGAATGTATCAATCAATAAGAGAAGGCACACTAACCAATTTTGATTCACCAAAGCTCGTGATGTCAACCCCACGTGATCTATCAACCTCTCCTGGGAGAGAATGTATCGATCAATAAGAGAAGACACACTAACCAAGTTGAATGTGAAATGCACTAAGTATCCTCCCTACCTACAAGGATTCTGTCATCAAGAAAGATTTCACTAGGAATCCAATCTCTCAAAAATCACGAATAGTGTTCATAGGGCCTAATTACTATGTGAGCACAGATATATTCCCGAAAGCAAATCTACCAAAAGTACCCAAAAAGAAGAAAGAGGAACACTTAACGCTTAAAGAGAATATGAGATGAGTCCACAAGGTGGAACACTTAACACCTCACATAAGCTGAAAATGAGTCCCCAACTTAGAAAACAAGTGAGTTCCTAAAAGCACAAAAGGGTTGCCAAGTGGAACACTTAACGCTTTTGTCCTGTTGACCCCTCCCCTTTATGGCGCTGAGATTGCAACCACGGGGCGGAAATGAGAGGCCGGCGGATTAGCGAGTCCAATAACCCAAGATAGAAATCAAGATCAATCACATATATTCTAAGACTACTTAATGAATCCTTAAGGGATCACAACCTAGTATCAAATTATGCAAGTGTGTAGAAATAGATCAAAAGCATGAAAAGATGCACACAAGCTTGACACATAAGAGATTTATTTTAAGTCCCAAATCGAAATGTTATTAGATGAAGGAAAATACCTTGGATCCTTGCAACGCGCTTAGTAGATTTTACCTGATTTTTAGCAATTTTTGTGGAGCTTTACTATGCAAGCAAGCTACGAACTCTCCAACAAGCCAACAAGCAAACAAGATATGCAAGGTATATTCAACTTATGAAAACCCTAGGGTTAGATCTAAAAATAAATTGTTAGGAGAAATAATAACTAGAAATTAATCCAAATGACAACTCATATCATGCATTGAATCATATGAAAAATAAGTGCATACCCATCACAAAATTTTAATTTTTTTGCACTGCATTTGACCTAGTCAACAAGATCTAATTTTTTTGATATGATTTTGGCCACAAAAATAGAAATTCAGAATAGACACCCCTGCTAAAAAATAGAGAGCTTTCCAAAAATGCAAAAAATTTTAGAAAAATCTCTTCATTTGTGCCCTAGAGACCCATTTTATCAAAACAGACCAGTTTTTGCAAATTGACTATTTGAGCTACTAAATTGCATCCAATTTTAAAACACAAATAATAGACCCCCTATATAATTTGAAGGGCTTTCTGAAAATGTAAAAATTTTCAAAAAATATTCTGATTTGCGCTGAAAATTAATTTTTTATGAAAAATTGAAAAAAAATTATTAAAAATTCAAAAAAATTTAGAAAATTCTAAAAAAATTTTTCAAGCTTCCCTAATATGTCACCAACCTACAAAAAAAATTTCAGACCAAACCTCCAATCCGTTTGGGAGATAAAATAAAATCTTTGAAACTTTGGGGTTTTAGCTCCCCAAAAAAATCAAAACTAGCATGCAAAGGTGGGTTGCCCCACGGTGGGCACCAAAAATGTGTGTGTGAAAATTGTACCTGATCTATAGACATGACACTCAGTAAAAAATTAGAGGTTAGAATAATCAAAATCATGCAAAATTGAAATCTAATTTAACCAAGCGATTTACTGCCTTCTAATAGGTGCGAGATTGATGTTCTTAGATTGTAATCGAGATCAGTGACCTAGACGACACCTAAATGAAGGATTTGAATGCAATTGATGGATATGAAATTGAATGCAATTAATCTATATTTTTTATATTTTCTATGCAATAAGAATGATAAACTGATATGCTATGAATGCTATTGAAAACTGATATGAAATGAATGCCAAATGATCTAACAATGAAGATTCTAACAATGATATGAAAACTATGAAATTCTATGCTAAGATATAAAAACTATGCAATTGAAATTGATCTCACAAAGCTTTGAATTCTCCAACGTGATTGTGCAAAAATATGAGATGCTTGGATGCAAATTTGAGAGATGATTGAGAGATGAGCTGAAGCCTTGATTTATAGAAATCCAGGGCTTTGGAGGTGCATGGATAAAAGCCATAAATCACTCAAATAACTCAAGTTGATTTTTGAGTTATTTTTAAATAACAAATAATTAAGTCAAAAAAACATGCAAAAGCTAAGCTTTAACTCAAAATAGAGTTTAGCTTTAATTGATAATTGATAGTTGTTTGCTTTTATGATTGTGCATGTTTTATTTATGAATTAATTTAATAATAAAGTGATTTATTTCCAACTTAACTGCTTTTTGAAATAAAATAATTAATTTATGGGTTAATTAACTATTTTATCAAACTTTTATTAAAAATTATATTATTAAATAATGACAACTTGCTTTAATTAATTAAATAAGAATTTAATCAATTATTCATAGGAATTTTGATTTATTGTCAAAATTAAATAATACAATTAATAATAGATAGAATTAAATTTAATTACACAATTAGGTGGAAAATATTAAATCTAATTAATTAAATATGAAAATATTCAATTAATCAAACTTTAGGATAAATGTGATTTATTGCCAAATAATTATAAAATTAAAGATAATTATGATGATTAGGAATATTGGTAGGAATATTCCCTGATGCAGAATTTAAGATAATCAATTATGATTCGATGATGTTTAGATGTGCCTTAGATTAGGACTTTGATGTCGATTTCATTTGAATTGAAGATGTAGGAGATTAATGAACTTATAGCCCATTTTTGGGGTATTACAGTAACAACATTATGCATAGGTGTATCCGTAGAAAGTAGAGATCTTTTAGCTTTAGCATGAGCACGACGCTTTTTATGACATATATTAGCAGATTGGTTACGTTTTGATTTATTTGAAATAGGTTGAGAACTAGGAGGAACAATCGCAGGATCCTTCACAGGCTCTATAGGAAGATCAATAGGATTATCAACCATAGGAGGAGCAATCACAGGATCTTTGATAGATTTAGTAGGAGGAACTTGATTAATAGAACAAGAAGCCATAGTTAAAGGAGGTATCAAAGGTGTAGGTAAAAGACCATGATTAAGATCCATAGGAGGTATGCTTAATTGAAGAATCTTATGACGCTTATAAGCTTGATACGATTGAAAAAGATTATCAAGGCGAGGAGGACATGAATTAGGTAATGAAGGCCAAAAGAAATCCAGAGCAACACAATCTCTAGGCCTAGAAGGTTGATATAGACTATGATTGATCATCTTTACTTCGCCATCATGAATGAACTTAAGACACTTATGTATAGGGGAAGCAAAAGCATGCATGGCAGTTAACCAAGGCAAACCTAGCTTAACTTGGAATTGATCAGAAGTAGGAACCACAACAAAGGTAGTATTCACAAGTTTTCCTAAAAGTTCAATCGGTAAAGTAATAGAACCAAATGAGGGATAAAGAAAACCATTACAAGTTTGAATCCACACATCTGATGTATCATAGAAGTTGTGTTGTAAGCTTTTCATAAAAAGATTTTCTTCAGTGATAACATTGACTAAGGAGGTAGGATCAACAAGACAACCACGAGTAGGTATCTAAGCAACCCTAGCAGCAATGTAAAGGGGACCGTCAGGAGCCTTAACAATCTCAAAGTCATCAAAGGTAATCAAAAGTTCCTGAGGTAGTTTATCCTTAATTTTTTGTCATGGTTTAGGTTGAGGTTTCACTTTAGGTTTGGGTTTATCATGAGGTTGAGATTGAACTTGAAGTGAAGGTTGGGGTGGAGATGTAGACTTAGCAACATGCTCCACTTGATTAACGACATGATTAAGATCATCCATCTTTGAATCATATACAATTTCCATAGTGAATGGTTGGGCAATAGTATTAGTATCATGCATAGGTAAAGGATTTGTATAGATTTGAAGGTTCTAATCAGGAGGAGAGACAGATTGATTCCCACTACTATCCAGATTATCAATAGATAAAGCTTTAGCATCAATGAGATCTTGGACCTTATGTTTTAAAGAATAACATCTCTCAGTATCATGACCATTCTAATGATGATATTGATAAAAAGCATTTTGATCAAAAGATTTAGATGCAATCATAGTAGGTAAAAGAGGTCAAATAGGAGGTAAAGTACTCATATTAGCAACTAACAACCTATTCATAATAGCATGTAAAGTTTTAGAAAGAGGAGTAAACGTACAATTTAATCAAAAAACAATGGATACAAAAGTGGCATTATGAGATGCAATAGCAACCTGATCAGCAACTGCATTCACTTGTTTGTTTATCTTGACATAATTATTGAATTTTTGAAACTTATTTGGATTAGGAGCAACATCACTCTTATCAACTGGAACAGGAGCCATTGGAGTGTTGCTCTCAAACTAACTCACTTGTAATTGATAATGATGAAGCACTGCACAAAGTTCTTGAAAAGAGGTAAATTCAGTAAGAAAAATCTTATCTCTAATATCCCTTTGCAAATTTGAAATAAACATACATTGAATATCAATATCAGGAATAGGATAAAAAATTTGAGCATGAAAATGCTTAAATCTACCAATAAATTCAATTAATTTTTCTTTAGCACCTTGTTTACAATGCATTAAATTAGTCAAAGACACTTGCGGGCCAATATTGTTTTGAAATTGTTGAATAAAGGCATTAGCAAATTGTGGAAAGGAATCAATGGAATAAGGAGGCAAGGAACAATACCACTGTAAGGCCTTGTCATGAAAGGTTCAAGCAAACAATTTGGCTAAAATCCTATGATCATGAGCATAATCACTACAAAGGATTTGGAATGTTTTAACATGATGAACAGGATCTCCCTTTCCATTATAGTTCTCAAGATGAGGCATATCGACTTGCTGAGGAACAAGAGTTCGGATAATATCCCTGGACAAAGGACTTCCCATGTCACATGTAGGAATACTAAACTTGTTTTGAGTTAAGGAAGCAAGTTTTTATTCTAGGGAGGATATAGTTTGAGCCAAACTAATGATCGTTGAATCAGTAGAAGAGATAGGAGGAGTAGCAACATTAGACACACTAGGTAAAGTGTAAGAAGCTATAGGAATAGAAGACACAACTGGAGGAACACTAGGAACTACAATTGGAAGTGGAGTGGAATAAGTGAAAGGAACACTATGATATGAAGGTTGTGATGTAGGAAGGGACATGTGAGGAACACTCATAGGAATAGAGGGAACCGTCACAGTCACCAAAGGAGTATAGATAGGAATACTAGGTAAAGGATTAGAAGAAGGTTCAACACGAGTGATAGGAGTAGTGAAACCTAAATCTTGAGCCTCATGGGTTAAAGGTTTAACGTTGGAATGTACAAGATGAGTAATACCATGCAAGAGGTTAACACCTTGATCACTATCATGGAGAACTTTCTTAAGAGCCTCTATAGCTTGAATAGAATCTTGACCATGGTTTTCTTGAAGAAGCCAATTACCCATTTTATCAATTTCAGTGGAAAGTTTTTGGACTTGTTCAGGAGGAACCCTTAAAGCATCATCCTCATCATGAGATGAGTGAGAAGAGTTCTACTCCATAGTTGGATTAGAATCATGAAGAATCAAGTTATCATCGGGGATCCTAAGGAAAGGAGAAGATTCAGGCTCAAATGCACCCATGAGTCTACAACTTCTTCTAACTAGAATGTTATAAGTAGGACTAGTGGTAGTAAAGCTCATAAACCAATATAATGCAAATGAACTAAACTAAGAACACATAATGCATGAATATGAAATCTAATTAGCATACAAGATCAATCACAAAGGACAAATCTAATACTAACAAGATAAAAGGGAATCTAACACCAAAAAGAAAGAGAGTAAGCTAGTCGGGTTCACCAAAATGAATAGTAGTGATTTGGAATCACCTCTATTTGTGTATGTGTGTGGGGAAAATGTAAGATTCACTCCAAAATCCAAATTCCCAAAAGAGAGATCCAATTTGATCAACCAAGTGGTTAATACACAATCGAATCAATCTATGAAGAATATGAAAGAAAGAACAAATCCTATACTTCCCTATAGTTGAATTAAGCTTGAAATCTGAAATAACTGAAGTGCAAATACTAAACTTGAATTAGGGCAGATCTGGAAAATGCTGAATTTTGGCTCCTATATGAACTTTTTAAAGATTCCATCACCTCTTCTAGACTGGAAATGTCAAGGCGGACAAAACCCATAAATCTTTTCTCCAAATTCACATAGGTCGACTTTGACCTTTTAAAAGGTCAAAGACCACATTATTTATTTGAAGTCCAATTCTGATTCTGTTCGCAAATCCTAAAAGATTATCGAAAAGGGTATCCAAATTCTCTCTTAGATCTAAGATTTTGCACCTGTACCTACAAGAAAATGGGGGTTTTTGGTTGTATGGGGGGTTTTCCTTAGTCAAACCCCAATTTAGGAATTAACCTTGAAATTGAATTGAAATTGTATTGTGCATAAACAAAGTAATTGAAACAAATCACCTCACTTATGTTGAAGTCCTTGTAGAGGATTTGAATCCTCAAATCCACAAGTAAGAATGCTTCAATGAATGTAGGATGTCTCTAATCAATGGTATTTTGATCTTCAACACCAATCTTGATTTGATCTTTTCATATGAGAAGGTTTGAATGAATGGAGAAGGATGGATCTTCAAGGGGGGCTCCAAGGAGATTGAATCCTTCAATAGCTAACAATGGAACTCTTTGATAGATGAATGCTTGAACACTAGAATGCTTGAAGACTTGCTTGCACTTGAGAACTTGAGAGCTTGATTGCTTGAGTGATGTGAAAATGAGAGAGGAAGGCCTCCTTTTATAGTGAACTAGGGCACACTCCTCTAGATGGGCCACCTTGAATAATTAAATCTCAATTAGGTCCTCACCTTTAGAAAATATACCTTGATTAAATACCATTAAAGGATTTACCATTTTAGAGCTTGAAACAGCCGACCCAGAAGCAGGAAATAACTTTCCCAAAAGCCAAATTACCGGAAAATGAAACTTTGAAATCCTGGCAGGAAGAGGTCAAGGTTGAGGTTGACCCCGACCTGGTTAGGGTTGAGGTCAACTTTGACCTCAAACCCTAACTTTTCCAAATTCTACAACAGGAGTTCTAGGGGTGCCAGAAACTTGGAAATTTATATCCAAATAGGACCTAGTGTCAGGAACAGATAGAAAATCCTCTATTTGATGTGATGATGAACTAGGAGGTCTCATTTCTAAATCCTACCTAGGAAATAGAACCATAGAAGAAGGAAAATCAAGAAAGTCCTTAAGACCTTAACCCTAATTTCACCTAGAATGAAGAAATCAAGTGCAGAGAAGAAGTGGAAAATGGGGAGAAAGCCAAATACATGCAAAGACCCAATCAAGGTACTTAACATGACCCCAAACCACTTAATCAGAGGGCTAAACACTCTTAACATGGAAGTGCTTCCATTTTAGAATGATACACTAACCTCTTCTCTATATCTAGCAAATACAAGTTCCCAACTTCCATAATTCTCTTTTACATTACATCCATACTGCCTACCTTTTCAAAAGAAAAGATCTTACATATATACCTTATTAAAAATAAATGATTAGGTCAACCAATTAGGCTTTATTAATACACAAATAATTTCATAATCCTTTTCTAAAATACACACGGTATCTATAACAATTATACAATAATTACATTTCATCAATTAAGGTTTGACATCTGTAATCCATGCTTGATATTCATAATACATGCTTCAATTCTGAAGTCGGCCCCAAATAGGTCTCCTCCAGATTACACATCATCATTGACATTATCCTTGTTTCCATGAATTTCTAAGATCAAATAACATTCCTTAGTATGCTATCTAACATTCTATAAGCTCGCATATATTGAATCCATATCGCTTGTCAGATATACTCAAAATACAAAGACTTACTCTACCATCTTTCACTATCACATTCTAGTAACCAGTCTTCTCTAAATATTATGTAACTCAACCAATATTAATTATTATGGCATGCAATCTTGGATATGAGATCACAACACTTCCTTGTATACAAATCTATGTTCTCTCATTCTGAATCAACCATATAGTATCTGTACACTGTAATAACTAGTATGTTTTCTTTATAGAAATATATGTTGAAATTAGTGAAAAAACATGACTTGATAATAGTATGATTCCAACAACACTCAATAGGATAATATAGTGATTAAACATATTAAATGCATCAACAACATCCAACAATATGTGCTAACATTGATGTCAACATATTTCTTTGTTCTTAACAGTTTCCTAGATTGATCAGTGAAGAGTTTGGATCGGTATGGTTAGCACATTGTAGATCATATATTTTGCAATTGTAGAAGTGTTGAGGCATGTTTGTAATTGATCATGTTCAAGTTGTAGAGCTTCACTTTGAGATTTGGGCATTTGTGTGATTTATCAGAGATGGTTTTCAGATTATTCTGGAAATGATAGTGTTTCTATTTTTTATTTGGTGTGGATTGGTTATGCAATATTCTTGGTTGCTAACCTGGTGGTGAGTTCAGGACATGGATGTGTATCCTCATCTTATATAGTTCATTATTTCGATGCTAGAAATCTATTTCTCTTGAGTAATAGAGATTGATGTTTAGTTTTCTTGATGAATTGTACAAAGGTATTTGTGAATTCTAAGATAGAGATGTTTATGTTGATGTTGTGGTATTTCATGTTTATTGTTGATGTTTCAATATCATGTCTTATTCATGTTGTTAGATCGCATTGGATTATGTGATCATTTTATTTTTCTGTAGTGCATTGATGTTCTTGGATGACTTGATGGCATAGTGTGTTGTAAAGGTTTGTGGTCTGATCTATATATTGTATCATGTTTGAGGATGTTGATTTAGGTCCTAGATATGCCTTTGTCAATATGTCTTGGATCACATTGATGATTGTGTATTACGCTTTGTAATATCTTCTAATTAGGTCGTTAGTTGACCTTGTTGTAATAACTTGATGTAATACATTTAAAGATGTAACCATTTCTTATTGTGAGGATGAGTGGATGTAAGGATGAGGTGATAAAGAGATATGTATGGGTGAGATATATTAGAGGATGTGCAAAGAGGTGTGAGTGAAATCTGAAATTAAGTCAAAGTAGAGTTGTACTTAATTGGAGCTATATTGACATATCAAAGATGTTATTAGTCAAATCACAAAAATCGGTGGATTATTTTCCATAGTGGATTGTAGTCCATTTAGGGTTGTATCCCTTGTTGTATTTCAATTTTTTTCCCAAGGGTTGTTTCGCTCAATTGTACTTGAACAATGAGCTATAGAAAGTATATCAGAATGCATGTGCATTCCCCTATTGTACCCCTAATATGGTTATTTTCTAGTACATCATCTAGTGGGTTTGATCCCCACTGTAGTTTTTCCCTTAACTAGGTTTCCATGAAAAAAATTTGGTGTTATGTGTCCTTTTGGTTGTGTTTCAGTTCTTTTATGTTTTTCATTCACATCAAGGTAAATAGGTTGAGCATTGAATAAATTTTGGGATTGGTTAAAAATTATTTTGACACAACTGATTCATCCCCCCCCCCCCTTCTCAGTTGTGTGTGTTGCCTCATTTCTAACAAAACTAACAGATGATTTTATTTAAGTCTTCATATCCTTTCTTTCATGACATCCAAAAAAATGAATAATAGACATGAGATCAAGGAATATATGACCAAGGTATTTGTCTTGTTTCCAAATGGATAGTAAGGGTTATTGTAGGAGAAGAACCTTGAAAATGTTTAGTCCAATATTTCTTCATTCATGTTGTCAAAAATAAATGGTATGATGTTAGATGGGTTGATAAAATACTACTTTCACCATAATTCTATTTGAAAGCATCTTTCCCTCTACAATCCATTTGGATAGAATGTATAGATGTTTGTAATTTTTTAAATTGGAAAGACTATTCCCCACAACATGGGTTCAACTTCTCTTCTTCTTCCATTTAGTGGAATAGGCTATTTCAGTACCATAATTTTCCCCTTGTTGTTGCATTTCCTAGAAATTTTCATTGCCTTTTCAAAAAGGGAGTTAAGCACTTTATTGAATTATGGGGTTTTAACTCTTTATATTGGTTATCTTGCAAACAATCAAGAAACATTTTTTATTTTAACATTAAATTTAAAAGGCTTTTGATTTTTTTGATTTCCCTAGTGCCACTGGATCTAGTTATGAAACTTATTACTCCTTTGCAATTTCAATGAGAATTGGACGTGGCTTTCCAAGTTTCCTTTCTACCATTTTATACTCAAGAAAATTTTCTTAAGTATCTTTCCTATCATGGCTTTAAATCCAAGGTCAAAGATGAAATGGTGATGTAGGTTTCATGAAAATACATGGGTGAGGTTAAGTTTCTTAATATAGTTGTCTCATCTTGAAGATAATGCACAAATTTTGGCTTGGAAGATCCTACATTTCAAACTACCTATTGGAGATAGGTTGAAATGTATGATAGTTCAACCCATAACTTGTCCATTTTTCCAACACTATGAGAGCTTAAAGCGTATATTTTGGGATTGTCCATTTTCCAAACTGAAATGGATGGCTATCCTAACTTACTTCCCTATGATATTTGAGCATGGTTTGGGTTGGAAAACTTCTATTTTGGGGCTTGACATTTAGAATAATGTGGTTACTAATACTATTTGTCACTTTGTTCTACTTAACATTTGTAAACATAGTTTCTTTGTCATTTTTTCCTAATCAATTGGTTCACCAGGAAGAAAAAATATTAAAGTTTTACATAGACATATTGTTTCAAGTTGTCTTTCTATATTTTCAAATGCAGGGAGTCTCTAAGGAGAAGTCAAAAATTAGAATTTTTTTATAAAAGATCAAGATTCATCTTCTCAGACAACGTAAAAATATTTCTTCTATTCTGCCTAGCTGGAATATTACTTCAAATTTAGACATTGAGTAGTGTCATTTAATCATCTTACATAATGGTTATTTAAATTTTTTTCTTAGCATGTTATAAGTTGTGTCATGTGCATAGTCTATTAATATAGTTGTAGATGTCCTTTAGGTTGTAGTTTACATGTTTGTTGTCCATGTTGAGTTATGTAATTATTTGATGCAAGGCAGGGAAGGAAGAGGGGCCAAAGGCACACCCTAATCATCAACCTCCTTGCAGAAACAACATACGGAAGCAACAACAGTGTGTGCGTGTGTGTGTGTGTGAGAGAGAGAGAGAGAGAGAGAATGCAGAACTGATCATATATTATTCATCAAATCACCTCATACATGTCAGGTTGTAAGGCCTTCCCAAGTATGGCCAATTACATTCAGATTCAATTACAACAGTCCTCCAACATTCGAGGATTCATCCTTCAGAAACTATCTTCTACCTTCTAAGACTTCTCCAAAATCGCTACCTAAAACTACAACCAACCACTTTATTTATACAAGAGGCTACCAAAACAAGTTGGCCTTTAGATCTATCATTGGAGAAAGGAATGACCAGATCTAGGTCCACACGCTTCCCAATGATCGATACCAACATTAACCCTACGACCAAAATTCAATGCACAAGTCGGCCTCAACAGGAAATCAAAATAAAACACTCAGTGAGAAAGACTACCGAGCGATAGGAAATAACTTGGTGAACCAACCGAGCAACTGGGTCAAAGAAGGAACCGAGCAACTACCGAGCTGACTCGGTCAATGAAGGAACCGAGCAGCTACCGAGCAAACAAAACAACTCAAACTTATTTTTGGTGACACAGGATTACTAAGAACCCGAGATGCTCCTAGATCATACACCTAGGATTGTTTGAAATGATTCTCTAAATCATGCAGCAAGTGCAACCAGAGCTAAATCCAACTCAGATTATGAAATCCACAAACTATCTAAACAATTGGTTTGTTCTTCCACTTTACCAAATACTCTATGTATTATTTTCCTCTTTTGCTTTTGCCAACTCTTTGTTCCAAAATCTACTCAACTTCTTCTGTCTGTTTCTTAGGATAATCATTCGATATTGTCATAGCTTCATCGGGCTCATGATATTCATACAAATCTGTAATGTTGAATATAGGTGATATATCCATGTCATCAGGTAACTCAATCTCATAAGCATTTCCACTTTCAAACTTCCTCAATATCTTGCAAGGGCCAAATTTCTTCATTTTCAATTTCCCATATGTTCCAATAGGAAAGCTTCCTTTCTTCAAGTGTACCATTACTTCATCTCCAACTACAAAAGTCTTATGTCTTCTTGATCTATCTACTATATACTTGTATTTCTGATTACTATCTTCCAATTTATGTTTCACTTCCTCATGCAATGTCTTCATGAGCTCAGCAATTTTTTCTCCTTCAGCACTTCCCTTTTCTTCACAAGAAATATCATTCAAATCTAATATACCTCTTAGTTGTATGCCATTAACAATCTCAAAAGGTGTTTTTCTAGTAGTCCTGTTCACTAAATTATTGCATGCAAACTCTGCTTGTGCCAACATAGAATCACAATTACTCAATTTATCTCCAACTAAACATCTCAAAAGATTACCCAAACTTTTTTTTATGACCTTTGTCTATCCATCAGTCTGTGGGTGAAATGTAGAACTATACCTTAACTTGGTACCCAACTTTTTCCAAGGAGTCTTCTAAAAGAATCCAACAAATTTACTGTCTCAATCAAAGATGATACTCCTCAGTAATCCATGCAATCTGACAATTTCCTTAAATGAAAGATCCGTTATATGCACTGCATTTGATGTCTTTCTACAAGGTATAAAATGTGTCATCTTAGAAAATTTATCCACAACAAAAAATATAAAATCATTGCCTCTTATTGTCTTCGATAAGCTAAGAACAAAATCCATACTGATATCAATCCAAGGTTTCTCAGGAATAGAAATTGGTATGTACAATCCAATATTTTGACTTACTCCCTTTTTTACTTGACAAATTCCACAACTTCTAACAAATTTATGAACATCCTTATACAACTGTGGCCAAAATTATTTATTCTTAAGGAAATTCAATGTTTTGTCAATACCAACATGTCTAGCCAAACCACTACTATGTTTATCCTTTATCAAATTAGTTCTCATTGATCCTCTCGATATACATAACTAAATACCTTTAAACAACATACCTTCCTGAATGAAATAGTCTTCCCATTTAGTACTCAATTGATCTTGAATAGGTTCTCTGCACTTCCTCCATGGCTTAGAAAAATCAAGATCAGTTTCATACAAATATTTCATGTCATCAAAACCAAGAACTTCAATTTTTATCTCAATCATCAAAGATCTTCTTCTACTCAATGTATCATCAACTTGGTTACTGACTCCACACTTTTGTTTTATCACAAATGTATAACTCTACAAATATTCAACCCATTTCATATGTCTCTGATTCAACTTATTTTGACTACCCAAATATTGTAAAGTCTTATGATTAGTATAGAACACAAACTCACTCAGTATCAAATAATGTCTCCATTTATTTAGGGCTTGAACAATAGAATATAAATCTTGATCATACACAAAATATTTCTTTTTTGCATCATTCAATTTCTCACTAAAGAAAGCAACAATTTTACCTTCTTGACTCAAAATAGCTCCTATTGCATTACCACTTGCATCACATTCAACTTGAAATACCTTATTGAAATTAGGTAAATCTAACACAGGTAATTCAACAACCTTTTAATTCAAAGTCTCAAAACTCTTATCAGCTCCATGTGTCCACTTAAATTCTCTTTTATCTCCTCACATAGTCTCAGTCATAGCATTACAAATTGAACTAAATTTTTGATGAACTTTCGGTAAAAAATTTCTAAACCATGAAATGATCTTACGTCACTAACATTTTTAGGTGTAGGCCAATTCAAAATAGCTTCAACCTTTTCAGGATCCATCTTCAAACCATCAGTTGAAATCACAAATCCTAAATACACAATCTCTTCTTTCACGAAGGACACTTTTTCAAATTAATCAACAACTTTTATTCTTTCAATCTCTATAATACCTATTTAATATGCAACAAATTTTCTTCTTTGGTTTTACTGAATATCAAAATGTCATCTAGATATACAATCTCAAATTTACCCAAAAATTTCTTCAAAACTTCATTCATCAATCTCATAAAAGTACTCGGTGCAATAGTCAAACCAAAAGGCATAACCAACAACTCATACAATCCTTCTCTTGTCTTAAAAGTAGTCTTCCACTCATCACCTTCTCTTATTCTAATCTGATGATATTCACTTTTCAAATCAATTTTGGTAAAATACTTTGCTCCAGTCAAACTATCCATTATGTCATCCTTTCTCGGTATAGGAAACCTATATTTCACCGTTATCTTGTTGATTTATGTCGAATCTATACACATTCACCATTCTCCATTTTTCTTAGGTGCCAATATAGCTGGTACTGCACATGGACTCAAACTTTCTCAGATCAAACCTTTTTACAATATTTCTTGGATTTGTCAGTTCAATTCCTGATTCTCGATAGGTGTTAATCAATGTGGTGCCTTATTCGATAAACTAGCTCCATAGATTAGATCCATACAATGATCAATGCTTCTCTTTGGTGGCAAACCATCAAGTACATTATCAAAAATGATCTCTTTATACTCAGTGAGTATCTTATCAATCTCTTTAGGTATGCTATCCACTACTTTCCCACTTGGTTTGTTAGGAATCACAGCAAAACACACATCATTCTTCTTCAAATCCTTAACAAACTTTCTTCCTTCCATCAAATGAAATTTCACAAATGTACAAACACTACTAACAAATTCTTCAATCAAAGGCAAGAAGATTTTCTTTCTCCCATTAGCCCAAATAGTATATTTGTGCAATATCCCATCATATATAGTATGTCTATCATATTACCAAGGTCTACCCAACAAAATATGACAATAATCAATAGGCATGATATCACATAACACCTTATCATAGTACTTTCCAATTTTCAAATTCACATAGCATTGTTCACTTACCAATAAGGTATGCTCATCCTTGATCCATGAAATTTGATAGGGCTTTGGGTGTTTCAACCTTTCTAACTACAACTTTGTAACCATTTCCTCATATGCCAAATTCTTTGAGCTTCTACTATCAATGATTACCTTCCACACTTCATCAGCAACTCTTCGTCTATTCTTGAAAAAAAATTCTTACCGGATCTTCCTTATTACTTTCACTCCAAAGTGCTCTTATAACCATCAAGTTCTTTTCCTTCTCAGGTTCATTCGGTGAGTCTTCTTGCACCAAAATATTTCTACTACTACTAACCTTCTTATTTGCATGTGTACATTCAAATGACCTATTTCCTTCTTCTCCACAATTGTAACAAGTTCCTCAGAATCCACCTCTATTATAACCACCTCGGTAATTACTACATCTTCCTTTAGAAGAACTTTCACCCCACTCGGTCTTTCCTTTATCTAGATTTGTTTTATCTTGATCAGATCTATTTTTTTCACCATAAGATCTACCTCTTCCCCTAGGGAATCTACCACCTTTTCCTCTTTGTCTTTTCTCATGTCTTTTGTTCAATTTCTCCTTGCCTTTTAGGGAAAACTGATAGGCTTCATCAATGCTTTCCAACTTAACCAAATTGATTTCTTCTTGAATAGAAACTCTTAACCCATTCAGGTACCTAGAAAATCTTTCTACTTCATCTTCAACATGTCCAGATCTGATATCTAATATATATAATTTCTCAGTATAATCTTTTACCGAGCTATCTTTCTATCTCAAACTTTGCATTCGCTTAACTAGGTTAATCTGATAATCACATGGTAAGAACTTGCCTTTCAATTTATTCACCATCTTGTTCCATACCTTGATTTTTTCTTTTCCTTTTCTTTTCCTGTCCAATTGTAGATGCTCCCACCACAAGGATACATGACCTTTCAAATTTGTGCTTGCAATTTTCACCTTCTCCTCAGGAACATTTTCATACTAAAAATACTTTTCCATCTCAGTGATCCAATCCATCCATTCATCTGAATCTAGATTTCCACTATACTTAGGAGGATTTAAATGTGGTGTAGATTTCAAGTTTTTCAATGCCTTCAAAAGTCTTTCCTCACCCTGATCCATTACAGGTGTAGGTTCAGCTTCACCTCGCTCATCTTCAACTTCTTCATCACTAACATCCTCAAGATGTCTTCCTCAACATTAGGCTGTCTCGATAGCTTCTAACCTAGCAGCAATATGTCTTAACATGTTTTCCAATCCTAGATCTGCATCTCACCTCCCAAAAACCATCATGAAAACCCTCTGCAATTGCAGGATAGATCACAATCTTGTACCCCACAACAAATATCAACTAGGGTTTGAAAAGAAGGAACCCTCGACCTAAACTCACAAATTTAGATCTAGATCTCAACCTTCACTCTGACACCCCTTGACGCAAGACATGGTAGGAAGAGGGGCCAAAGAAACACCCTAATCACCAACCTCCTTGTAGAAACAACACACAGAAGCAACAACACACACACACACACACACACACACACACACAGACAGACAGACAGACAGACAGATAGACAGAGACAAAGATAGAGAGAGACATAGAGAGATAGATAGGTAGAGAGAGAGAGAGAGTAGAAAAGATCATATATTATTCATCAAATCATCTCATACATGTCTGGTTGTAAGGCCTTCCCAGATATGGCCAATTACATTCAAATTCAATTACAACAGTCCTCCAACATGCGAGGATTCATCCTTCAGAAACTATCTTCTACCTTCTAAGACTTCTCCAAAACCACTACCTAAAACTACAACCAACCACTTTATTTATACAAGAGGCTACTGAAACAAGTAGGCCTTCAAATCCATCATTGGAGAAAGGAATGACTAGATCTAGGTCCACACGCTTCCCAATGATCGATACCAACATTAACTCTGTGACCAAAATTCAATGCACAAGTTAGCCTCAATAGGAAATCAAAATAAACCACTCGGTGAGAAAGACTACCGAGTGCCAGGAAATAACTCGGTGAACCAACCGAGCAACTCAATCAAAGAAGGAACCGAGCAACTACCGAGCCAACTCAGTCAATGAAGGAACTGAGCAACTACCAAGCAAACAAAACAACTCAAACTTTTTTTTGGTGATACAGGATTGCTAAGAACCCAAGATGCTCCTACATCATTATTATTTTTACTAGATCATTTTTGGTGTTGTTTAGTATTTTATAAATTGTGGCATGTACATGGATGTTACTTTTGTTGATAGTTGTCTTCTTTAGTTGTAGTTTACATAACAACTATGTATATTATATTGGTAGTCATCACTGCCCTCCATTATATTATTTTGTAAACTTTTCATTATTTTATTTTTAAAAAATTGGTTAAAATATTAAAAGAACTAGCATTCACTCATTTTAAGATATGTTTCAATATTCAAGAAGTAGAAATTATAATTGTTGATCTAATTAGGAGTATCTTGGTCAATTTACCAATAATTCAAAAGTGGTATTATGGTTACACAATTTACAAGAGTATCTCAAGAAGTTAAATTCCTTATAAACTAAGAGTTGGGAAAAGAAATTTAAAACTCTTCTTTTAGGATACATCACTACTTTTTTTCTTATGTGCAACATGTTGAGGAATATTCAAGCAAGTCCATTACGCTCTATTTTGATACTAGCATGTGATTCCATAGTGAACATGCCTTCTTTTTTAATAACTAGAAGCATCTTAGGTGTTTGGATCGCCTAAGAAATTTGTGTTTATGTTTTCTCCTTTGATATCTTCTTAAAGTCAAAGTTTTATTATTTGATTTATGGAATGCATATGTCTTATGTATAGTTCATTAGGAAATCTTCAATAAATTCTTAGAAAGATTATTAGTCACTCTAAACCAATTCAATCAATCCATTATAGATTATATTTTCATAGACTAAAGCTATCAAATTACATAAAAGATACATATATACATGCCATATAATTTTTAATAGGATATTTTTGAATTTTAATTTTAAAAGCCAAATTTAGGCTCAATGATTATGATTATGAATTTGTAATCAAAATATATATAGTGATCTCTAATTAATTTTCGCATACAATTAGAGTCCAAGCTCTATGGTGGCATTAAAGAAACTAGATGTACTATTTTGATACATACTTCCACTCGTAAAAACACTATTAGGGTTATCAATATTTTTCTCTAAATAATATGGCACCATATAGAACATGGTAGGAATTTAAAATCTCTTGATTTGGATTGGAACCCTTTCCCAAAACCTATTTAAAATGACTTTCCATATCTTAAGAAAACACATTTTTAATAATGTAGATGATATACAAAAGCCTTAACAACTAAATTCTAGTAGGCATAAATTTGTCTTATCAATTAACCTCATATATGAGATTTTATTCTTTCAACTTCCTTCTTATTTGCACCCTTCTTTTGGAAGATTCCTTTGTTAGGTATTCTTCTATACAACCTACAAAATTCAAGAATTTTAGCACATAGTTCACACTAAGATTCCTTATTAGCATTAAAAATATAGAAATATCATTACTTTTAGTAAGGAAACAAAGGCAACATATCATTTGTGTCCATTGTAGTGCCAATGGGTATTCCCGCTAAAGCTGAGTGTTTGAATTTGAATACCTATGTCCCTATAGAAACAACTACTCTTGTGCCTTGTGAGTAGTCTACCTTTTTCTACGCATGTGGATGGAGTTTCTACAGATATTTGTGTTGGGTTGTGTGGGGCCCTAAACCCTCTTCCTCATCTTTTCTTGTGTTAGATCAATGCCTAGTTGTTGGTTGTTTGGGGGTTACTACTACTACTGGTGGATGAATTTTTTCTTGTATTGCCAAATCTGTTGCTGCTATTCCTTCAAGGGAGAAATATTTACCTCTTTCCTGTGTCAAGATGTTCCCAGTGGTGGTATGTGGTCAGAATGTGGTGGATTTATTCCAACATTACAAGTTGGTCTATAGATTCACTAGTTGTTGGCCTTCTCTTTTGGATCTACATAATTAGGTATTAGATTCTTGGAAATCCTCTATCTCTGGTAAGATTGAGATTTTCCCTTGTGCAAAGGGGTTTTTTTATTACTCTTTTTACTTCTTTTGAAGACTGTGATTTGGTGTTGAGAAGGTAGTGGGGTTGGGGTAACCACTCCCTCTCAGCCAAACCCTGAATAGTCTTCTTTAACCCTCTAACTAAACTTATCAGTGTGTATCCAATGTGGGTTTGTCTCCCCAATCTTCCCCTTCATTTTTGGGAGAACTCTTGCTTTGAGGCTATTGGAAATTCTATTAGCTATTTTTTAAAGGTGGATGAGGCTATGACATCTATGGGCCTCTCTACCTTCGCTTGTATTTTGGTGGATATTGACATCTGCACACCCCTTTCGGGAGATGTGGTTCTCATGGTTGGGGACAAGCCTTGGACTCAATTGCTAGATTATGAGGGTCTTCCCTTTTGATGTCTTTGATGCTTCTCTACTGCTCACCTGGCTACAAATTGTTCTCTCACATCGTAAAGGTGTTTCCACTTAGTGGAAGGACGCCGCTAATGATGTTCATTTGATTGTTCTAGCCTATGATTCTTCCTCTAATGACTCTTCACAAGTTGATGATGACTCCCCCAGGGTGTTTCTCATGTTGTTTTGGTCTCCTCATATAGCAAGTGGATCTGACTCCACCTCTAGTTGCTAGTGTAGTCCCCTCTAGCTATGTAGACCCTCATATGTTAGCTACTCATGATATGTTGTAGCCTTTGGTTGATGAAGCACAACATTGTCAACACTCTATTCCTGGTGTTGATTGTCTTGCAAAGAGGGTTCCACTACCTCCCCTTGATGGTGGGGACCCTTCTGAAAGTATCACTTGGATAGTGGTTTGTAGGCGAAGGAAAAGTTGCCTGCAATCCCTCATTCTCATCCACGTGATTGAGGTGAATTTTTTTCCCACTCTTGAAGTGGGGTTATTGGTTGTCCTGGTAGTGTGTTGTTAATGGTTTGTTTTAGACATTGCAACTAGTCATTTTGGTTTTTTTTATGCCTTGCGACTATTGAAGGGACAACACTCTTATTTTGTTGGTTTCCTTTTTCTTTTTGTACGCCTTTTGGACCATTGTAAATTGGGACGACACCCATGTTTTGTTTCTTTTCATATCAAAAATATTCCTTTCAGTAAAACTAATTATCTAACACTAACAAAGCTATAGTAGTCACAAGTGTTGTGTCACAAATACAAGTCCAAAGGAGGATGTACTTCAAGATGAAATATATCTAAATCATCATTAAACCTTCATAATACATCAAAGTACTCTCCCTTATGTTATCAATCAAATATTATTATATTTTATCACCATGACTCTTCAATTTAAAAATATAGACATAATGACAATAACTTGTATTAATTATATAATTTATCAAAGACTTATCCCTTTACCTTATCAATTGTCTCCATTATATTATTTTCCTAACATATTTTGACAGTACAATGTCATAAAAGTAGAAGTCTTAAACCCTAATCCAATAATCAAAACTTTACTAATGATTATTTACTCAACTTGTTGCTTCTAAGTTATAAACTTTTATCAATGTTTCTTTTAAATAGGTTGAATTTGATTTTTTGAGGGGTTTTTGCGGTTGTGTGACTTCATTGAATGTGACTCCATTCGATTTTTTCAAAGGGAGGACAATAATTTTAAGTTGCATTTAAATTTTATGTGTGATATAGTCGTCAATATAAAAATAGGTTGCACAAATAAAAACAATGTGCAATCAAATTTCCACTCCGACCTTTATTAAATTTGCGGAACTTTAATATTTAACTTTAACGTTTGGAAATTTGTGGAATTTTCAGGATTCTATTTCGTTTCGTTTTGTTTATTGTATTATACAAAGTGTCTTTAACAAAAGAATCAACAAGACAGTTTGGCCGAGTGGTCTAGGACACCATATTTAGGCTTTGGTCCAAAAGGGCGTGGGTTCAAATCCCACAGCTGTCATTTTGCCCCACAATAAAGAAGAGTAATCACCTTTTACATGCCTTCTAAATAAAGATTGTGATTGTCGCCTACCTATTTTTAAATTAGGTGTTTCTAAAATAGAGATTGTCATGTATTATTTACAATGTCTATATTTTCTAATAAATTTTTTTTTAAATGATGATTTAAGGATGTTTTTTTTACTTAAGGATTTAGAGAAGAGAGTAAATGGATGTTGGTTTAGTCTTGATGTTTATTTTTCTTGTTGGTTATGATAGTGCAATACAATATATATTTATATTTTTTACATTTATTGTAAAAAAAATTAATAGATTTTCTCATCTTTTAGGTAGCTAGCTTTTTGTATATGATAATATCTAAGATAGGTTATAAATTTGTTTTAAATATATTTCATAGGGTATTATATGCTTCAAAAGTCTTCCAAATATTAATCTTTTGATTTCAAATTTTAATCATGCTTGCAAATAGCTAGAATTCTAATTACCAAAAGTTACTAAAGATGTTAATGAGTAAAAATATAACTAACAAATTTTTCATGTTAACAATTACAACATTACAATGCCCACAATGCATTCACACACTATCTCTTTATACATAGTTCTAAAGCAAAAATACACAAGTAGAAGACTTTAATCCATTGTGTGACTACTCATTACAAGGTTTAATAAGTGCAAAAGGATCTCACCCTATATGAGTGACCATGTACTCATACCCCCCACCTTGATGTACAAACCAAGAAAATTAAAGTAAAAAGGAAAGTCTAGTTCATTATTCAATTACTTAGTTTGAGCAAAATGAAGAAATACATAAATTATTAGCATTATAGTAGACAATAAAATTTTTAATCAAATCATTATTTAATTTTGTATTATAATACTTGAAGATATATGGGAGAGGCTAAAATGAAGACTCATTATAAACATTAAGAAATAATTCTAAAAAAAAAAAGAATTCCAAAAATAAAGTTAAAGCTTCATGACATAAGGAAACCAGGGTAGTGAGTAAACTTTCTACATTAACCAGGTGAAAGATCAAGGTTATGTAAAACTTTTCAAATATTTACAATAGTTAGAAAAATTAAACAAAAATAAATATAAATAGCATTCATACCAAATCACAATGATTTGCATAGAGAAAACTCTTTTGAAAAAAAAAATAGCACACTCTAAAAGTTAACCAATATATTATTTTGAAGTCAACAAGATTACAATATACTTGTAGAGTAAGCTTTTTACAAGACTATCACCAACCAAAGATATGGAAGTAACTCAACAATCATCAAACCTTCACACGTAATAGAAGAATGCACAATCATAATATAATGCCCTCATAAGATAGGTTTGTCTTCTAAGACAACCAAAGCCAACATAATCTCTATCATCATATTTGAGACCTAATGATGAAAAGTCCAAATTAAAAATAAAATGTGGCTTTTGGTGGCACTACCCTTGAACCCTCACCAAGTTGTGTGGCCCCTAGACTTTGCAACAATACCCCTATGCTCAATATATTAACCTATTATAATTGCAAAGTTAGAACACCATTTTTTTTAACATTATCCCACTTGTCAAACACCTTACAAGAGGGACAAGACTATCAACAACATGATTTAATTACTAGAGGCCAAGATTCCCATAGACTTTTAACACCATTTGAGCTTCTCTGCATTCACAAGATTAGTCAAATAATTTGCACCATTCACCAAAATATCTACCTTAATTAGCTCTACCCTATCATCCTTAACCATATCTCTAACAAGATGATATTATACATCAATGTGTTTGGTACTAGCATGAAATATCAAATTCTTACCTAGGAAATTCACATTATGATTGTCATAATTAATTATCACAACACCTTATTTTATTCTGATAAATGAACACAATCTTTTAAGTCAAATGGCTTAATTACAAGCATGGGTAGTTTTCATATACTTGGATTTAGTAGTGGATAAAGCAGACACAGCCTGCCACTTACTGATCCATATTTATTGTAACACCAAATAAAGTAAATATATAACAACTAGAGGACCATTTTATATCTGTGAGGGCTACCCCATCTGTCATAGTTTAGCACTGATTTTTACACAGACTCTTCGGTTGATATATTGATTTTGAGATACTTGGACATATGTTATTATTTTAAGGATTGGTGAATCCTATGTTATGTATATTCTGTATTTCGATTATGTTGATTTGAACACTTATTTGATGCTTTATAGTTGATCCTGATGCACCTATGTTAGGCCATTGATTTGATGATGCAGTATATTGGATACATTAAATATTATGATGCAAAAATAATTTAAAAGATACATATTATGAACATTGGGATCAAATGCAGATATTGAATTATGTTATAAGGAATATGTAAATGTGAGTGCTAGATGATATGTGTGGATAATGTAATTTACTTTGTTATGTTATTGGACCTACTGATGTGTGCAACGAGTGTGTAGGATATTGACCATGGTTCTAAATGTGGGGAACAAAGAGTGAAACTACCTTAAAAATTGTAAAGCCAAGGTTTTATCTAGTGAAGAGACATGAACCTCGTTGTCTTGTGTTTTATTTGTAAAATTATTTGTTGAATGTTGTATTTAGATTAATTTAATTGTTTTATCTTAGTCATGCTATGTGTGAATGGGTTGGAATTTATGTTGTGTCACTTGACACATGGGTGTATGAGGTGTTGGCATAACTAACCCTTTTAACTAGGATATGTATGACACCAACTAGAGGGTTAACTTGTAGAGTCCCCATGCTTACCCAGGGTGTAGGAAGTTTCTAGATGGGTCAAGAATGGATAAACTCATAGGTTAACTTCAAATGAGATTTTAAGGTCAAAGTTAACTACCCTACTAGGTATACATAGGGTTAGGGGTTAAATTTTGGTCATTAGAAGGCCCTAGACTCATAAATGAACCTCCAAAAGCACCCCCAAAGTCAAGATTTGAGTTTAGGAGTTTGGAGAATTTGGGCAACCATCTTCTCAACTCCATTTAGTCTTCAAACCTCATTTATGAGAGCATAAAGATATTTGGAGGATTTATGGTGAAGGTACCCTTTGCATTTATGGTTGTAGTTAGTTATAGAGTTAGGAAGCCTATTAGAGGAAGTTTTAGGAGACTTCATAGGTTGATCACCTGCTCTCTACCCTTATAGACTTACTAGTTTGGAAGGACTTCTAAAAGGATAAAAAGGATAAAGCTCTTCTCAAATTTTCACAACCTTAAGCTTGGAGATAGGTTGGTGCTCAAACTCACGTTCTTATGTTATGTAGTATGGAAAGTTTGGATATGCTCTCATGGAGTCTTTAGGGTATTGTTGTATGTTGTATTATGTTTGTTATGTATTTTGCTTATAGTAATTGACTCAATTTGTTATTTTAAGTGAGGTTTTCAAGGCACACTCACCCTTAGGAGAATAGAGTAACCTTGGAGGGTGAAAGGATTAGTGACAACCTTATTAGTGCAAAGTCACCTCGTGTGTGGAAATGATAAACATGGATGTCTTGTTCTTCATGATACCAAGTTTTTCCTATGGGCAATTGGAGGCCATAAGGAGTGTTCTAGCCTTGAAGCCATAGTTTTGTTATGAAGATGAATTTGGGAAGGACTTTGTAATGAGACCATGTGTGGCATTTGTATTATTTATATCTACTTGGTTTCTCCTAATGGTTATGGTCCACTTTCACCCCTTGCTTAATGGTCTTTTGAAGGCATATGTGCTTGCCTTTGGATTGGGAGTTTTGTGTGTCCTTGCTTTTGACAGGTTATTTTGAGTATGTCTATAATATCCCTTTCTTCTCTTTGTTCCCCTAGCTCGAGGGTGACCATGTAATGGTCTAGGTTGGGAGGTGAACCTCCATGGTTAAATTAGGATCTTATGCAGGTACTTAGCTTGGATTTTGAAGGAGTCATGGATGCATTATAAGGGTTTTTCTTATTTTTTAAAGTTGGATTGCCTAGTCCTATGGCTATTGTAAATTTCTAGAAGAATGTAAAAGAATTATAATTTCTAACTTTCAAGAATGGAGTTGTGGAAATTTATTTCTTTATATGGATATAAAAGAAGGGCTTTCAAAATTTCTATTTTTGTATGAAATCATATTTGCAAAGTTATTAATGTTAATTTCTTAGACAAAATTAGTGCTTAGTTTCCTTATTACTTTATTGTTATAGTATAAAATGTTATGTTTCAAATATGCTTTCAAGGTTATTCTTTATAGTTATTTTTCTCTTCAAGTTAATTAGATAAATTTTCATATAATAGTAAAGCTAGAAAACTTGTTCAAATTGATACCTTAATTAGATCATAGATATAGATATAGATACACACACACACACACACACATATATATATGTATGTATGTATGTATGTATGTATGTATGTATGTATGTATGTATGTATGTATGTATGTATATATATGTATATATGTATATATATATATATATATATATATATATATATATATATATATATATATATATATATATATATATATATATACATACATACATACATACATATATATATGTATATATATATATATCTGTATATATATATATATATGTATATATATATATATATATATATGTATATATATATATATATGTA